>CANUEZ040000058.1:600000-770000 GCA_948099385.1 Fasciola hepatica | reverse complement strand
TTTATTTGCACGTTTCACTTCAAACGTCTTTATATATCAGGATTCCAAAAGCATCCCGGACACAGGACCGGATATAAGCATTTGATGGATGATGAGAGCTGCTTTTCGCTTTTTGTTTTCCCGTCTTCTCCCCACTCGGATTGTAAACGTTCATCCTTATGAATTCATTCGGCTGCGGATGTGTGGGAAAAGTTTCGAGTTCGCAGGCTAATATTTGAATTCGTTCAGTTGCACGTACTCTCCAGTACATGAGTTCTTAGATTACAGACAGGTTTTCCCACCTCCATTGTCTGCTTTCCACTCTTAAAAATTACTCCAAATTAGACCTGGACCTATTCCACGGTGTATGTTTCTTGGTACTTTACGGTAACAAAAGTCAGCGCCTAAGGGTTTTTCTCCTGAGTAAATAAACACCATCAAATCGAATTCTAGTTTTACTGACTGATTCCGTGTGTTGTGCTGCTGCTACCTAATTTCTTCACAAATATCACCAGTATCACACATTATCATTCCAAAGGTGAGTTTGTGTGACTATAGCCCCGGTTCAAACCTCAGTGACAAGTTCGTGCTCGGCTTGGAAGCATAGTTTTGGAGCAACCTCATCAGCTGTAACTCAGAGAAATTTTCAACCCCTTTTCCCTGGGTCACACAGCTCTCATTCAGGTCTCGGCGAATACAAACCGAACTGTTGATTCAGTGGGACGATGAGCATGATGGTCACTGACCGAACCAAAATTACATCTATCCTGATACACACAATACAGACGTGGAAAAGGTCAGTGTGAACGAACTATTTCTATTCAGGGTTCTGAGGCTGTTCATCTAGATTACCTTAATAAAAGGTATTCACACTATACGGAAAAGTTCCTCGATCACAATATCAAAAAAAGATGTCAGTATTCAACTGTATTTGTTGCTCATTGTATACGTTGTTAGTTTGTATGAATACAATAAAACCCACTATCATTTCGTTTTTATTTTACCCAGTTAATCGGGTTACCTTTCCGGTCCAGTCACTGTCACCAACTTCTCACCTTTGTGTCATGTAGGATAGTACATTATGAACCATATATATATATATATATATATATATATATATATATATATATATATATATATTAAGTGCTATGTGAACTTTCGGACGAAATTTCCCCGGAGGAACACGACCGGTTTCCTGAATGTTGCCGCTCATCAACTGTGCTTACCCGGTAGTCGTCTGCTCACTCATCTTCACTCTCGTACACTCAGATGCTACATTTTTACCAGGATCTGATTCGAATCGTCTACAGTGTGGATACGCTTCATGGAACTGTCCAGAAATGAATCACAACTGTGATTTCCGTTAGTTATTCGCGTCTGTCCACACATCTACACACTTCTTACTATCAGTACGAGCGCTTGCTATTGCAGCCTCATTTTTCGTTGAGTTATCAGTATATATATATATATATATATATATATATATATATATATATATATAAATGTTTGAATAAGAGTACGGATTATTTCTCGAGGGAGTATCACTATCAAGCAGTGTTTCATTCAAATTACTTTCTTTACAAAACCGTTTATACGTGATAAAATCCGGAGTAATCGTAGTCCTTCTTTAATGGCGCACATCTCTGAGTTGCAAACAATCGGCGTCGTGCGGTTGTTCATTCATCAGATTACTACGAAAAATCGAGATGGAATGAATGTATACTTAACTTGACGTTTTTTGTTCAGGACGAGAACTGATACTAATTACTAAAACTTTCTGTCCTTCCAAATGGTGGGCATATTACGAGTATCCGGGATACAATAACATATTGCATGTGGGTTCGGAAACCCTTTGACGTCAGCTAAATTCTTCTTTCCTAGTTGGACCTGAGTAAGACTGATTAATCACATCAGGGAGACGTAATGAAGTTTGGGATAGGCAGAAGTATATGGAAAAAACTCTAAGGTACGTATCAAGCTTTAATGGCCACTAGGTGGCCCCCAACAACCTATCGGCCATCGCCGGTGTAGCAATGAAGATCGTTGGATATCAAATCCAGGACACAGTGCCATGGATGAAGAAATCAATTTGAACACTAACTGTTGGGGTTTGATTCGTCCATTGCCGAAAACATTGTACATTGTATTTAATCTAGGGCATAGAAGAAGTTCATTCACACATGAACACGTTTCGAATGATGATTGTGATGGTGTTGCTGGTGATTTTGATGATTCGAATGCTGATAAATATGATAATGATGACTTCTATTTGGTCCTTTGGGCAGAAAATCATAAACTGTGGATACGATGGGCACAAACATATCTACTCGTATAAAATATTTCTAATTACTTGTCCATTTTTGGTCAGAGAGTCTGAAACTAGCCGTCTAATGTGTCAGAAATTTGGTGGAATGCACACTTTTTGCATATCTAATATCTGGCGCTTAAATTGCCGAAGCAGTTGGTAGCAGACTTTGTTATTTATGCTAGTTATCCATTATTTTTATACTAGTAGTAGTGAAGAATTTTGTGGCTCATGCATTAGGCAAACTGATCCACTAAGTAAGCATACGTAGCCAGTACCGAAGTAAAATAATTCGACGAACCATTTGAAAATTCAACTCAAACGGCGAAAATAAGCATTGTAATGAAGTGGATGCATTACAAATTACCCTACACTAATAAACAGGTGTAAATCAAGTTGAAATAATCAGAAGAAATGTAAAGAACTTTGGCTGCTCGAAAGTATGCACCGAGACTTTCTGAAGCAACCCATTACTTGGTAATCCTTGCCCTTCTGGTAAATTTATACTTTTTTGAACGAAACGAATTTGCTATTTCAACCAGAAGGACATTTGGAGGACAGGAATCGATATTTATTGTTAGATTGGACCATGATAGGCTGGTCATGTTTGCCTTTTCTCCTAATACTAATGCGGTACATGTATGCCTGATTGCCCCAGTTGGAGGAAACCTATATCAAAAGAACAATCTCATCGCACACAGAAATAGGTCATATTTATCGAACCCACCCCCCTAGATTGCTGAGTCAGCATTTCACAAACGAAAAGAAAATGGAGGACCGTATAGTTCATATGGAGTCGTATAATCATGAAAACTGTCTGTCATTAAAACTGCAACTTCACAGAAAGAACAGACTAGCAAGATTCGGCGTTTAACACACCACAACATTCTACTTCGGTTCAGTTTATGAAAACAACTTTGACAAACACACACACACACACTCTCTTTCTCCCTCTCTCTCTTTATATATATATATATATATATATATATATATATATTTATATATATATATATACAGTGCACTTTCAGTTTAGGATCTACCCTTTCAGTCGTCTGAATCTTGATTGAGGCTTTCCATTCCAGTCAAATAATTGCTAGCAGATAAATCCCCACGAAGAATAAAGCATTCCGATCACTCCGCAGTGTCGGCTCAAATTCGTCGACTGATTATAGGGGAAAGAGAGGAGAGAAGAGTGTCTTCAATTGGAGAAGACAAGAATTACTCCGAGTGGACAGTTTTTATTCTCAGTTTATTGTCGATGTGGTGCCAGATACTGTTATGATTCATCTAACCACGGTATTCATTCTTTTTGTCTAGAGAATTTTTAATTCCAGACCAAATGGGCTTACATCACAGGTTAATAACATATGTGGACTAATGTGTTCTTATGCATATCGAATTTTCTGTTACATACGATCGCGCGGAAGCTACTAAAATGTGTTCCACAATTGCAACTTAGACGTCTATGCAACAGATTCGGAGAGCACGATCAAACCTGAAGGATCCTCGAAGATCTTTCTAGGAATAGCCATACGTGGAGTATTATTTATCCAACACTGCTGTGGAACGCGCATTAGCATTTCAAGAATATCTAGAAAGCTTCTTTTGGGTTGGAACTGCAACAATTAGAAACATAAACGACAAATCCAAAAATATTATATTTTTACTTCTTCCCGACTTTTAAAACTGTTATGAAATCAGCAAAGTATTTAACCATATCTTGAGTGTCATGGTAGGGTTGGAAACAATAAGGGTAAGAGGAGATACATGCATTGATTTTTGGATTCACTTCAGTATAGCCGGGCAAAATAAATGCGCCATTTAGGAGCAGACAAGTCCATGTGACAACCACAGAAATTACCTCGGAGTTCAAAATCAGAGTGAGTTATAGTGATGTCCATCGGCAGAGACCATTTCAAGGCAACCAAAATGGTCTTATCAATCACATGCAAAGTTAGCGAGAAGCCACTCAAATTGTTAGCAACGGCATGGACACATCAGCAGATTCGGAGCAGAAAAAATAAATACCACAGTGCTTAAATCGGAACCTCAAAGGTTAGGATACACAAAACATTGTCTCAACGACTGCGTAAAAATTTCGATTCAAAGAATAGAAGCTCAATGGAGAAACTAAGAAGGTGTGCTCACTCAACGCACGTGCAAATGATCAAATTATATGTAGGCAGTACGTGGAGGGATGAGAGAATAATCACGGAAATATCTCGATCAGTTTCCCGATTATTGTCTCCCACAAATTACGCGTACCAGGTATTCCACCCATCTATATACTACTTAATTCTAATAGTTGAAGCACAATGTCACCTTTCTCGAGGACCGGATTCACCAGGAACATCCCCACAATCATGCTGCACAAATTGGATAATTGTGAACGATTATGAAATACCATGGAATGTCTCTAAGTTCGCACGACAAAACAGACATCTGGGAAGATAAATGTCAAACAATCTTGGCCTTCATCAAGTGAAAGTAGTCAGTTTTGGACAAGTAGTGGATTATCAACAAGAGTATTGAAATTGTGAGTCTCCAAAATTACATGATCAATGTGAACTCTAATCAGCTGTGGACGGGAATGCTCTGGCTATGGCGATTGGCGGAAACCTCGTCTAATTTAACTGTTGCGATTCTGAGATTCAGTTCTCTCAGTTCAAAAAGAGAAAAGTCCCACGACATCTTCTCTTCGTTCAACAATCAGCACACAAGCATTTCTCCATCGGGGATTTTAATCGAGTCATGTGTGTAAACAAAGAATACGGGGAATATACTTTGCATATTCTCTTACAGATGATACATGATTTCCAAGTTTCCATTTTGAAAATATAAGTAGGCCTGGGCATATTCACACTGCACAACAGTGCGCATTCTTGATGGATAAATCAAACAGTGATGAGTGTCATACTTGTGTCACCAAAATATTCGATGATTTTGGAGAATCAAATAGGTTGAACAAATATCAAACAGTATGTGTTTAGAAAAGTATAAGAAAACCCAAGGCCAGATCGCACATATCAGCAAAGATATGACATGACTGCTGTGATTGGCATACTAGAAGTTGAGTTAAATAAAAGAACAAAATCTCATCCAAATCACTAGACGGGTTGGATCGGTCACGATCCGTCAATGAGACAGCCTCAACGATCGAGCGCTAACCACGTGATATTATTGTACTGCAATTAGTTGAGAGATAGCCCCAGATGGATTGGCACAAACTGGCGTCATTTACAATTATGCACCCGGTTGGGACTTGGTCAGTATGCAATGTAGCCCACAGTACCTAACAAGTCAGACGAATGAGCAACATCTGTGCAGTGCTTTTGAGGTTTTCAACAGTGAAGTGAGCGCTAATATTGCTCAATAACTCATTTCATATGATTAAATTGTCTCATTACCTAACCCGAGAAATACCGATGTACCAAATGATCAACAACATCGCAGTCGTATGGATCGCAATCAAGTCGTTTTACTCGTTTTCTAGATATTTTCCTTGCAATCGGTCATCGGTCATTTTGGTGAGCATTCATCTTTGTTTTCAATTTTACCAAACCGAACAAATCATTAACATCACAACCCATTGATTTATAGAAGGATAGTTTGAGTAGATTGAACTATGAGTTTTCTTATAATACCTCCGACTCACTAACGTCTCAACAAAGAGGGAGTGTCCTCATCATGCGATTCAATCGACAGTGTGAGTGGCTGATCAGTACTGGTCGGAGTCAAAAAATGTAAAATGATGTAACAATGAAATTAATATGAATGGTAGACTTGAATTAAACTGCTTAAAACCAACTGCATAGTCTGGCGATTGATGCATTGGAACTGTGTTTCTGTGCATTCTAAGCTCAAGTCCCAACTGAGATCTGGAGAATGCAAGTCAATTTGTATTGCATGCGTAAGCATGAGTGCAGTGGAAGAGATATACTCCATAGACTCAAACGTCCATTGCACAATTAAGTAAAGCCAGTCACCAGACCCTGAAATTTAGAATGGATAAACACACACTGTTCCAATAGGGCGGGTTTGGTAATGAGCCGCACCACAGTGGATAATTGTCTAACAGCAGAGTAACTGGAATCGAATCTCTGACACCCAAGATGGTAATCAAACACTCCAAATTCACTCGAAAACCACCAGTCCTGGTGACAGGGCTGTTCAAATTTTCATGGATATTAGCGATAAGAAGTCTGTTAACAGCGTGTGATGGATCATTCAGTAAAGATGTCACATATCTTACCGATCGAATTAGGGTACATGTTGCATTAAAACTGTAAGGTTTCTGAAATGAACAAAAAAGTGATGGATTTTTCTTCTAATTCTCACTTGCTGAAGCATTGCACCAAGTTTAGTTCTTAAGACTGACGGTTTGGGGATAAAGTTTGAGGTGGAAAACGTTCAATTTTCACGTAGTATCTGTCCCATTGCTGTTGTCCGTGTTTCACTTTGTGGATGAGTGTATCTTTATGATCGTCGTTTTGCGTGCACTTCAGACAAAGAGTGGACAAAGCTCTTGGTCACAGAAGTTTCCGTCCGTTACTCATGGCAACGTCAGAACTAGTAGTACGTAAACCGTTCTTTCCTCGTCAAAATAAGGTCATTAAAATGACTAGCCCACATTGTTGCAAAGTTCTTTGTTGAACTGAAAATTTCCCCCCAGGTATCCGACGGTCCCAAATGGCCCAGTTTTCTGACAGAAGTATTGCGGAAGTTTCCTGGGTTTATTACTTCTTCCCCTGTGTGTTTTTTATTTTCTGGTGTACTTCTCAATAGGACTATTTTGTGATAGCAATAATGCATCCTCATATACAAGGAAACGTATCATTTTCATTTTTTGCAGCTAATAAATGAGATATTTAATTGGACAATAGTACTTTTGATACTACTACGGGGTAAGAACTACGTTTTCCACTAAAAATGCACATTTCCTTATTCCTTATCTACTGATCTATCCGGAAAGTAGAATAACTTTTCAATGACTTTCGAGTAATTTTCAAATCGAAGAGAATTTGGATGAATGCTTTCGATGTGATCTCGAAATTAGAATCAAAAACACTTTGACATGGTAAACCGCATCCCATGTTAGGTAAAGGTTTTAAGATTCTGTTCTTGTGAACTGGTAATGTTGCAATCGGGATCACATCGAAAGCATTCATCCAAATTCTCTTCGATTTGAAAATTACTCGAAAGTCATTGAAAAGTTATTCTACTTTCCGGATAGATCAGTAGATAAGGAATAAGGAAATGTGCATTTTTAGTGGAAAACGTAGTTCTTACCCCGTAGTAGTATCAAAAGTACTATTGTCCAATTAAATATCTCATTTATTAGCTGCAAAAAATGAAAATGATACGTTTCCTTGTATATGAGGATGCATTATTGCTATCACGAAATAGTCCTATTGAGAAGTACACCAGAAAATAAAAAACACACAGGGGAAGAAGTAATAAATCCAGGAAACTTCCGCAATACTTCTGTCAGAAAACTGGGCCATTTGGGACCGTCGGATACCTGGGGGGAAATTTTCAGTTCAACAAAGAACTTTGCAACAATGTGGGCTAGTCATTTTAATGACCTTATTTTGACGAGGAAAGAACGGTTTACGTACTACTAGTTCTGACGTTGCCATGAGTAACGGACGGAAACTTCTGTGACCAAGAGCTTTGTCCACTCTTTGTCTGAAGTGCACGCAAAACGACGATCATAAAGATACACTCATCCACAAAGTGAAACACGGACAACAGCAATGGGACAGATACTACGTGAAAATTGAACGTTTTCCACCTCAAACTTTATCCCCAAACCGTCAGTCTTAAGAACTAAACTTGGTGCAATGCTTCAGCAAGTGAGAATTAGAAGAAAAATCCATCACTTTTTTGTTCATTTCAGAAACCTTACAGTTTTAATGCAACATGTACCCTAATTCGATCGGTAAGATATGTGACATCTTTACTGAATGATCCATCACACGCTGTTAACAGACTTCTTATCGCTAATATCCATGAAAATTTGAACAGCCCTGTCACCAGGACTGGTGGTTTTCGAGTGAATTTGGAGTGTTTGATTACCATCTTGGGTGTCAGAGATTCGATTCCAGTTACTCTGCTGTTAGACAATTATCCACTGTGGTGCGGCTCATTACCAAACCCGCCCTATTGGAACAGTGTGTGTTTATCCATTCTAAATTTCAGGGTCTGGTGACTGGCTTTACTTAATTGTGCAATGGACGTTTGAGTCTATGGAGTATATCTCTTCCACTGCACTCATGCTTACGCATGCAATACAAATTGACTTGCATTCTCCAGATCTCAGTTGGGACTTGAGCTTAGAATGCACAGAAACACAGTTCCAATGCATCAATCGCCAGACTATGCAGTTGGTTTTAAGCAGTTTAATTCAAGTCTACCATTCATATTAATTTCATTGTTACATCATTTTACATTTTTTGACTCCGACCAGTACTGATCAGCCACTCACACTGTCGATTGAATCGCATGATGAGGACACTCCCTCTTTGTTGAGACGTTAGTGAGTCGGAGGTATTATAAGAAAACTCATAGTTCAATCTACTCAAACTATCCTTCTATAAATCAATGGGTTGTGATGTTAATGATTTGTTCGGTTTGGTAAAATTGAAAACAAAGATGAATGCTCACCAAAATGACCGATGACCGATTGCAAGGAAAATATCTAGAAAACGAGTAAAACGACTTGATTGCGATCCATACGACTGCGATGTTGTTGATCATTTGGTACATCGGTATTTCTCGGGTTAGGTAATGAGACAATTTAATCATATGAAATGAGTTATTGAGCAATATTAGCGCTCACTTCACTGTTGAAAACCTCAAAAGCACTGCACAGATGTTGCTCATTCGTCTGACTTGTTAGGTACTGTGGGCTACATTGCATACTGACCAAGTCCCAACCGGGTGCATAATTGTAAATGACGCCAGTTTGTGCCAATCCATCTGGGGCTATCTCTCAACTAATTGCAGTACAATAATATCACGTGGTTAGCGCTCGATCGTTGAGGCTGTCTCATTGACGGATCGTGACCGATCCAACCCGTCTAGTGATTTGGATGAGATTTTGTTCTTTTATTTAACTCAACTTCTAGTATGCCAATCACAGCAGTCATGTCATATCTTTGCTGATATGTGCGATCTGGCCTTGGGTTTTCTTATACTTTTCTAAACACATACTGTTTGATATTTGTTCAACCTATTTGATTCTCCAAAATCATCGAATATTTTGGTGACACAAGTATGACACTCATCACTGTTTGATTTATCCATCAAGAATGCGCACTGTTGTGCAGTGTGAATATGCCCAGGCCTACTTATATTTTCAAAATGGAAACTTGGAAATCATGTATCATCTGTAAGAGAATATGCAAAGTATATTCCCCGTATTCTTTGTTTACACACATGACTCGATTAAAATCCCCGATGGAGAAATGCTTGTGTGCTGATTGTTGAACGAAGAGAAGATGTCGTGGGACTTTTCTCTTTTTGAACTGAGAGAACTGAATCTCAGAATCGCAACAGTTAAATTAGACGAGGTTTCCGCCAATCGCCATAGCCAGAGCATTCCCGTCCACAGCTGATTAGAGTTCACATTGATCATGTAATTTTGGAGACTCACAATTTCAATACTCTTGTTGATAATCCACTACTTGTCCAAAACTGACTACTTTCACTTGATGAAGGCCAAGATTGTTTGACATTTATCTTCCCAGATGTCTGTTTTGTCGTGCGAACTTAGAGACATTCCATGGTATTTCATAATCGTTCACAATTATCCAATTTGTGCAGCATGATTGTGGGGATGTTCCTGGTGAATCCGGTCCTCGAGAAAGGTGACATTGTGCTTCAACTATTAGAATTAAGTAGTATATAGATGGGTGGAATACCTGGTACGCGTAATTTGTGGGAGACAATAATCGGGAAACTGATCGTGATATTTCCGCGAATGTTGCCCGAACGTTTTTCGTTCTACTAATGTCGAGTTTTTTTCATCTTTGAATAATTCCTGGGAGTGCTCTTTAGATGTTCAACGATCTGTTGATATTGATTTAACGAGGGATTGACCCATATTGGTCGGTGAAATTTATCTACTTTTTTCTTGGCACACAAGTTTGTCATCGGAATGTTTTTCGTTGATGACTGTTCTTAAGGACTGTACGCTAGCTTCCCGCACTACTATGGGCTATTAAATTTGGCCTAAATATCTATCAAAATGCTGTGATTAACTGTGATAACTGATACTGTTTTAGATTATTCCCTAGCGAGCAATCATTTTGAAATTTTGACGACGAATTTCACTGGAAAATATTTGTAAGACTCTTGTGATGCATACGAGCTTTTTGGAAGTTAGTTCTGCTTGATTTGAAATAAATGCCAATGTGTTCCAGTTGGAATAGAAATTCTACGGCACAATATCAGACAGACAATCGTCGAAGTTGACATTTTGTCTTAAAGGGCTCTGGTTGCCTTGTGATTACCTAATACACTTGTGAATTTTGGACTATTGTTGAGAATAGTTGTGAAGGTTATCTGCGTCAGCAGTCTCTGCTATAGTTCAGATCACGGCCTCTGCCCAAAGATGGGACCATTTCGGTAATGTGGATAACTTAGTCAGGGAACGATAAGAACCCTCGGATAGATACGACGAATCACTGAAAAGTCTGTAAGGTACTTGAGAATCAGCATGCACTGAACTCTTTCATTCTATCATTAGAGACAACAGAAGAGACGTGACTGTTGTTTTCTACAGCTTTCTTTTGATCCACCATGTTTCGTTCAACCTTTCGTGCGTAAGCACGAATGTGCGATCTTCACTTCACTCTAACGGAATGAAAATAATTACATCTCTGAGACCAGTTTAGTGAAGAGAGAAATTTTATAGAAAAAAGGCACGATAGCGAACAAGCTCGTTTTCAGTAACTTCATCCTCTGGCTAATACAGTTACATATATATACGATGGGAATGCATATTTTCGGAACAGTATCAAATTAAGATTGGTTAATCAATATTGTAGGTGTTTTGCGGTTCGGAAAAGGGGTGGGAATTTGGTTGTTCGTGGTTGGGAAAACTCGGTGTAGAAAGTACATCTGGGGTGGGTTGGCTGCTTCCTGTCACGACTGAAAGGTCGAGAGAAATGTTTCACTCTAGTCCAAGATGAGACCACTTTCAGATGGAAAGTAAGTGACGAATAAAATAGAATTCGGGAGCCAGGACAGTGTGGACAAGGTTGGTCACTTAATCACTGCTACGATTGCATATCTTATCGAGTGAGAACTACAGATGCAGTAGTGTTTTGCCAAACCAACTGTGAATGATGAAATTGGACTTGAGTATCAACGGTCCTAAATATTTGTGTTGGTTTTCTATCTCGGGTTGTTGTTTGTCATGATTTTCTGATTGCCGAGCTTGGTGGTAACGTGGCTAACGTTTCATCACCAGTCGAGGTGACGAGACGTTCGCGATCTAAAAGTCAAGCTCAACGATAAGAAAATCATGGACTTTAGTGCTTTAGCTATAAGCAGAAGGATTTTTGAATCATTACACAGAGTTGTATTCACTCACCTGGTTTTGTACGAGAATATCAAAAAACAGTGATCATTCGGACCCATAGAATCGATCAACTGATGTGACAAATTTACTCTCCCCTACCGTGATCCTTCAGATCGTGCAGAACAGTTCTTGACGGATGAAATTTTCCGGCCATGGCGGAATTGTTGTGATTCCGAAGGAAGCGGAAACAGAACTCGTGACGGTTTGCTTGAAATTACGGCACGATGGAGATTGCACACACAGGAATACTATGATGAGAGGATAGCATCGGTGGACAGCAATAGATGTGTTGGGTCGTTATCTCGGCGAACGAAAATAACGCTTCTGTCTTCACTCAAAAATGTGACATCGCATACAAATATTCTTCCCTTGGAACTTGTTCTGTTGGTCACCACTGTTTACATCTTTTGCTTTTAGATGACATTTAAACTCCTCCTATTTGAAAAGAGAGGAGAAAAATGGAGACCATCATTACTGTCTCATGAGGATATCCCGTTTCAACTTTCCAAGCCGTCTTCGATGTTTTATGATATTACACTACCAGTTTGTCTTAACAGAGAATTTCGTTCGATTTCATCGCTATGATGAGGGTGGGAAATTGGGCTATTTATTGAATTTAAATAAATAAAACGCATAAATTAGTCAACTGCAAGCTAATTGGTTGGCAGTTAAAGTGATGAAGAAAAAAAAGTACCACTTCCTCTTTAGAACTGTTTTATCTTATCAGTACAAGTGACGCTGATGACATAATTTTGTATGATAACCCAAAATTTAGGGTTATTTTGTCTTCATGCAGCCAGTACAAATCCGTGGATCGTGGTGAGGCTTGATTTGTTGGATCAGCTAATCGGATGTTGTCATGAGTCACGTGTTACCCAACAAATACACAGACAAACGGGACCGACAGTCCGCACTGGTTATTCCGTAGCCCCCACGAAGATTGAAACCTTCCTGATTGTAATCACTTGTCTGCAGGATACAGTTTTGTCTGGGCAGGGAAGTCTCCAATCTCCCATCCTACAATAAACCTAACAAAACAGAGCAAGAATCACTTTCTTTTGAATTTAACCACCCAAAGAGGAATATTTTCGGGTAAAATATATATTTAAAGACTATTTTTCTTACGAAGTGGTAAGCCACTGAGTTTGGTGTGTTCTAATTGTCGTGGCATCAGGAAAACCTCCCTAAAAACAAACTGCTGATCGGGTTGAACGCGCCAAGCTGGACCAACGAATGACGCACATCCACCCACGCATATGGCTGAGTGCATTGTGCGAACAATAAGAAAATGGTCCGATCTAATTAGAGTAATCAAAATCAACAATTCAGACCCTACGAGGCAACAGTCCTATTGGGCAGACTGGTTCGACATAAATCTGTTTTTGCTATAAATAACTGGTCTTTCATTCATACTAGTACACTACCATCTAAAGTGTTATGCCCTTGCCTTCTGATTTACTTTAGCAATCTGGTGCGATTGATCCTGCAACGGGAATCGGTTGGTCAGGCCGTCCGTAGAAAAATCTCATGATAGAAACGCGAGAGGCCACAAAACGAACTACGTGGACACAGAGTTTTATCCAGGTCAGGCAGCACGGATGATACAGACTTCAACTGGCCGGCGGTAGGAAGATTTCCGTCTGTTGCCCAAACGTTGATATCGTTCATTGATAAGAAATGTATCTTCGCCAAAAATGATCAGGTTACCGGCAATTGTCTACCACGTTTTTATAACCCTTTATTCTTTACTTTTTTTCGTTACCTAAGAATGGTCCATTATTTCTGGAAGAGTGGACGGGGGTAGATTAGAGAGAGAGACCGACAGCGGCGTTGATGGCCGCGGTGTGATTTGCACCCAGGGCCGAAGGGTCTAAAGTTCTACATGATGAACATTTAAAGACAATACGAGAGCGCAGATTTTTATCAGTTTTGACGAGTTTTGTTATCACGCTTTTCTCCCAAGAATCGTACTCAATAGGTCCAAGGGTTACAAAGTCAACGCAAGTCATTACTGATCTATCAGTCATATTTAAATAACCACTTTTGCATCATAGGTCCAACAAGCAAGAACATTTTATCCCTGAGTCACAGCAATAAAGTGATCCAGCTGAGATAATTTGGGGAAAGTGATCGAAAGATCACCGGAAAAGTCGACCCCCATCATTGTCAAGTATCAAACAACAAGGTCAAAAAGGTGCCACTTCACGATAAATGATCCTTTTTCTGAGCCTGCATGAATCCCCGCCTGGAAGAGAAGCTTTCAAATAGCTTGCTGGAATCTGTCAAAAATTGTTCCGGTTTCTGGCAAGCTGGTGCGGGAAAAAGTCAACAAAATAGTCGATGAACCTGAGTGTGAACAACTCTCGGTGAACAACGACTGGGTAGTTAAATTCTGTTTCATAATATAAGATGCATAATTTGACCGCAGGGATGCTTCTGCGCTTACCGTGAATGATTACTTGCAATAATTACCAGAAATATGCACAGATCACGAGTTGCTCAACTCTTCCTCTTGGTTTAGACTGGCGGTCGGGGATTGAAACATGTGGGATTTTAATCCATTCTTAGATACTCAGTTCATATGTCAGCTCTTATAGCAACTGCCTCAAAGGGATATGGTTTTGTTGAGCACCTTCCTATCTTTCAACCTGCAACATCCAGTCTGTTTCTGAACACAGTGCAGCTCAGTTTCATATACGATTCACCTTCGTAAAGACTGTTATGTTCACATCTGTGCAACAAAAACACCACAAAGTGCTGAGTTGTAGTTTGTTCTATGTGCAAATTGGTCTCAACGTAAATGTTGTCACTTCGATTTCCGAAAACACTTCGATAATAATGGACAAGAATGCTGGATACCAAACAATTCTTTTGAATACATTTACATCGCAGAACGGTTGAAGATCGCACAATGTGCATTTTCGGCAAGCAACACATTAATACGACATTACTTATGTGACTATTTCCTATCTGACCATCTCTCTCACTGGATGCAACGATACCTGACAGCAAGAATTAGTTTGCGTGATCCTGACTGATGTTTTCTACTGAGAAGAGACTAACTTACCCTCAGGCTTTTCCTGGTGGGTCAGGTTACTGAATGAGAATAGGGATTATTACTCTCCAATGCCTAACTTGTCCAGGAAGGTGACGGACGAGGCAAAACCGCGTAGCTGTGAAAGTCCAATTCGCCAGCTTAGTGAACATCCGGTCATAACGCGCATGGAGGAACGGTTGTTTCCACCGAAGAATCAGTGATTAATTAGTCTAACGCTTTACTAATTCGACAGCCATATTTACCTGCATTCATTCAGTCTTTACCAAGAAGGATTATTTTCAAGATGAAAGATGTATTGGTTTTCTAAGATAAACTTAATTTTTTCCGGCATAATGACTGTACAATATTTCAGAAAGAGGATAGAGTCCAGTCACAGACTGCCAACTAGGGAAAGAGAGCGGCGTCGACGATCGCAGAATTTGAACCGGGGACAGAATGGTGTAAGGGTCACCATGATGACCATCTGACCACTAACAGTTAGTCAAAAATATCTTATGTCTTCAAAACCGGAACTGTGTGTATGACCTACAATCATGGAAAGAAATGTTCGATTTCCGACTTTTGTAAACTCTCTGAATATCAGTCTTTTTTCGCATAAGATAAGATCTGGGACTGCTAATAAACTTGGTTCACATACACAGACACACATTGCCAAATGCAACATTTGACACTCGTCACAACAGAAGGACTCACGAGATTGGTTTAAAGCAGTACTAAATGAGGTTTTCTATCAATGAATAGGTGTGTGATGGGATGGCCGTGTTCGCTCGCAGGGGGTGGCCGCTTTTCGAGAGTACCTTTTAGGGGCGGGGGTGGGAGCACTGTAGTAAAAATAATAATAATAATTTGAACGCTTTCGATGCGTGCCGATTCAGAAAACCAAGTAGTTTACAGTGATCCATCTGGCTGTTTTGGTTTTCATATAGCATAAGTCACGTCCTCATCTGTATTTTAATTTAACCATTAAAGTTCACCCTGGACAGTTATTGATTTGGAAGATTCGTCTATCTGAGGGACACACACACATACACACGCACACTGTCATCGTGTTGTGGAGTTTGGTCTCAGTTGCGATTAGCTTGTTCTGTTTCAACAATCAACTCGATTTGTTCTTCTAAGTGTGCCGCTGGATAAATAGTTTCGATTGTTTGTCACAACACGTACTGGTGTTTACCTAAAATGGATCAGTTGCGGGTGGGTCGGTGTGACCGTTGCAGGCGATTAGTACTGTTACTATGTGACAAGCTGACAAAATGCTCCACGCTTATTTGTAATTAAACTCGGGTGTTGCGCATGACAACCTGTCTAAAGGTGTGCAGGGTGACGCAGATGAAACTGGCTACGAATGTCAACTGAACCGAACAGGATTTGTCCGGAATACAAACAGCGCACTTACAGTTTGAACCTACCGGTCAGACTTTCTGAAAGAAGCATGTAAAATAATACTGTTCTGACATTTGTGCTGGCTACTTTTAGAAGTTCCACACCTAACTCAGTTAAGCAAGAGTAATAAGGAACTCTTTCATCATAATGGTAATTATTTGGAGCTAATCAGTGACGCAAATCAAGCCTACTTCTTGTCCACTTACTTTGTTTTGTTTAACTTTTCGGCCAGCCGGAATATCTATAGAGCCGTGTGATTCCGGTACGTCCCCATTGATCATTATGTAATTTTAAGACTGGCGCTGTCGCTACCTAGTTTTGTTGAAACAAACTTTTTTGCACTCTATGAACCCCACCCCTTGTCATTGTGGGTGGCGATTAAAAGTCTTTGCAGAATGCATTTCTAACATTCGCAAGAGGTAACGTTTGATATAGTTTCCGTGAAAGTTAGAAAGAAATTTGCCGATATGAAGTTCGAAAGGTTTGCAGCTTTAATCGGACGTATTTAGGCTTGTACTGTCATCTGTAATTATGGGCGTTTTCTTTCACAAAAATAAATACCTAATAACTAATAATTCAAAGGAGACTATTTCCAGCTCATAGTCATCGTCGTGCTGAGCTAGGAAAACTGAGGAATGGGCTCGTGTCATTGGTCAAGATGTATTTTGGAGTGACGAGTCCACTTGGTCTCATATACATGATATAGTTCAAGGATGAACATGGATCTGATCGCTCCCAGAATCGTTGTGATGGTTCATGGGCCGCTGATGCTGCTTTTTGAAATCAAAATGAAAGGCATTTCAGAAAGATCTAATAATTTTTGTCCAACTTAATACTTGCCTAAACTCAGCAGGAAAAGATACTAGTATCAGTTTGATTTTTGTGACTAAAGTGCACACTTTACTGATCATATGCACCTCACTTTAATACTTGAGAACGTATAAATTGTATTTTGTTATCTAAAGACTACCGTTACCTTCACTTTACTCTGTCAAAAGCCACCTGTTACTTCTTCAGTCGCACGTAATTCACAATCCTTCCTCCGCATACTCCTGTCCAAATGGGGAAGTATCCTGATCCTTAGTCTTTTTCGCCCTCTTTGAAACCGAAACCAAGCAATTAGTGATATAACTGTTCACCTTCGTCGTTAACGTAAATGTATTTGCCGCCTCGTTTCGCTTCTGCTTTTGTCATTCCGCTTTCAGATGGCTCTTAGTACTATTTTCTTTGGATTTCACTGCAAAACATGTACTCGGCTCGCCAAAAAATACCCCTCCCCACCGGTAAATAAACTTCTTCCCCCAATTTCCACTCCGTCAGTCCCGAATATTACACACATTCCAAAAACTGATGTACTTTTAGGCCACACATATCAGACCGTTGAATGAGATTTGTTCTAAAGGTCAGACACACTGGTGTGCGCTTACCAGTCTAAAAGCCCGAAAGTCTATCCTTTCTTTTCAGTCCACTTGAGGGTCATCTGGAGTGCAGTCGGAAGATGGGAATCAGGGAAGTCATGCCACGAGATTACCAAGTATTTTGGCCTTCCAAGACTGATAGTTAGCAGACGGATCGATCAGTTCAACAACGGAAATCCGTCCTTCGGACCGACTGGTCAGTATTTACTTTACCCAAGCATGGTGATCGACGGCGTGTTTGGAAATGTCTCCTAAAAAATCAACGGGATAAGAGGACAGGAACAATACGGTGGAGTGGAGGTTAAGTATATGTCTAGGGAACCATCCGGTAAGAAGGTCGGAGCAAGCTGGTGTTTCTGGACGGCATCCTCGATGCCAAAGTTCAAGTAGAACTCCTAGTCAGACACTCCGAGCCACTGTTGAGCACAACAGCAAAACCTACTTTCCAGGACGATAACGTGCCTTCACACCGTAGCTCCTTGAGTGAGTTTGGTGAGCACTACGGCGAAAACGACTCTTTCGTGATCATCTCGGTCATCCGATCTTGATCCAATTGAATATATGTGCTAACAGCTTGAAAATAAAACGGGATCAGAGGCAGCAGGGCAAATCTCTGGGGAAGTTAAAAGCTGCCTTGGAAGGGAAACGGGACTGTATACCACATAGTACTGGTCGTCAGCTGAAGGCGAGCATGACTTGACCGATAAATGTTGATAAACCACTGAAAAATTGGCTCAGTCGTATATTACTAAATAACCGTATGTGAATGTTCACATTACTCTATTCACAACGAGATATTTTTGTTTCACTATTGTACAGTGTTTTGATTATTTTGGAGCGCGGGGGGGGGGGGGTAGTGAATAGTGTACGTGCTGAAAAGTCACTGTCGGGTACATATACACGTTGATTGACTTAACTTGAAATAATGTTCAAAAATGTTAAAACTAGGTTCAGATATGTACATGTATATGGAATTATCTATTCGTGTCTTTAGTCTATAAAGTGGCTGTCCGTGAAAACGACTTTCGTGCTATGGGCGACTGTTTATTAAACATGGTTGCAATAATTCATAGAGTGGGAATATTTTATGATATATTTGGCTATCGATGATAAACATCCTTTTCAAAATGATCACTGGTTCCATAAGCCTTGACGTAGCACGTTTCGCTGATCGACCCTTCAAACACTTGGGTTGATCAGCACGAACTTCATTTCGTGTGTTTATCAGTCCGAATAACTTTCGTTGAACAAGCGAGCTTCAAACTGCTCTAGACATTCCGCTGTAATATTAGTTGCGATTGGAGCAATCTTTTCTGATTGGATCGTTGGCATTGTCTCAGTCTCGTTGAGAATATAAATCTAGGATTCAAGACCGATCGAAAACTGAGTCTCAGGCTGAAAATGGTAGTTTACCTACAAAATCAACCGTGAGATTATTGAAGAATATAGCTGGCAGTTCTTGCTTTACTATTTCTCAGGAGAACCACTCTGTGACAACTACTGTGTCAGTCAATAAGGCAGTTTCATGAGAAACCTTTTTGAAGTTACTTGGTTCGCCGGTTCTATGGGCATCAATCCGTGGTGTACTTTCAAACACAGAGAAATTCGAGTCATTCAGGTTAGCTTGACGTAAAATCAAGGAGTTCATTCAGAATACTTCACACCAAACAAACTCTAATGTCGCTCGATCAGTTTCTAGACGGAAATAATGTCTGAACTTTGGTGTCGAACATGTAACTGAAAGCCCAAAGATATTCTGAATACACAGATTGGAATGGAAGAACAATTGGGACAATAAATCAAGCATTATGCATGCACCTGCGATCTAGCCTCATCTCAGACGTGTCTGCTTTTGACACTCATATAACCTCTTTAATTTTAATCAGTACTATAGCTAACTTACAGAATGATACCAGAACGTGACTGAGTGGAGACCTCCATACTCACAGAAAGTTTCGTTAACATCCTAGACGGAAATGACTTGAAGTTGTAGTCTGTGATGGTTATGCTGCAAAAGCCTATGGGCCAACTTCTGAGGAGATTGGTTTCCACTATTTGAATCTGTTATTGGTTTCATGTTGCAAAGAGCACCAAGCCTATGTTCTATTTCCTAGAATATTTGTTGATAAGTATATATATTGTTAATAAGCAGCACGTAGATGGGTGGAAAGGCTTCACGATGACCACCGCCTATCAAGTAGGCGTGCCGGGTACCGTTTAGCCCACTTATCTTCATAGTTGTACACTCTGTAGATGAATCAATTTCAAGGATCAAATTTATTTCTCTTCCTCTTCCACTCCCCCTCTCCTCATATACACTTCTCTAAAATTTATATATAAATATATGCATATAATGTGTGAAAGCCATCTACAGCCTCTTTATCCTCTTTGGAAATCATCGGAAAAGCACCGCAGCCGAGTCTTCATTGAGACTCAATGAGCTATTTTGAGTCAAACACCTTACTACTTGCCTAATCGTGTTGAATTTCTCTTTCGATGATCAGATGTTGCTTTCTAAACCAGTGTTTACTGTAGATTTAAAGAGGAGTAAAAACTTTGTTTTGCCAGGGGTTTTAAATCAAGCAGAGGTTTTGTTGGGATCAATGTACATCGGTACTCCGTCATCACGGTGAGTGATTGGAATAGATCTTGAGTTGAACTAAAAAATGGGGTAGTTAACCAACGAAATCGAAAGTGAAGTAATTCACAACGATAATTAGTAGAACCTTTGTCAGGATTTCTCGGGCCATCAACCCTAATTATCAATAATTGTGCCGACCGGCAAGCGATTCTGCGAATAACATTTCGGGCTTTCTAAATATGGTAAACTGTTCAGTTGCTAAACGAGGAGTAATGCCTAATGCATTTTTTGACACACGATTGACAATTAAACCTTCCTATTGATTACTTATTGCAGAGATGTTTATTCCAAGTCTGTAGAGTGTAATGTTGCACACATCGCTTTGTCGGTTTCCAAATGTGAACAGTACAAGCACACTTATATTGCTCATGTAATCTAGCTCGCATCTATTTTCGGAAGGTTCAAATTGGACTGCAGTTTTCTTGCCGTGGCTTAACCCTCAAGCACATTTCGGAAAAAATGGTTCTTGAATAAACAGCCAGTCCAAAGTCATAAATTCAGCCAGTCAATCAGTTACTCAACCAATCGATCAATGAATCAACCATCTATCCATCCGTTCATCTTTTCTCGTTTGCGTCTTTCAAAAGTGACGTAAGGATTCCATCGTTTGCGTGTGAGCTTTCCACCTAATCATTAACAACCTGTCAACTTTTAGAGTACTGATGAATCCTTGTCAGCCTTTTTAAAAAGAACTGAACTCTAAGAATACGTTGCTCTTTTCAACTACCTTATTTTTTGAAGTAACTTAAAATTTACCCTAATTCCAACTTGAATTGGTCTCACTTATGACGGTCGCAATTGCGACAGGGAGAGAGTGATGTCTTTGGTGGGTGCAGTAAAATGTACATACCAGATTCAGTCCATCAGTTCCGTTTAGCCGTCATGATTATGGAAGTAATTATTTGCGCGACTTTTTCATTGCAATGTTCACTTGTTAGGAACCTGGTCCTCCACAGCGTTTTGAGAGCTTGTTCATATCTACTGGACAGATAATCTGTATACTTACTGACCAGTCATCGCTATCTTTTTCACCTTCACCTTGGATTCTTTGAGACTACAAATTCAATGCTCACCTGCACGATAGTCATGGGTTATCAAGTAGATAGATCAAACTTCCCTCTTTGAAATATTTTCCCACGGTCGATTGTTGTCTGTTATCTCAAGCTTACACCTCCATCCCCCGTTAGGTTGGCGCAAAATGTCCCATGTGTGTCATGCAACCCTGACAGTTTGACCGGTGATGGTCGAGTGGTTAAGACTGTTTGTTTGCCACCTCGGAAGTCAGAGACCCGAATACGCGCCATCACCGGTCCCTTTGGTGGTAGAGAGTAATCTACTGTTGTCCGGCTCGTTACCACACCTGACCTATTGGGACCTTGAGTGGCTCCCCTCTGATCTAAGTCTCAGGTGGTGGTTGTCGATTACTCCTGATAGTACTGGAGGCCTCCTTGTCTATGGGGTATACATCTCTTCCATTGTACTGAAGCGCAACCATGCAATAAAAAGTACTCACACAGAAAATCAAGATAGAACCAAGAGATGCTGGACGAAAGCCTGAATCACATAGAAAAGCACTGGTAAATATTGCCAATTCTGTCTTCTGGGATTGAACAATTTATATTAGAAATTTGTGAAGGTCGGTGTACGCCACTTGTTTTGCTTATTATTGTGAGTTTGGGCACTTTCTAAAATGGTCCTTTTACGGTATCGTGTTTAACTTTATTCCGGCTGCTGAACAGACCTGGGGTTCTTGTTGTTGGTCTTGAAGAGGTGGAGATAACTGTAATCAGGGTTTTCAGTGGCCGAAGTTTATGTATACCGTGAGAGCTTGATCGGAAATATGTCAGCTTCATGTTCTTCAAATTAGTACTGTCCATATAGGCAGTGCTTCCTTTACCCCAATATCCAATCGTGCCCGACAGGTCATTGGGTAGGGTCCAAACAAAGTCCAGTCTCTGACCCAGTTGATGGGCAACATCTGGTTCTACCCAATACGCTACCAAAGAGGAAACTCCAGTGTATAAACACAGAGAGGAACAGTTTATCGGTCTGAAAACCTCCACTAGATGGACGTAGGAGTGGAGTACCTGGGATTTTTCTCCTCAGTAGGATAAGTCTTCACGCTTCTCTGGGTGGATACACTCCACCTAGGATGAGTAGCCCTCAGCTTAAAGGATGCTGCCCAGTCCACGTTCCACTTGCTCCATTGGGCGCATGGGGCTAAGGATTGAATCCAAAAGGCGGACTGATAACAAAAAGCCAGCAAAGACAAGGCAGCATGCTTGCACCAATCCGGTTTCACGTGACAGACCAGAAGAAGTTCCTTTACGGTACTTCCGTCACGTTCCCGTGTTGGGTTAACACCCCACCACCTTGTGGGTCAAACTTTTGAGTCAAAGGCTTCGGTTAGGGTTCCCAAAGAAAAACACCTTCTGTGGTGTGGGCAGCCGCGAAGAATGATGTGCCCAGAAATCTCCAGGGATCAATCGGGAAACACTCCTTAACTCTCTGCTCTTCATCCTTTAAGTTCCGATTCTAAAGGCGTACGAGTAACCACAATGAGTCGTCACTGTGAATTTGTAGCTCTCGGAAAGGGTAGCAAATTAAAGACTGGGGAAGAAAGAGAATCCATCCTCTGACCTAAGCAACCTCTTCGCTTAGCTGCTTTAACGTCCACACACTTTACCAAATAGGGCAGCAGACTGCCCTAGCTAGAACTCTTGAAACCTTTAACATAGACGTGTGTTGTGTCTCCAAAACACGCTTACAAGACCCAACTTCAGTGTTAACACTCTGCTACCCAGATACAAACCCGGATTCTCGTTTCACTCTTCGCGTGTAGGGTGATTCGGTGTCTAGTGCTCGTGGTTAGGTTGGCGTTGCCATCGGTCTGAGCGTGAAGGCTGAGTGTGCACTGCTCGACTGGATCACAGTCAGCAGTCGTCTGTGTGCAGTTCGGTTGAATGGTTCTGTGCATGTCAACTGCACTACACTGAAGCCTCGATGACTGTTTGTCGTTTCTTTGTATGCCCCAATTGACTGTGACTCTCCTGAAGCTAAACACGAATTCTACGAACACTTGTCTCAACTACCCAGCAGCTTGCGCTCTACTGACATCATGGTTGTTGCTGGTGATTTCAGTGTTCAAGTTGGAATCCTAGACAAGTCGGTGAGAAATATGGGAGACCGATTCGGCGTTCCAGCAGAGTGAACCGATAACGGTGGCCGGCTCATCCAACTATTTTCCAACCACGAATTGTTCCTAATGAGTTAAAATTTCTCGCACAAATAGTGGCACCGATTAACCTGGCCTCCTCTTTCTGCTTCATAGAGCACGACTCAGATCGACCACATTGCTATCGGTTACCGCTGGAGAGAACCAATTCCAGATTGTCGATCATTTTGGTCCACTTTTGTAGACACTGATCACGCTCTTGTCCGCGCGCGTTCCAGCCCACGTCTCGTCGGTGGCCGAAACAACGCCAAAGCGAATTGCCCCCGCGGAAGCTACTGGAAGATAACCAACGATCTGCTTTCCGAACAGAATTATCCACCAAGTTAATAATGCAGTTAAATGCCCAGGATCGAGAAAAGCGATGGACAGAAACCAAACAGACTCTACGTGCGTCTGCTGATACTACCCAAGGTCCAACAACTAGACATGCAGAAACGATGGATATCTGCATCCTCAGTTGCACTGTTAGGTTTGCGCAGAACAATTCCTCCGGATTCCAGATGATGATGAGGCACGGAGATGCCTTAAAAGCCAACTGATTCGGAACCTGACAAATGACCGTGAGCAGTGGTGGATTGCGAAGTGTAGGAAGGTCGGAAAAAACTGCGGCGATTGGCAACAGCCACAACCTTTTTCGTCTGATTAGACAAACTGGTCCACGTAAACCATGAGTTAGCGAATTGATCAAAGAGGCGAACGGCCCACTGAGTCCAACTCAGGAGTGTCGTCTGATTCGCTGGGTGGAGCATTTTGAGATGCAGTTTAATTGGCCTTTATCCTCTTCAGGTCTGATCACTAGCGCAATGGGTACAGATCTTGTTGTAGATAAAAGTCCTCCGTCAGAAACTCAGGTTCTTCGTGAGATAATCTACCTTAAATGACATAAAACGCTGGACCGGGTGGATTGTCCTCGTCTATTTTCGAAGACAGTGGCTCAGCATTTTTACTGGAGTTGGCAAAACTCCTCGGTTTGATATGGGAGAAGGAACAAGTTCCAAAGAGTTGATGTGGATCGGTGATCGTGCCTATTTTGTAAGAAAGGCGACAGGTCCTCCTATGAGGACCAAAGGGGAATAAGTCTGGTAAGCATCACATCCAAACTGCTCGCTGGTATTATTCTCCACCGCTTATCTAACGCTCGTGAACAGTGCTCGTGCAAGAATCAAGCTGGATTTAGACCTGGTCGAGGTTGTATTGATCACATCTTCATTTTTCGACAAATTTCAGAACATAGACACACCTTCCGTAGGCCCACCATCTCCGTTTTTCTTGGTCCCAAAGCGGTCTTCGACTCAGTTGACCGTACAGTTCTTTGGCGCTGCCTTTTGTTGAAGGGTGTACCAGGGAAACTCATTTCCATCATAAAGTCCCTTTATATTAAAAGCCGAAGCCGGATTCGGGCTTATGGTATTCCTTCACCCGAGTTCACCACGAGAAGTGGTGTACGTCAGGGTTGCCTCATCTCTCCTTTTCTCCTTAACTTAGTGACTGATATGGTCCTAGAGACCGCATTTTTGTTAGATGAGGGTAGCGGTATTGAACTTCTCCCGGGTGGAAACGTATCGGACCTTGAGTATGCTGACGACATATTTTTTTAAAAAGTGAAGATCCAGGTAAGTCTCGAGCTTTTCTGGAAAGCTTTACGGACTGTATAGCAATGCTCGGTATGCGTTTTACACCTTCAAAGTGCGAGACGCTGTTGCAGGACTGGATTGGTCCAACGCTAAACTTTTCAGTGCTTGAAGAGACTATAAACATGGTAGACAAACTCTGTTACTTGGGTAGCTGAATTTCATCCGGAGGTCAAATATCGGATGAAGTGTCTTTGCGCATACAGAAGGCTCGTTTGGCATTTGCCAACCTGAGTCATCTGTGGCGTTTACGCAACATCCGTTTACCTATTAAGGGTCGGGTGTACGCTGCAGTAGTCAGGCCCGTGCTTCTCCTCTTAGTCCTGTTACACTCTTTTCTCCTTCATTATTTCTTTTTGAGCTTGCCGCTAGGAGATAACAACCAAAGCTACCGCACCCAGTGCATGGTTAATGGTTGTCTGAACAGAACAGAACAGAAAAAATGGACGGACAGCTTCAGAACTGTCCATATGAAAATTTGCGGAAATTCTGATAACTCAGCAAGACTCAAGTAACTTCCCAACTTTTATTTAGGGGAAATCTGCAATTTGGACAAAAATAATGAAACATCTAGGGGTTTTTCCGATCACGACCCGGTTTCAGATCGGTTGTTTCTGATGCATTGAATATTGACTGTCTACAAATTCGTCCGTGATACTGTGTCCTCAAACTGTGCTTACTAGGACAAGGTTGGTGTAAACCACGCGCGCGGTCCAACCGACCTGTAATGAGGAATAATGCGAGTTCTTATATTTTTCCGGGAAACAAGGATATTTCATTTGCTATTTAAATGTTCAGATTTCGTATCCCTAGTAGCACGTGGTCAGTCGTTGGGACGGGCGAACTCTTGGACAACGAAGGGGCCGCTCAGTAGACAGTACCGGTAAATAAAATTTATAATATTTGTTGTAAACAATCTTGGTCTGTGCGAACAGCAAACCTCAGTCAATAAAACTTCTCTGTACAGAACCACGTTTGTTGGTTAAATTTGGACTTCAATTTGGTAGACTTCCTGTTTTTGCATGAGTGGATTTGAGGCAGTGCATCACAATAACCTGAATGGCCAACTGTAGTAACAAAGAGTATCTTCAGTTAATACCCCAAGACTCACAGTGGGAAATCAAAAGAGATCCTAATAGGTCTGGTGTGCTATCGATCCGGACAACAGTTAAGTTTTATCTGTCTATTACTCAAGTTGATAAATAATGACTAGATTCAATTATTTTACAAGGGACTGCATAGGAAAACATTCATACCAAAGGATTGCCACCAACACCACCACCGCTCTGTTGACAGTAATCTTCTCACACATTTGAATTAAATGCACTCAATGGACAGTGTTTATATTTAATATCAACGGTGGGTTTGACGAAATTTTCCCCCGTGAATAATTAATTTTAGCATTCGTATGTTAGACTATCTGTTGCACCTTCATGTAAGATTGAGTTACACCCATTTCCTTGTTCCCTTTGATTCCAGTTCAGTGTGTGGTCCACTAGAAAAACGGTGAACTGTCTTATCAAAACTGGATAGTGCGAATGTAAACAATGAAATTACTACATGGTTTTCGATTCTCAAGTTATCCTTTTTATCAATATGACTAACCTTTAAGCACGTACTCGATGTGTAGTTCTGAATGATATCCTTCAGCAAAGCAACAACTCACATTGCAATTAAAATAATTAGGAATATGAGGACAGCAAGCGGGAAAAGACAAATGATGTTTTAAATTACATAAACTCATCAGATTAACACAGGAAAGCCAAGGGTCGAGAAAAAACCACCAAATCTTCCCATATATCTAATCACTGAAATAGCACATTATTTATGGACTCCCCCACGAGCCCCAAAACAGTCAAGTTCATTTGCCTGAGTTTCTATAACTTTTTTCAAGTTTCCAAATGATCAACCTTGCTCGTTTTTCAACCACTTCAACAAACATAACACCCCAAAAGTTTCTATCTGGGGGGTCGTGTACAACAAATCTTGACAACATCAAGTTTAGGATTTGATCAAATGGCCCCTTTCATGAGCCATTATTCGACACAACCTCATAACGTGGCCAACCAAATGTACTGGTCGATGTCAAGCAATGCATTACAAACATCTGTGTGTAAGAGGTTAACGCAGAGCTCCTTTGAAGGGAATCGCACGTGCCCAGTTTTCAAAAGAGAATGAAATAGTAAATTTGACGAGGTCAAGTTCAGTTAGAGCAGCAATCAACTTTTCACAACCACAACAAAGAAAATAGGGATTGCGGCGTACCGCGTTCTGGTACGTGTGCCCAGATATCTTTGGCATTTTCTTCAAGTTATACACGTGAATTGGTTTCGCCGTTACCAGTCTTTGTAAAAATAAGCCAAAGGCCTTGGAGGTCAAAAATTTGTATGTTCTTTACAAGCAAAATCTGATCGGGGGGTATGACTTCAATCATACGACTTTTGCTGGATTGCAAACTTCAGACTGGACTAAAACAGTTCGAATTTCCGGTAACTTTAGCATTTATTACACTTTCGGTTTTAGTCTATTGTAGACGACGAGCTGAGATAATCACGAAACAGGTCGAGTGCTTCCTCGAAACTCTGTCCGCCCACGTATGTACTATCTATTTTCAGCAGATAAGGCGTATTTTGCCAGCCCTCTGTCCTTTGGACTCCAACTTTCACACACACACACACACACACACACACACACACACACACACACACACACACACACACACACACACCTCGGATAGTCAGATCAACCCTGCACTCGGAAGCACCTGATTCACTTTGCTCTGTTGTTGAAGTTCATCAGCAGTGCACATTCTCCATCGCGCCCAGGGTTTGAACCGGTGACTTTTCACCTTAAAGAAGTGTGTTACCACTGCGCCACTCTGCTCCAGTTCCGGTTACACCGAATCATCAAGTTGATTGCTCATATGTCGTCCTGTACGAGGGTCAGAAAAGCCCGACAACTTCGAGTGGACACAGGGTAACTGTCCCGACTACAGTGTTGGTCGGATGACCTGAGGTTTGTGCGGGAAATGTGGAGTCCGATGGACAGTCAACCAACAGAGTATCTTCAATCCCACAGACTACTAACAAGTAGTTGTGAGATAAATAGATGCTGTATAATTCATCATTCGATTACTGACTTCAGACTTCCTTGTTCAGTCGATCAAGGGGTTTCGGTAACTGCTGGGGTCGCCATCCCACAACTATCTGTTCTTTAACCTTCGGTATGTGCTCTCTGTCGGCCGTTTTCAGTGCTTCTCTCGGATAGACCCTGATTGCTTAAACTGATTGGTGAACTGTTGGTGGCAGTATATAACTCAGCTTAATTTTACCTTTCACTCCAGCCGGAATACCAGTAGGAATATCAGGTGTGTCTTGAATGTTTTTTGGTTCATTTGGAATTCCCAGTCCTCGTGGTAAACAATTCCCAAGTGTAATCGCAACCCATTGAATGTATCTGTAGTTAAAATAGAACGGAAAAGTAATGAACAACAATGCAAAACTTTCTTGTTTTCAACACGGTTTAACATTCTTCTATCGATTTATTTGGAAAAGCAGACTCTAATTCCGACTGTTTAGTTCCTTTATTCGGAAGTTTCAAGTAATATGCGTTGTGAAAACTCTTCTTTTAAAATTATCAGGTTCAATATACGAACTCGGCAATTATTAGGGGAATTAATATGGAACAGTTTTGATCGCTGTGTACATGATGTGAGCGCTGATGCCAGCACATCGGTGCCATCACTACCTGATGAGAGTCGAGTTCAAAGGCGCAAAACGGCGAATCGATGGAGCTGATCAACGAGATGATTTACTGAGTCAGTTTGGAGGTAGTAGGTCTTATTGTAGTTGGGAATGCTGTAGAATTAGAACGATGAGAGTATCATACCAATAGGGCAGACCAATCGAGAACAACAGGCCAAAGAACAGACAGTGAATAGTTCGGAAGGATTCCACAGCAGAATAGTGGGATGCAGCAGGCTCTCAAGTGATCAGTATGATAGTCCATAAGAGGGGCTACCGATCAAACCGTCAACTGAAACAATCGAGCTAACTGAACGAAAATAGTATGCGAAGGAATCAGGCTGATGGCCAGAACAAAGCCTAAATACTTAGGCTGCCGGAGGATCAATGTTGATACGGTGCAGTCTAGAAAAAAGGATTATATAAACGGTTGTATATGCTTTACCGACTTATTTAGCTGCTAGGATACGGTTGGTCTTTACCAGTCTTGCTTTCTTCGTTACAGTATCTCTGCCCCTTTGGAAAAGATCATCAGAAAACATGTCGAGCCAAACAGCTTTGAGCAGTTTTTGGTTACGGCTACCCAGCATCATCAGTGAGTATTATGTTCTTCACTCATTAGCCAAGATGGTTCAGTAACAGAGAAGTATTCTTCTCAAAACTAGTGGGTCGACTCAAACGACATATCTAATGATAAATCAAATGAACCGGTGTGATGGAGTACTCATAAAGCTGTTCAGTAAAAATATCCCCACTATCCAGCACACAAACAGCCAATTCATTACGTGCATACTAGATACTAAAATCCGCAGATGATACCAGCCATTCCGGATAGTCTTGTGGTTAAAGTTTACCACGCGTCGCAGTCTTATACACCGCGGACCAGAGTCCCGACTGCCACAGGGTCGATACGCGTTACCGCTGCGGCTGTTCCTGTTGCATGAGAAAACCTGTAATGCCTTTTCACTACGCTTCTGGGGGTTCTTGGGATGACCTCGTAAGTGTTGTTACTGTCCGGCAACTCATTCGACGTGGTGATTCACGGTGCTAGTTGACAAACATGGAAGATTGAATGCAGCCGAACCGCTATTCGTCTCATCACTGCCCCTCAAAAATCACTTTACTCTTCTACACCATCTCATCATATTCATAATATAGAATCAGTAATAAGTTGGATATCGGCTTTCCTTCAGGACATTGGCTAATTTCGACTTGAGTACGATGCTTAAAACCTTCCAAACTTAGAGCTCGTCATTTCGTTTTGCCGGTTAATACAAAGACACCGGAAGTTTAATAGGATTGAAGGTCGGACAGTTTTGAATGGAATGATCACAAGACAACCAACAGAGAACTGTAAATACTAACGTAGTGTAAAAGAGGACCGAACGAATAGCCGAACCCTGAAGTCAACGAACTCAGCCAGTTCTAGGAGTGTTTGCGGTTCCATATGAAGTGGAAAATCTACTTGCACAATTGTTCACCTCCAGAAGCCCAAAGCCGCTAGCCAGAATCGTAACTGCCACTCTTCGCTTACCGGGCAGATGCTGAACTAGCTAAGCTGACGCTGTAAGTTCAGTGGGGTGTGAATAACGCAAGTGAATATCTAGGGATGCGAGGACCGTTATCCCAGTGATACGCAGCAACGGTTCTGGTTTTAATCACTGAACTAATCTCGTCAGTGGTTTCCCAATAGGACGAACAGCACACTGCTGACCGTGATTGTTCCGCGGCTTGATCTGCTTTTGGACAGATGACAAAATGACTCCAATCTGATTGCATATTGACTGATTTAAAATTCTACGTCAGGGATGACCGACCTTTGGCACAGGTAATGGACGGAATTCACTCAGTCAATTACAGAATCTTACGCAGTCAGTAACGAGAAATTACCATGGCGATATTCGCACGGCTCATCGCAAAGGCCGACAGGACAAATACACGGAGGGTGAGAGAACACGTACGAAAACACAGAACGCATATTGTGACACAGTTGATACGCGGAGACTTGGGTACATCAAGTCGGGCAGTAACAGTGGAATACAATCGTGCTGTTTGTGTAGAAATTGGTTCAAACAAAAAGGGTTTGTTATGTTGGCTCAGCCATTCTTCTCATACTTCGTCATGCTCTTCAGGATCGATCATCGTTGGGACATCTGGAAAGAGGGATTGTTGGCGGTCATTTTAACTCATCAGACACTCTACTCCTCCAGTACAGTTAACTGTTCCATGGCCTACAATGCAATACTGCTATTTTGACAATCTGTTCATTTCTGAACACAACATTTGGTCTCGTGGAGTATTACTTGCACTATTTCAGATTCACTGCATCTCAGAAGTTTTAACCATAGCTGAAGAGTTTGTACTCTCGAATGGCTAACGAAAAATTTTCTGAATGGTTCTTTTACACTGCCAATTTATATACTATTGCCATAGTTTCTAACCTTACAGAAATCATAGCAAGTCAACCAAAAGGAGCACACTCTACGAATGATTTTGCACACTTACGGATGTACTCCGAAAGCCTCAAAAGACAGATGCGCTATTCAGTCACCCTGACTATGGATCATTTGTGTTTTTCGAAATATGAGTGCCTGGGCCCCGTCTGTCGTTGCATATTTGTCTCTCGTACGTTTTTCTGTGATGATTGTTTTTAGAGATTCATCGTTGTTTCTCCAACTAATTTCCTCTCACTCCCTTTCGCGAGTGTTTTGATTGCTTCCTTGATTAAGCTGGCGCCAGGCAAACACCAGTGATTTTTGTTTTGTGTGTGTGTGTGTGCTTTTACTGTTGCTGTTACGGAAGCAACTAGTGCTACCCTTACTGCTTTCACCGCCACTGGTCTGCTACAAATACTACTATTGCTACTGCAATACCACGACTGGTAGTTCCTGCTACCACTACTGCAAGTGAGTCTACTATTACCTACTTTAACTACTGACAATGATGCAAATACTACGATTGTCTTTCTAACTACGTCACCGGTTATGTGCCTTGTACTTCCTCGCTAGAGAAGGAAGAAGTAATATTGTGTCCGGCTTGAACAGCTCCATCTGCCTTCAGAGTTGTCTGCCGGGTCCCAAAATACACACGGCGAGAACATGTTGACTTTCGAAACCAGTTGTTCGCTACTGATTGTGGGTGTTAATTCTCGAGGGGAGAGATGATGTCGTATGGCATCATCTACAATCTGATTGATAACGGCAACTACAATCCGAATGCTTATTGACTGATTCAAAATTCTGCGTTAGGTAGCTCCTGTACAGTTGATTTTTCCATGGTCTACAATACGCTGATGCTGTTTTGCTGGTCGGTTTATTCCTGAACACAACAGCGATCCACTGGACATTGAAATATGTTAATGGGATGTAATGGGTTCGATTTAGGCTGGTGGCCTCGGAATTTCGGATACGAAAGATGCAAGCGATTTTTCCAGTAAGATTCAGGCCCTCGTCCCAACAAAACATTTTATGAATATATATATATATATATATATATATATATATACATATATATATATATATATATATATATATATATATATATATATATATATATATATATTAGATGCATGTGTGTGTGAGAATCTTCGTCATTTTTGGTGTCTTTGAAGGGGAAGTTTCTGTACAGGGCAATGGAGAACTTGTTGTTTTACGCGGTGAAAGTGTCCGTTTTTTAATACTGGCTGCATGATTACGAAGAACATGTCGTGGGTTTATTCTCTGATTTTTCTGAACCTAATTTTCAATCACAATAGGTTTTGATTGCGCTAATTACACTTATTTCTCATTGGTTCTCTTCGAATTCTAATCTTTTGTTCTTATTTTCCCCTTTAACCAAAGCTCTTTGCTACTTGCTTTGTATTGAGTTGACACACCATATTGTTGGAGTTCTGACTTTGCTTCTACGAGCATTTAGCAGACAGTTTTTTGATTCACGGTAAACACGTCTTGGGTCCAGGGATACAACTATCTGGAATAGAGCAATTACAACGTTTCTCTTGGCAACATTGCATTGTCCTTCTGCTTCTTATCCGAACTTAGCTATTAGGTATGTATACCGCTACTTTTTGAGATGTTTTTTAAAATTGTGATCTTTTGAAACGAACTGAAGCTCAGAAATCACGAATTATGTTTTATATGGAGTCCCCCCATCCCAGCACCACCCACATGACTCTTTCTCGGCCTTCTCTAGGAGAGATGGTTTTTACTTCTGCTGTCCATATGCACGGAGGTTGTTCGCCTTATTCGTATACGATATCGTACCCCTTGATTAAAGATCCTTTTTTTCTGCGTCAGTTGAAATTAGTTTGTGTAGAAAGCCACGTTCCTATTGCTACTGTAGTGTCCTAGAAAATGTGCTCTTAGACGGCATGTATACTTCACCCTATGCCAACAAATATCTTATTTTTCACCTCGAAAGTCGTTCGTCATTCGGTTCCTTCGGTTCCGAACCACCCCACTTCTACCAAAACAGCTTAATTGTTTTATGTTCTACCTCTGTTGACTGACTACTCCTGTCGGTCTAGTAGTATTCTGAGCACCCATCCGCACCACGAAGTTGGATTGATTACTCTGAACGATCAGCTGCACATCTACTGGGGTTAGGCGAGGTTTGTACTTCCCTGGTAATACTCAATAGTACAGACCTGAGGATACTCGATGGATTTTCATATTCGATAATCGATCTTCGAAGCAAATGTATATGCTCCACTGGCAGCACCAGGTGAGCAGTGGTGAATTTCATCATCATATTTTGAATACAGATACCCAGTTTCTGACCGCATTCAGCCTTCTTTATTCTGCAATCATTCTACTCGTTTGTCAGCTTACTTCTTAGAGATTGTTTATGCTGGTGTTGGCGTCCTAACTGACCTACAACAATGGTCTCCAACTTTCGTATTCAGGTCCAAGAGATCCGGGTTGTCCCTTTCTAGAAACTTTAGAAAAAGTCTCTGAACTCAGGTGAGTTTTGCAAATACTACAAGATGATCTTAGTGAACCTTGTGGTCACTGAAAAACCAGCATTAATTAGAGCCACAAAAACTCACAATGTGTACGCAGAGATTCAAAAGTAAGCACTTCTTCCATCAACTTCATCCCTGTAATCTTAATTATTTATAATATCACCGTTTATTCTTTTGTACCTGCTAAACCGCGTTTTCTCTAGGGCTTGCATCTGAATATATATATATATATATATATATATATATATATATATATATATAATGAATAACTAACTAAAAGGGAGACGGCATTATGACTCTTTGTGAAAAACGGCCAGCAGTTTGACCACACGTGGTACGCTGTACGGATGACCTCTGTATGGAGACTTGATCAATCTCAAAGCCACTATCCGTCAGACTGAATTTGATGATTTATGGTCTGCGGTTCACCTTTTATCTCTAGTCCTTACCCCTTCTGCAGATAAAGCGGTATTGTTCCTTTTTGCTCCAATCGGGCTGTTGAAATCACCTGGTCCGAAATGTCGTTGGACCAGATAGTCGGTACATTCTGAGTGAAGCAAGCAGATCAAAAGATCCGATTGAATTGAAGGGACAAACCAAAGAATGCCTCTGACCTTGGGAACAAAGCACCTCGTCTACGAATCTGGTATGGTCTGTCAGAAGAAAAACATTTTATCTGGTGTGACCCACACGAGGTAGAACGGAGACGGAAAACTCTAGTGTCCCCGTATGATTATGACCTATTTTCACTTTTCAAGATGGCTGTTTGTTATAACTTATAAAGTGTTAGTGTGTAACGGTCTCAACGAGCCTTATTGCGATACTAATTTAGATGAATGGGCATCTTTCCGGTCAGAAATAGTAGAAGCGATCTAATATAATAAACGGCTTTTGATCTTTAAAGTTTACAAAGGTCAGACTGATAATCGACTTCTGTGTAATTCAACATGGCCTGGAAACTTAGTGTCCACACCTAATCACGCGTATCAGTTCCTAAATCAATTGATAAACTTCATAATACCGTTTGCAAGGAACTAAATTATCAACGATTCCTTCGTTCCTAGGCGACTAACTGCATTTTTCGAAAAAAATGGAAACACAAGTAAACTGGTATCTACTTCTGCCACGGAGATTTCTCAATTTGGACTATTGATCAAAGTTTCCGTTTGGGGACATTAATTTACTAGACCTGATTCGAAAGAGTCGTCCCACTTTCCCCCGTGATTTACTGAACTATATCGGGTTTGAGCTTTATCGATTAGTTCGAAAAGATCGGTGAAGTATTCATAACTCAAGTGGTTCAGTGCTATTTTCCCTTCCCTATGCTCGATTTATAATAAGGACAACTCGACAATTGTATCACGGGTGTTGTAAACACTCATCAGTATCGTAAACACGTAGTTGTACCACGCAAAAGTGGAGTTAAGTCAAAAAGCTACCTCGTCGACCTTTTTGGTTTCATAATTCGTCTAACGATATGGCCACTATAGGGATTCTCTTTGTGGTTCTTGTAATTCTTGTTATATGCATGGACCGCTACCCAGGAGCTTTCCGATCAACTGATCTATCTTAGCTGTGCCGTTAATGTTATTGCTTTCGATGTGTTTGTCGTTGTCGCTGTTGTTGTTATTGCTGTTGTTTTTGTTGTTATTGTTGTTGTGGTTGTTGTCAGTTCTATAAAGCTTATCTTTTCCAGACTTCTTTATCATGAAGTCCCATCAGTCAGCACACGGGATCACTCGCTGTCAGGCTTTTAATCCAACTTGATACCGGTCTTCAGCTGCAGTACATCTCCACATAGGAGCTATTGGGACTTGCACTCGGGATGCATGATTATATGTCACCAATGTACACACACTTTGAGCAATACTCCTTCAGGGCTGGCTTTCAGCGACGCGCTTCACGTCATCAGTACAAACTCTACGAGCCTCCATTTGTCACTGGATTTACGCGTCACGAGGTAGTCACAGGCATAGCAACGGACTAAATTGATGCATTTTTTTCCGCAGGAAGCCCATCTGAACCGAATATAATAGAATTGTTCCTATATGGGTGAAAAATACTTATTTTATAAGGTCTGGTAATGGGCCCCGTTAAGAACTACGAGACAGATAATCTCGACTTCGGTGGGGTATGTAACTTCGGCTCACGTTCTACTCGACTGCTTATCATAACCTAATTTTTTGGAAAGTAACCGTTTTTGATTAAGGTTAGAATACGCAGTAGTATCATATGTAGATGGCAGAACACGCCTTAGCATTTACTCTACTTTTTTCTATCGTCAGCACTGAAATTAGTTAATATTTTGTTAAGATTGGAACGGAGGCTATATATGACTGGTGTTCTGCCGAATGTTCATCCTAGATTGTTTTGTCTCATTTATTCCAATTTTCCTAGCTGGACTTCAAAACATACACACGGTAGATCGCTTTCACAGAGTATCCAATATTTAAAGGAACTCCTGCCATGGGATTCAGCCTACTGATCATATTTCTAGGAGACGTGTCTTTCCTCAACACCTATGCTATTTTTATTTCCATCACTAATATTTCAGCATCACTGCTAATAATACCGTCAATTATCTGATACCGTTAGCCATGTGCCTGACTGATAGCTCCAAGAATGACTTGATACATGCTCGGTACCGGTATTTTTCTAAAATTATGTATTCCACCTCAACTGCAATTCTCAGATTCCACAGAGGTTATGGTATAACTTGTATGGTTTACAATTTCAATTCATTTTTATTTTGAAATGTTTCCGTGAACTTACATGGAACCACTTTTCAGACACCTTTCATGTTCTCATGGCTCAACAGCTGAGACCTATACGCGTTCACTTTTAGGCTAACACCTCCAGTTAGAACACCACCCTCTTTGGACGTTCACGGCTCGTCATCCACACGTTCACATCGGTCGATGGAACCCACGATGGAAGTCTTTCAGTAGAAGACCAAGAGAAAGAAAGTCACTGCGAAAACTTACCCCCCCCCCTCCCCTAAAACAATTAAAATAATGTCCTACGGAACGCTGAATAATTGCTGTGATTGTCTCACGCAGTCAGTCACGTCGAACTTGCCAGTTATGATTTGCCTGACTGAAACGGTTCGTCGAGCAACAGTTGTTTATCATCAGTCCGAAATGTTCTGGTAGGTAAAAATAAACCAATAGCATTCAGTTATTCTCGGTCACAATGACGTCACTAATAACTGCGTATTGTCCATCTTCGTCAACAGGGGCACATGACAAATATGAAATTAGTGAATTTGATTTCAGTTTGCAAACGGGAGTTGACACTATTTTCCATTAAGATTGTGAGCTTTTTGCGAACTAGTTGACATCCGGTGTAGACAAACACACACCCACACGTGCACATATGTGCTGATAGACACGTGGTGGATTTATTTCATTTGAGAGGACCGGAAAACATACTGAAAGCCAAACTCTAGATTTTGTGGGGGAATAAATTCCACCGATGGCAATAAAACAAGTAGAGCTGCGAGAAAGGAAGGAGGTGGCCATGAAGATATTTGCTCCAACCAATCAGCGGTCATCAATAGAAAAGTACACAGAAGTTCACAAATGACAAAACAAATCCTGGTCAGAAACTGGTAGATTACTTCAACAACAAAAAAACCGGTGATCTCAAAGATAGATCAAACTAGAAGCATTGGACCAAACCGTCGATTGGGGCAGTCAATCAAACACGGTAAGAAAGGTGGGAAGTAACGGAAAACTCGGAGAGCTCGGGTATACGCACGACCGAAACGGAGCCGGAATGTTCACGTACCGTCAAAACCCATCCTCGTGGCTTGAGGAAGTACACTAAAAGTTGGACTTAACATGTTCCACGTTTCGAATTATCTGACTTCGCCAATACAACTAAGTATTCCAAGCTTACTTTCTTGTAAAAACAGTAGCATTTGTTTGCAGTTCAGTATGCTTGATCATGTTGGCTTTGACAGAGATCTCTAGGAAGGAACTAAATCATTTGATTTTTTCAACCCAGTTTTCACTTTCTATTTCATAATTTGCTGTACTTCACTTGATAAGTTTTTTCTGGTCGATTTTGATGGTTTATTACACTTTTATTTTGATATACAGCTTCCTCTGCATATGATCTCGGAAACATTGTATAAATGATGGAGCATTCTGCTTTTAGAATCTTGGTATTCTGCTGTTCTGCTACTGCTGTAAACATACACTTATGACGTGTTTTGGCATGTTCTCACTCCAGATTTGCATCTTACACACACTGTCGAACGTGTTTGGATCAAGGATTTACTCTTCAAATCTGAATGAGGGTATCCGACTCCATTGCGTTGCACGATAATTGTGTTGTGTTTTCAATGACTTCCAATACAGATCCTGTTCGTAGCTCAAGGTCGTCTTTTTTCCAGCAACTTCTGAGTTCTGCCTCTAGGTTGCATACAGGTATTCACCAGAAGAGATATCACCTGCGCCCCGTTGCTTTCACTCTGACTAAAGTCGAAAGATATGTAAACTAAAAGCAAAGAACGGCTACAATGAAATCAAGTCAAAGCCAATTCACATGTGAATCAATTCATCATTATGAACAACAACATCATCAACATCATCCAAGTCATCGTCATCATTATCATCCGAATCATCATTCGAATCATCATCATCATCATCATCATCATCATCATCATCATCATCATCATCATCATCATCATCATCATCATCATCATCATCATCATCATCATCATCATCATCATCATCATCATCATCATCATCATCATCATCATCATCATCATCATCATCATCATCATCATCATCATCATCATCATCATCATCATCACCATCATCATCCGAATCATTATTATTATTATTATTATTATTATTATCATCCGAATCGGATGATCCGATCCGAGTTTCACGATTCGCGAGCTATTTTAATGCATGAAAACACCAGGCTTTTCTTGGAATATGACTCCGCCTTTCTCGACTGGTGCAACCGAAGCTGTCAGCATCCAGTTAAAATGGCACACAAGTCAGATCCGGTCAGAGTTTCCATACCATTTTTAATAGGGAATAAATTCCGGAGGCAGTAACCATGCAAACAGTACAGTCTAGAGCACACTGTGGCGTTTCCAAGGCATCCAAATGCACTTTTTCTTCATTCCGATGCATCTACTTCCCCTTCCTCCTCATTAGGGCTTTCTCGTGCACTACAGTTAAGGCTTCACCTTCATGCCTATTTGTACCTTGTGCACATACTTCATGTGAAGTCATATATTTACTTTGTGTACCCGATGGGAGTATATTCTGCGACAGATAGCCATACTCGCAGCAGCTGCACAAAAAACTGAGCTTTTACAATAAAAAGTATGACAACGAGGCAATTCAGGAACGAAGACAGGAACTGGGACACTAAGCTCCGGTATTTCAGCGTTACGTAAGGAGTGAACCAGTTTGGGAAAACATAGAGCACCTGTAGGCAGTCGTATTTGCATAAATCACTTTAAAATTCTAACGGGTGGAAGAAATGGAGGCACTTGGGCTGTTATTATCAGGCGGGTGATGTGTCAGTCAAAATTCCCCTAGGATTGAATGCATATTTTTTAGTCACGACATATGATGAAGTCTGTAGGAATACCATATGGTACACAACTTGCGTGAGATAATTGCCCGATAGACCTGTTTATTGTGGTGACTTCTTTAGCTTGTATTCCGGGGAGGAAAATGCAAGAGAAATCTAACCAGTGATGCATTATGCAAGCAAGGGAAAAACTCTGAAAGGGGTAAAGCGGTATAGCAGCGGCTTTCAGGCAGATAACGAAGTAAGTTAGTCTTCTCACTTTGATAAAAACATGGGCAACATTTTCAGACCGAGAGAGATTACTGAATTTTTGCTACAATAATGTTTGCATAGGATTCCAAAACGTTGATATACTTAGTGCCTTTGTGAGAAAAATTATAAAAAATTATGGCTGTATAAAGTTAGGCTATGAGCCTTGAACCTGTGGTCAAGATCAAAGAGACCTGATTGGAGTTCAGGCGTAGCTGATACACCAGGATGAATTAATCCATCCGCAGCATCTGCATAGGGCCACTGACACGCACGGAGGACCTGTAAGTTGAGAACACAAAAGTTGAGAGGACTGCACCCTTTAGGACTCCTCGAGTTGGAACAGAGATGGAAGAAGTTCCGCTTCCATAATGTATAAACTGTTGCCGATTGAAAGAATCAATTAGATAACCGTTTGAACTCCTTTATTTAAGAGACTACCAAGAAGTTTTCATCGGTCAACACTGTTAACTGCATCACAGTAATCTAGAAAGCAGGTACACATCGCTCTTGATTTCTTGTCCAGTGAAGACTAGGTAATACTTATTTCGACGGTAATTGGTTTGCTGTTTGCCAAGTCTAGCTCAAAATGGGGTCATAAAATGAACAGCTGTATTATTGAGAACCAATAAATCCGCTAGTTTTGGTCATTGAAAATGTGTTGTAAATACAAACAGACAGAAAACTTATTTTGCCTTCAGTGGTCTCTGAGGGTGATAGTGTTTGGAAATTTGGTAAGGATAGTCTTTACGTGAGATAGATGACAGCTTTGAAGATAATGATCAGTCAAAATGAACATTTTAGCTTCTTCAACCTTCTCGAGGGCACATGAAAAACTGTTTCTTCATGAATGAATGTATTCATCTTATGGGCTCCCCGATAATCGTCCACCACTATGAGTCCTTATCTATATGATCCAACAGGTCGTCAAGTGCAGTCAACAAGTGTCCTGTATTCAAAGAAGTCTCGATGCTAGGGCTATTTTGTCGAGAGAATTCAAATCATGAAATCTGAGTAGAACAACCTAATTGGCAGCTCCAGTTTCCCGAACCGTTCAAGGAATCCGCAAGTGATTGAGGCCATAGATAGATCGGAATCAAAGTCTGTGAAATTCAGGCTCCTTGTACCAATAAGTACTCCTACTAATATATCTCGTCAGTCGTTTGATCTCGCTCAGTCGCGTGCTGTTCGTCCCATAAGAGAAATGACCTAGGAGGCTAATTTTGTGGTTGAAACGGCTTTTGCGTCACACGGGGAAAATCAGTGCGCTTCTTTACTTGCGTTTTTCGAGTCTGTAGTGCAATGAATCGCCCCTTGGAGTGATTAACCAATAAGCTAAAGGTGGCCGGTTCGATTCACACTTGCGTTGTGGAATTTGGATTCGAAAAATGCAAGCTCATTTTCCATCATTCATAGCTGTGTAACCTTTTTCCTTTTCTACCCACCCCACTACCTCACCCTGTTTCTCCATCTCATTTTAGAAAAATGGTTTACCATACGATATATTTGCAAGGAAAAAATTCATCAAAGGACGAGCTTGTCCGCTTTTCCGTATTGCAATAACAACAATAATAATATTATTCATATTAAAATCATGTAAATCTGGCTGGCCGTAGCTCTTGAAGGATTCTTTAGTTGCACAAGACTCACAACAGAAACAACTCCGGTTCTTCAGAAAATAGTCGTTTTTTCTTGCACGAACATCTGTCATATAGCAAAAAAATAAATGCATTACGGTGCAATTATATAGACACATCTGGCCAACCAGAAATCCCGAAATTCGAAAGATGAGAAACAAGGCGATACATGAAAAATTTCGGAACAACTATGGACGAAGACCATTTGTCGGAAGTTTGTGACACCGGGCAGGCAAAGGAGAACATACCAAAGAGACATATAACTTTGAAAAAAAGATTTCAAGTTTTTACTCATCATAGTATAAAACGAAGTCACGTACACCATTTCAGTAGAAGAACAGGTGATTTGATTGCTTTTCGATATACACCAGGGAACTTCCCTGATAGCACAGCAGCCCGATTAGCTTTGAATACATCAACTTTATGGACAAGATCTGTAGAGAAATAACATGTGTGATGTACGAATTGTACGGAATCAAAATCAAAAGGCTCTCTGACTGGCCGTGGAATGAACACAATTGTAACTATAAATCATGTCACACGTATACGGAGATTATCAAAATCCGAATGGAGTTATTAAGTTCTCGAGAAAGAAAGTTGCCACTTAATACAAAATTTCGATATCTCTTTAAGGGACGAGCACCAAAGTATTTCGACAAAATTAAGAAAACCCACCATCATAATCAAATCAGGGTTTTCATGGACAGTTGTTTTAAGTAAACCTCGTAAATTTCCATGGTTTCACTACTGTAAAGGCGCAACGCAAATGAATGGATATTTCCCCGGCAACAGAATTAACATTTCCATGGGATGCGCTTTATGCGACGGAAAAACGATCTTCCTAGAAGAAATTCCAATCTGACAGCCTGGAAAATCTGTTGTTTCACCTCGTTGAATCATTCACTGTTCATAATGCCGTATATAATGCTATCCAAAATTGGATGTTCACGAATAATTCCAGTTCATATCACAGTGAATTTCACAGCCTCATCAGCATTATTGTACTGCCTTAAACACCAGGGTGAGCCCCACTGACCACTGCCTTTCTCACCATGTTGCACGTAGAAGTAGAATGTATGAATAAACAGGATGGACGGGGAGTGGACCTACATGGGTGGGAAAAGCAAAGAAAGCCCTAATAGCCAATAAACGGAATACACAGTCTAACTGTACAAACCCACATTGAACAATCATTCTGATTCGACAGAAAGTGACAATACAATCGCCACTGTTCACGGTTCGTTGCTATATCCTCCAGCGTCTCCAGCCAAACGGTTGACCGATCTTTTGGACCACAACCATGAAGAACAGAGGCACTTACTTTCCCTGGGTTTGCTGTACATTTTCACTTTCCTCGCTGCCACATCATCTGTTGACCTCCGCATGACTTCTTCCACTCCCTAGGAACAAACGGAAAACGGGGCACGGTACGGTAGACTTGTGTTTGCCATACGTAACACGTGTCCCAGCCAACGAAGTCTACTAAGCTGGATACGCTGTAATAGAACCTTCTGTGAATTAGTACCCAATACTCGATTTCTGACCTCAGTATTGCTTACTCAGTCATTCCACCCAACTTTAGCGATACTACGCAGACATCGGTAGTCGAAAACTTCATGAAGACGAATATTTTCAACACGCAGACTCCAAGTCTCGCAACCATACATTATAATTGAACGTACCGTGGCACAGTACACACGACCTTTCAACTTCAGTGAAATATCAAGTTGGCGCCACAAGTGCTTCGGTCCAACGTACGCTCCTCGAGCTTCGGATACACGCGTGATCACCTCTACTACTGTGCTTCCATCCGTTGTCACACTGCTGCCGAGGTAACTAAAGCGATCAACAATTGTTAATTCCTCCCCATCGAGCATCAAGCTCGGAATCGTTGACGTCCAGTCTTGCAACATCACTTTAAATTTTAGAGGCGCTTAGCACACGCTGAATGGAGCTACAACTTCTATGAGTCTATCTCGTGCACGTTATGCATGTTTCAAGCATTCGAACAAGATCATCCGCGTAATCTAGGTCACAGCTTTTCACTATTTCCTAGTTCGACGCTCTTATGCTGAAGGTTTCCCAACGCATTCTCCATTATCTCGTCCATGATGAATTTGAACAGGAATGGAGACATGGGACATCCTTATGAAACTCCGCCGATCGTTTGGAATGGACTGGATAGTTGACGGTAAACCCTTAGGCAGCCAGAATTATGACAGTACAGTTATCTCATTAGATTGATGAACAGCTGTGGTATTCTTTTTCGGGGAAGAGCACTGAATAGGGGTGTCCCGACAACTGAATTAAAGAAGCTTTTCAAATAGAGAAAAACCATTATTGTCTGTCGGCGGTGCATGTGACGCGTTTCAAGTGGTTGGTAAAGAGTAAAAATCTCGTCGATGCGTCCTCGACCTGGGCGGAATCTGTTCTGTGGTTCGCGAGTGTTTCTCTCCATCCAGTGTCAGATGACGCAGCAAAATCGAGGCTAATACCTTGGTGACTATCGGAATTAGGCTAATCCGACGAAAATTTCTACAATAATTGCGTATTCCCTTCTTGAAGATAGGTACTACCAATGACTCTCCCCACGATAACGGAATGCGCTTTTCGTTCCAAATGTCACGGATCAAGGTTGTAGGCGAATTAATCTAGGCATCTCCACCCAGTTTGAAAAGAACTGGGGAAGTTCATCAGGACAGACCGCTTTTCCAAGCTCTGGTAATCGAATGCTTGATTCTCCTCCAAATTCCGATGGAGGCTCAAGTGATACTTCCCATGGGATCGCAGCTAAACTGCTCGTCGAAGAATTCTGCCCAGCTGTTGAGCCTTTGTTTTTGCCCTGAATGGGCTCTCCATTTCTACCGCACACTTTTCATTGACCGGAGTTCAGCGTCCACGAATGTCACAAATACGTTTGAACAGTCTTTGATTGTTACTTGGATCAACTGCTACTTCCATTTCTTCTGTTGCTTGACCCACCTATTTTCGCCATCCTTCTTGAGGTTATCTGTGACTCACCTTTCTGCATGTCATCGTATCTGACCCATCTCCTTTCAGTTCGAGAGCTGGCAATTTTGCTCCATTAAACTCATCGACTCTTCTAAAACTCAGTGCCCTGATGGACATTTTATCCATGGCAGCTAACGGAACCTGTTGCCATGTGTATCCTCCTTTTAATGGGGGCCGAACTCTTATCTGCTTTGCTCTTCATTTTCGTACCAGCTTATACGATAACTTATGCTCATAACAAGTGCAAACTTCCGGATCACACATGCGTTGCATGGCTAACCGGGTTTGCAGTTTGTGTCGATGACGTTGGAGCTGTAGCGATCCCCCCATTAAAACTAATGCATCATCCGATTCTACATACGTGGACCAGTAGGAAATACAGTTCTGAACAGAATTGCGCCACCGGTGATATGATCACTCTGGCTTAGAGTACCTGTAGAGTTAGGACGCCATGTCGCTGTGCGACGTGAGCTGCGTCCGAAATTTGTACTAGACAGGAATAACCTATTGTCTACACAAAACTAGAGAAGCCTATACCCATTATCTGTACTCTCAGCGGGCAAAACGCAAAGCCCGTCTAAATAAGCTCCCGACACATTAAGTTCGCCAACGTGTGCAATGAAATCACCAAATAGCGCCACACCCTCAGAGCCTTTGCTCCTACGAAAGAGAGTGGCGAGTTCCTCGTTGAACTCATCCTTCTGCATGCTAGAGCTGCAGTTTGTCGGGCCCTGTGCCAAGATCACAAAACAGACTGTGCTTAACGTAGCTATCCCTTCTAAAGCCAACTGATGGCTGGAGTCCCACAGCATATAAACCACCACTAACCGGTATCCAGGCCAAAAGGGCAGCTTCAGCCTTGTCAGGCAAGACTGTTCCTGCAACACGCTGATCCGTAGCTCTAGCTACTTGGTCTCCTGAAGTGCCCAGATAATACCTTGATTAGATACCAGGAGTAGTTAGTTGAATCACACTGCTCGAATCCTCGATACGCGTTCCAATGGTGCAGCAGACACCAGTCTTCAGAGAATCTATTGTGACGGCTAAGCACGCCTGCTGACGGGCCTGAATGAGTGTACGAACGTTGGAGGAGCCGAGATTCAGAGGCTGACGAAGCTTGAGAAGATATGAGTTACAAGACAGAAGATTATTCTCGACGCCATTTGACACTGAACCGTTGCGAGTATCGGGTCTGGTTGCCGGTTATCCGTAATCTTGCGGTGGGGCTTTGTAGCTATGGGGTACACCCCTTCCACTGAACTTATGAGCAAGAGTGTAATGAAAAAATACAAGACGATTATCTTGGTTTTTTCCCCACCGTAATTTGAACTTCCGAAGAAACACCTAATCGTTTGCAGGGAAGGTTTTGAACAAAATATTTCACCATAAAATTCACAAAATGTGTTGTCTTCTTTGTATCAATATCTTATTTATTACCAAGGAGAAATTTCTTGCCTTGAATGCACATATCTCCATGAGCGCGGAAACTAACTGGACGTTCAAAGGGCCAAGCTCATATTAGAAGGTCATTTTTTCCAACAAAAAATGCTAACAATTTTCTTATCATGAGCCTAAAACCAACTGCTAAGTTGTCAAAAACTCAACGGATGATGGTCCTTTTTAAAAGTGTTTGTATTCCTTTGCTTTTTCCTGAAAAGGAATTGCTGTTGGCAGAATCGGTATTAATGATTCTGTGGCAAAACCGCATACAATAAATTATAATTCCATGAGTTGACGAATTATTCATATTCGACCATTCATTAAATTCCGTCTGTCAAGCATCAGTCAAATTAATCATGTTGGCCAAGGTCAAACAATTTCACACTCTACGGGACAGTACTGAGCTGAGGCGAACAATATTTAGTTAAAGATAATCATACGGTTTCATCCTCTCTATGGTATCATATGAGAAAATTACGAATATAAAACTCTCAACGAGGAAAACTATTTTCGTTCGAATATCCACTGTACCTGTGCACATAAACAGAAAACAATCACTTCTCGGTCGGTATGACTGATTGCCATAGATTCCTAAGCTACGATTGCATGATGCAATGGTGAATGGTAAATGGGGGAATTTAGCTTAAAAAAAATTGCTAGTTAATGTATATAACTGTAATCAGCAGGCTGTTGGCAGCCGTATTGGTGTTCCATTAATGTAAATGTAGGATCCCGTTGATGCACTTACTGAGCCTTTGTGCCCACGGAGTCTTCTGCGTTTTTGTATTTTGCAGACCGAACACGAGGAACCCCGACGGAAGACACTGGTCCTTGCACACTACACAACATACTCTTCAGAGATGTATTTCAAACATACTCAACCCATCCAAGGGTGCATCAGAACGCATGTATTATGGTAGAGGTGGGCACCGCATAAGACCAAATGCGATTAGCAATCTAGGATACTTTCATTATATTTTTATTGAAACTGATGAAAAGGGGACAAATGACCCACTATGGATATTTTTATTAGTTTTAATGAAACAATGGTATTAACCACGTGAAATATCTTGGTGCTACCTTGCAGCGTAGTTTGCATTGGTCTTTGCACACAGAAATCACAGCGGGAAAACGGCGTCGCATGTCGTATCAAATTAGAGAACCACTGCAATTTAGAGCTCCATTGCCTATTATTTCCACTTTTTTGAAAAGGTGTACTTTACCTATCATTATTCATTGTTCCCCTGTCATCTCCCCAGGCACACTAAAAAAGGATTTCAGCACTCTTTGCAGAGGCTTACGCACCATTTTTTGTATTTCTGGTATAACCCTAAAAGACCCAGTCTAGAAGCTATGCAAGAACCACATTACGACCTCCATTGCGCTTGTACAGGGATTCCGTTGTCCCGTTTCTAATCAGTGTCCTGACAAACCAGGATGTCGCTCTGTCTGAAATGAAATCCTGTTTTGCTCTATAACTTATTTTGGTGGCTTTTCTGGCTGAAAGGCATTGTACAGCTATGTTCACGCTGGTATACACAGTACAATACAAGCCCTGCAAAGCGAAGGATTTGCTCCAGTAAAACTGTTCTGTATCAATAACCTGCCATTGGTCAAATCACTGAAGACAGTGAGTCCCCATGCTTGAATCCCATGTCAAAACCATCTCCTCGGTAACCTGTAAAAAGCCGCGTCCCGAAAGAAGTCATGCTACCATTTGAAAGTAAAATAAGGAAGCGAAAGATCACTTTGAGATTGCTCTGTTCATACAATAATCCTAAGCCAACTGTTTTATTCCCCTGAAGTCCACTTCAAACGTTTTCTGATCCTTCAATTCTTTTATTTATTACACTGAGGTACACAATATTTCTGGAAAGGTACCGCGGCCAGTCCAAGGCTGTTGAATGGGGAAGTGATCGACGGTGACAAGGATCGAAGCCTGAAAGCCAACGGTTAGAAAGCTCGTTGACTATCACCGGTCAAAAGCATATTTGATTTCAATAATTTCACAACCCCTCTAGGTCATTATTCGGAAAAAGTGCAATAGCTGCACGCTAAAGAGAGACAGCTTTATTCAATACCAGTAGTACCAATTCCAACCGGCTTTCCGGATTTCCACATATTTTGGGCTTTGTTATTTCGACTTGAAGATACCTAATCAATGGAAAAAACTGTAGAACCTTCAATGAAGGGGTGGTAGGCGTCATTCGCTCAAAGTATATTATTTCTATCACACAATAGTCACGTTCTACACGATCTACAAAGACTTGTCATCTTATTTGTTGCTTGCTTTGTACTTTGAGAGTGCACTATAATTTAGTACTGTGTATGTGTTTGTATGTATGTGCGATACCTTCATGTCAGATGCCTGTTGAGAAAGAACTGGCTCATTTCCAGTGCCTAATTTGTGACTTCTAGTGTGCACATTACAATGATTACAAATATCCACTTTTCAAGAAGACACATGATAGACTGAAGCACGTGGCCCATCACTGTAATGAATCAATTCACTTCAAAAGCACCTGATTTGAAGTGGTTGAAATATCCCCTATCTTTTGACTAGTATTTGCTCTCGCAACCGGCCATTAACATTGCGCTTCAGGGCTCTGGTTTCTGTTGCTGGCTCGAAGAATCGTCCAGTAAGGGGCAAAAAGAATCGAAGCAAAAATTGCAAAAGAGCCGAAAACAAAGTATTAAACGTAAACCATGAAGAAAAAGGAAGAGATCGAACGCAACTACGCTACTGGCCGAGACAACTGGAAACTTCGCTCGGTGTTTACAACCACCTCTTAGGCTGATCTCGTGAACCAAAACCAGAAGTCTAACCCGTCCTACTTGGTCATATCTACTGGTCAGTGTTTTCATGTTCTTCTGCCATGTCATGGACTGACCACCTCGACGTACCTTCCAACAATATCCGAGAAACGCTACGGAGATATCGATGCTCAAACACCAATGGTCTTCTCCTACCTTCTACCCATAACGGCCATGTTTTCGAATTGCATAGAAAAACGGATCTGACCAGTACAGAGTACACTTGACTCTTGACTGACAATCGGATGTCACTCCGGAGCCACCGATGACTAACACGCACAAAAGCCAATCACGCCTCCTGTATACTCGAAGGCACTTCCTACATTACCTGACCACGTGGCGAGATATGACTGCCTAAATGATAGAACGTATCTACCTCAGCTGGAGCTTTCTGCCACGACAAGTTTTGGTGTACAGACAACCCGGTCTTTCAGCAGCTTTTTATACTTTGAGGATTTCAGGGTTATCCCAAACATCACTACATCGTTCTTAAGGCTACCTAGGGAAGCTTGCAAATTACTTATATCTTCAATAAGAAGAAAAACACCGTCCGCGCATTCCAGACCAGACAAACTACTGCTTGAGCACAGACCAACGTCGCAATTCTCACACGAGGATAGGGTTATCTCGAGAACCATTTCATTTACAAAGTTGATGACGAAAAGCGAAAGAGGGTAACCCGGACGAACACCGTTTCTCGTGGTGAACTTGGGTAAAAGATCGCCGTAAGCACGAACTCGGAGTCGGCTTTTCGCATACCAGCATCAGATGAGAGAAATAAATTTCTCTGGCACGCGCTATAACCAGAGGTAGCACCGGAGAACTGTACGGTTGACTGAGTCGAATGCTGCTTTACTTCAAGAAAGAGAGACTGTGGGCCCACGGAAAAAGTGTGTGCTTTGAAATTTGACGAAGAGTATGGATTAGGTTGATACAAACCCTACTGGGTCTAAAGCCGACTTGATTCTCACGTGTACAACCTTCACGAAGGTTGGATAATCGGTTCAGAATTAGCTTGGTGAATATTTTAGACGCGATGCGTATCAAGCTAATTTCTCTTCGGTTTCTACAAGAGGATCTGTCGCCTTTCTTGTGAATAGGCACAACCACCGATTACCACCCTTCTCTGGGAATCTACTCGCTATCCCAAATTACCCAAGGGAGTTATGTCAACTCGGAGACCATAGCTTTTCTTCCATCCTTGAATAGGGATGAAGACGACCCGTCCAGTCCAGCAGCTTTACACCTATTTAGTTAACCCATCTCCAGCACTATCTCCATTTCTGATGGAGGAATGAAATTTATCTCCATTTTTTCTCTTGCAGGTATATTCAGAAGGTCCACTGCTGAAGTGGCCCGACTGAACTGTCCTTTAAAGTGCTGCGGCCAACGGTCCAGACGACATCGCTGAAAGTGAATCAGTGAGCCGTCGGAAGCTTCCATTAGCTCACTTACACCGGATTTCCGTAGAACAGTATTTCTAATCAAACGGCGAAGGTTGTGACAATTGCCAATAAACATATTCTTCTCCATTTCCATACGTTTCCCAATTTACCACTGCTCACTGACATTTTTCAGGTTTCGAGTCAGTTGACGTCTCAGGAAACTGCGTACCTCATTGAATGTGGCATCTAGAGGGACGGATCTGCGATTGTCTAGCAGAGTAACTGACGTCGAAATCCATGGGTTGTGAGGCCTACTTAGGCCGGAGTATTGTGTGGCATTGGAATTGCCTTGCAGGGCTTCCTTGAGCTGTTGCCAATGTTCATCTGGGTCCTAGGTATCCGGCTGCATCGATAACCGTGTAGAAAGGTCCGCCTGAAAAGCAGATCTCAGGTTATCGTCTAGAAACAACTGTGCGGGACGGATGGCTTTCACGCAATCACAGGCGAGGCATAAACGGAAGCGAGCACGCATCAAGGCGTGATCTAAGTCCACAGGCGTAGACCATAATGAACGATAATCTTCAACTAATCCATGCCAGCCGTGACAATCGACAATATGGTCAATCTGCGTCCAACGTTATGAATACTCCATGTAAGTCCATGCCGCTTCTTATAACAGAAGTTGGTACTTGTCAGATACAACCTGTGTTTGGAGCACAGCTGGATAAGACGATCATCGTTATCAGTGCAATCAGCCGGAATAAAAATTGGGTCTCTAGTGTGACTTTCAGAATTCATGTTGGGCGTTGCAATCTCCAGCAGTCAATGTCAAGTCAGTGAAGCCGATGCTTCGAAACAGCTGGGACGAATCCCTAGAGCATTCACCCTTGGATTCAGAGGAACTGCAGTCAGTGGGCGCATACACAGACACAGAGATGCATCGACTGAAAGAATCGTTCGACCGTATCGTACACAAACGACCGCTGACTAGAATCCAGTCTTGCAGTACGCGCTCAGCTGTCATGCTCACAACGATCCCCACGCCCGCCTGACCAGGAGCGCTAGACACCAGGTCCTTTAACGCGCGACGACTGAAGCAAGAGAGACTGAGATTGCACCCAGGGTGCGAAGAGTAATTACAGAAATGGGATCTTGTATGGTTGTTTCGTAGAAACAGCACACATATATTTTAGGAGTCTCAAGAGTTCTAGCGAGGGTAGCCCGTTGCCCTATCTGACATAGTGTGCGGAAGCTGAGTGCATCTGAGGGAATTGATTATGTAGGCTTAAGAAGTGTATTCACTTTTCCTACTCTTGAACTACCGCTTCCTTCAGAGGGGCAACAACCCGTGGTGTGTTGCATCGATCTTAGTTTGAAGGACATTGAAGTTAGTGAGTTCCCTTGCGGGAAGTATGCCGGAGGTTTCTGGGTGAATTATACTTCGCGGCTGCCCAAACCGTAGAGAGGGGCTTCACTCGGAGAACCCTAACCGGAGCCACTGACTTAAAAGTCTGACCCACAAGGCAGTGGGCTTTAACGCAGCACGGGAATGTGACCAAAACACCCGTGAATGAACTTTATTACATGATATCTGATTGTTGCACGCATTGTCTTGTCTTCGCTGGTGCTCTGTTATCGATTCGCTTTTGGGATTCAGTCCTTAGCCCCATGCGTCCAATGGAGCAAGCGGAACGTGGACGGGACAGCATCCTTTAGGCCAATGGCTGCCCAGCTTAGGCGGGAGATAGCTGCCCAATGAAGTGCCAAGACCTCTCTCACGGTCGAGAGAAACTCCAAGTACTTCGCTCCTACATCAATCTAGTTGAAATTTTTTAACTGGTAAAATGCTTCTCTTCGTGTTTATTCACAGGAGTGTCCTCTCCAGTGGCATAGTGGTTAAACCCTGATGTTCCCTATCAACTGGTTCAGAGACTGGACTTCGTTTGGCTGCTACCCACGGACTTCTAAGGTATGATTTTATCTCCGGCTTGAGGAAACCATACTGCAAAGCCCTTTTGGTCATGAAGGCACTCAAGCCATCACATCGCCCTAAAACGCAGTTTCATTGTGAACCCATACAACAAACTACTCGCGTTTGAGTGTTGGTGCGTATGTACTTCTCGACAATCCGTGTTCAGCTTACTGCTCTATCGGTAACTTTTTCCGGAAGAAAACAGTAAATACCATACTTGGGAATGAATAGCACAAAACGGAAGTATACATCAGTCAAATAAGCAACATATCCGCCGGATCCCACCGACTGGAACTCAAACTCATGACTGTGAATCACCCCCCCCCCCACACGATTAGTCTGTCCGAACTATCTATCAGCGGCTTGCTTTACTTTTTCGTATGGTTAACAAGCATCCATCCAGGGCACCGTTATGCGGCGCAACGGATACGTGATGCACATGATTCTGAACAGGCCAGGTGGAACAGTTGTGCTGTGTTGCGCTATCATGAATGGTCGGTGTCGAATTTCAATTTCATACTGCATGAAAAATCATATACTGCTTTCTTTATTTAGGAAAAAAGCAAAATCAAGAATGGAAGATTAAAGATGCCGTGATTTTCACTTCATTTTTTTGTCAACGAGGCTATCTGGTCCGAGTAAATTGTACACCATATGTTCCAGTTCATATCATTTCCCTATTAATACTACATTTCAGTATTCAAAGGAAACGCCGGTGAGCTTTCAAATGCGTTTTTCAACGAAGACATTATTATTCTGATTTACTTTCCAATGAAGTAAACGTCCATTCGCTTTTCGTGTGCACAAATCAAGAACATGATCATAGCGTTACGAGATGCGCACACCGCAATAAGCTCCTCCCGGAACTGGCTACCCCTCGATCGGAGATCAAAACCAAGTCGAGTCGGTACTGAATCAAAGAATTTTTGGATTTTTCACATGCAGCTATTTATATGGTTTAAATGTACAAGGGAATATGATGGGACCGGGAGGTACGGATGACGCACAGTCAGAATTTAGACGAACGCTCTGATTTGTCAACCAATAGCCTGTAGTGTCACAATAACAATCCTCGCAAAACAGTTGGTTCGCGGTCGTAAATTGACTCAGATTCGATAAACAAGAACTCGGATAAGTGAATCAAAGCTGATCCGTATTAAGAATAGGAGACAAAACCAAGCAGAATAAACAGGCTTCACAGAATTACATCAATCTCTGTTCTTTCATCGACCGAGTGCACTTTAATCGGCCGTGAACTTATCCCAGAAGAAATATCAGATCATCCGATCAGTGGTTTATAGTTGCAAAAAGTGTGAACAGTGAACGAACAATTTCTTGCGATTTGTGCATAATAACTCGGAGGCTCCGGAGTCTGCTTTTGGAAAATCCACTTGCATTCTTCACATCAAAAAGCCGGGCGCCGCGAGCCGGAATCGAACCGGCGACCGTCCGCACACCGGGTAGATGCTCTACCAGCTGAGCTATCGCTGTCCGGAAAATTCGGAGTCCCCTTGACTTGAATAATTCCTGCTCTTGAATGCGTAGAATGATTAACTAACGAATTGCATTTGTCTACAGCCGGGAAAATCTCGATCAACTTCACAGTCGTGTCCGATTTGGGGCTGAATTTGAATCACTTGTGTACGGCTTACCCCTTCCATCATTGCAATATAATTTGGACATCAGGAGTGCTTTTGGATGCTCCTCTTTGAAGATTCTACCGAGGGGTCACAACTGTGTTTGCTGATCGTTCTATGTGGGCCAGTTGCAGCTAATCTAGAGATACTACTTAGATCAGATAATTCAACGCGCGACGAAGACGTCGTCGTTCTTGAGGTCGGCTGCAACTAACGCACATAGAACTATAAGTGGACCACAGATAGGATTATTTACTAAGGAGCATCCACTCACGTCCCAGATGCGCAAATCAGATTTTTGTGTTCAGAACGGATTGTTCAAGTACAAGGACACGCATATCTGATAAACGGCAATAATCGCGAAACTGATCGTCTTCCTCCGAGATATTTTACCATCAGTCTATGAATATTATTTACACCAAACGGCTCAGCTTTTTCAAACCCATGCGTCTGAGTTTACTCATCACATCAAATTGTGGTAAAGGCGGAGTCCTGTGAACCAGAATGACCGAACACATCCCAAAGAGCATACTAGACCAGATGACTCAGTCTGACCCACGAAACCCGACAGCATAACGTGGGTCAGTCTCTGCCATCGCTTTCCCATTATTCAAACGCGGTCATACGGTGGACACAGCTAACGCGTTTCCAGTCTTGTAGTATTATAGCAACACTCAATGCCTACGAATACTGTTGTAAAAGAAACACATCATAATGGCCAAGTTTCCAGAAGTGTATGACACTCCCCTTGGGTTTTTAGTGGATCTGGCTAATCACCCATTGACGTGTGTACAACTATACACCGAACTTTCAGCCTCACTTAACTCGTTTCTATTTATACGTACGCGAAGGATGAATAATTCGTCCTGTGCCATTTCTCTTCCAGTTTTCTTGTTCATTTTCTTCACGGAATATAAGTGTTTTATATCCACGCATACAGTAATGTACTGGAGTGAGTACGAGCCACTGGAAATGAGTTTGTTCTCCCCTTTGTATGGTTTTCCGCGCTCTCCGGGGGACTGACTGGTTGGGTTATTACATTTTTTTAGAAAAAACCAAAACCGGTTTGTTGATAACTTAACTGGTCATTTGACATCCATCCAATTTAATCATTTATGGCGCGAATCGTTACAAACATCAAACTAAGCATTATTTTTTCCGAATAATTTAATGATACTGGTTATCTGTGGGAAATATCACACAAAATGGGTATCATAAACCAATTTTCATTGGCTATTTCAGTGCTTCATTTCAACCAACCCATATTTTCCAGTATTCAAGTAGCATCAGCCTATTTCGAACCCAATACTTGTATCTCGAATAAGGTGCCGTTTTGTAAACCATCTTCACATGCATGGCAAGGGGCAATTCAATGCGACAACATCAGCGACAGCGACGGGTTACCAGGCATCGAACTTCACCAAAAGAAGTACAGATGAATATCGGTCTTTCAAACCGAAATACATCGTTCAATTGGATTTTACAAAACGACAAAGGCTAATTCGAGGCAATACAACAATGCTAGGATGAGGAAAATAAGTCCGGAGAATTAAGTGCCATATCCATTCAACCTTTCTTGATAACGACTGGACACATTCGCCGTGTGATCCACTTTATACTCAGCATTCCGAATGATGAGTTGAGTTAAATCAAAATCCAAAAGGATGTTACTCGTTGAGGGGTTAGAAAGATAAACACTTTCATTCGTCTCCATGTTATGCGTTTATTGCTTACTTCTATTAGTTCATGTGCTGCAAAAATCACCGTTTCAGGAGGCACGCTCCCCACGAGAACCATATGTGTTTTGAACCAAATAACAAAAAATACCGTAAAAAGATTTCAGTCAAAACCGGCGGTCTTTTCGAGGGATCAATGGAGAAATTTCAGCACGTGACTATAGCACCCATGTACGAGGTATCACTTGGTACCTCGCTGATTGGTCTTCTCAATAAGATTGTATGCCAAGCTCAACAGAACTCGGATTGAAACGAACCACAAAATAACCAGCCTTTACTGGAACAGGCAATGCAAGAGAAAGTTCAGATTTACGTTACATATTGGAAAATGTTAGATTCCCATGCACCTTCGAATTGACAGCTCAGTTGTTGCACGTCTTAACAGGATGCTGAGGAAACAACAGGCGAACTGAATCACAAAGCGCATCACTATCAAGTCAAAGACAAACACCAAACATTTGCAGTTTTCTCGATAGTAACTTATCTATCAATTATAACTACTTTGCTCCGGATTATGTACTTATTGTTATTCGGCAATCAAACTACTTTCATCCTGTCAGTGGGAAATGCCCATAGTCATATTAAGAACATAAGTTCAGACAAGCAATTGTTTCCGAAAATTTATGATCATGCCGTTGCAATTCAGGACTGAAGACCCAGGGATAGATAATTCGCTGACAGAATGTCCAATCGGTGTGCGTGTGATGAGTAAAGTGGACACGGTTGCAGTGCCGTCCCACCGAAAAACGTCATCCAGTACTTATGACCGGAAGTCGCTTAATCCGCATGGAAATCACGAATGTTCGCGTGTGGCGTGTGACCTTCAAAAACGCTTAAATGGTACTGAAAAGTGTAATGAGCAGGTTGTGGGCAGCCATTGTGACGTCCGATTAATGTAAGTGTAGAGTTATGTTGATGCACTTACTGAGCCTTGGGCTCATGGAGTCTTCCTTGCTTTGCATTTTACAGATCCAACACAAGCAACCTCCGCGAAAGTATGCTGGTTCTTTGCATACTACAAAAGTCCGCTTCAACACCGCATGATCCAGGCCGTCTTTTGGAAGTTCATCTTTGAAAACAATGCGGAATAAGGACAAATTACCGACACTGGGCGCCTCTATGGTCATTTATTCATTCAAATGCGTCTGCGACACACTCTATGCTGGTAGAACGGAACGGCAATTGTCTCTCCGCATGGAAGATTAACACCTGTATCAAGGTGGATTGGGAACGATTTCTAGCGCGATTCCCGGTCAATCGGTCGAAAATAGTCATCGAGTAGTTCCCAGTCAAGCATTACGACACTTTACAAGGGGCCCAAAGCCGACCGAAACTGATCCGATTACGCACATTAGCCATTCGATTGGGACAAATAATACCGACTCTCTGTGCATAAAAGCGATTAGTACACACCCTTCACTCTCCATCAGACACAAATACACCAACTGAACATTCTGTTAGCAAATTCTCTACCGCCTGGGTTTTCAACCATATAAACTGTGGCGACATGATTATGAATTTTCGAAAACAATTGCTTGCCTGAACTTGTGCTATTAACATCCTGATTCTGTTTCACAGGATTACAGAAAACATAAAAACGTTTTCATCTTTTGGTGATGGCTTGGCCGGCCTCAGTTTCTGCACACTTAGCGTTATTTCATGTACCACTTCGGTCTCCAACAGTATATTTTAGTTGGAAATTGGTACTTTCAATGCAAGGGTTTGAGCATACGGGCTTGTCTCAAAGTGAGTTTTCTAACCCCAGCGAAAGTGTGTTAAAAGGTTGACTCACTTGCTATAACTCCGGATATCGTTAGCTTAAAAACATATAGTTCCAAATCGGAGAAAAACTACAATTTGTGGCCCTCCATCGATCCCCATCACTTTTTTAAACGTTCTGCATTGAATACTTACATACTGCGTCCTGATCAGAGACCTTGACCGAATATGAGCGTGATACTGAGGACATTATCAATCTAGGCACTATACACAGAGTGATAATATTCCGTCAGTGATAGCACGCACCGATCTGGCTCATCCACACTGGAGATTAGAGTTCTCACAGTTCTCTCAATCAGGTTAAGGTTGACGGTGCACGTAAAACCGTAGGCATTTTAAAAAAAAACTAACGATTACAGGAGGAAATGACCCGTCCAGTACTCAATAGGAATATGTATTGTCAGCTATGTTAGACAACTACTTCTGCTTTGACTGTTTTCTCATTTTGATTCTCTTCCAAGGTGGCAATAAACAAGTATTCATTCGACGTTTTCTCGATCGTCTTTTCGGAGTGACTAGCAATCAGTCGGTGATTCAAAATTGTTTGCTCAAAGAACCCAACAGCATTACATTATGTGATCACCAATGGCCTACTTTTGTTATCTGATAAGATCACGTTTCGGTTTTAACTCTTGTCAAATCGATTCTCACGATTTAGTTCATGAATTGAAATTTCAAAGAGTTACAAAGTAGTTTAGTAGTGATTTTCATGTTCCAGCGTCCGCTCGCGAGGTGGCGCACAGCAGACATTGCAATTTCTGTTTACAAAAAAAAAACACCTCGTCCTTTTCGATACAATCCGAATCCAGTCCAGTCCTGACACTCTAAATGATCCGTCTCATTTCGATCCATAAATTCATGAGGACTTGAGCACAGGCAGATCGATTGAACCACCTGGCATAACACGCTCACGCTGACTAGCATCTTTGTTTAAGAGAAGCGGCCAAAACTCGCTGAGATGTTCAATATATGCTGCACTACATCATCTGAACAGAGACCGTCCGATTTAGGGCCACAAACGAATAACATTTTAGTAACGATCATACATCTTGTACAAACTGGTTTATTGTGCTTTAAATGACTTCTATCTTTTATTGCCTCTGACTTGCGTGAGTTATGAAAATACTGTATTTGAAACATATTAACCTGGAAGGTCAGTGTGCCTCAACTCAAATTTATTCTGATTTCTACCAAGGAAGGGCCAATTTCGACCAATCCCAATATCATGTTTTCGATCTGCAATTCATATGTCTGATGCGGATAACAAGCCACCACTTTGACTTTCATACGACAGAAGCACGTTCCACCCAGGTGATCGCTAATTCGGATTAAAAACAATGGTTTATAATTCAAACCGACATTTCTTTGTCATGAAATATTGGATAGAGAGAAAGAGCGGTGCAACAGTATGCGTCTGCAAATCGCACACTAAACTACTATACCTCAAACATTAGAACCACCAAGTAATCCAAATCATCCCCATTCTGATCAATATGTTGATATGTAGGCTGAATGAAGATAAAAATAAGGGAAAAAATGCAGAACAACGGTGCCCCGTGAAAGTCAAATTGGGATTACAGGTTGAAATGTGCTAGGAACGCAAAAAAAACAGTAAAAGTAAAGGCAAACTATGATGAACTCCACAAATAAAAGCAAATAAAGAGGAACAAGAACTCAAATCAATAAAACCGAAAGAAATAAACATGAATGAATCAGACTTTGCCTGTTCCTCGCAAACTGATAAAATAAGGAATAAACCACGCCGCGACCAAAGGTCCCATACTACCTTCAAAAATAGAACTGAGCAATAGGTAGGAACTCGGCTCCTTATCGGAAGAAGAGTGGACAGCTGATGAAGTCCACGTTTCTACGGCCATTCGACACATATGTTCAGAAACTTTTGTCGCCATGAAAGCTATGACACCGGTGAGAATCACAGACGGGCTCAGATATGACTCGGAAATTGATTTTGTCCATGGTGGGTTCAGTTGCAAAGCCAGAGCAAGACCTGCAAATAAATAACTGAACAATGATCTGAATATACCAACGAGCTATAAAAAAAATAAATTGAAATCAAATTAGTGCTGTGTGATTTGATCAATCCATCAAAGTCGAAATAACAAAATTCCGTCAATGCGTCAAAAAAACCTTTGCCTACTGTCAGATATTATCAGTAGTGTGAATAAAAATGGTTCACAATGAAGGATTCCAGAAATTGATGCTCGTCGTTGGATGTTGAAAATTCGATCAGTGCTTTGGTTTTAGTTCGGAAGTCTATTTGGGAAATTGAACCGGTTTTTGCTATGGCTATTGCACAAGTGTGCAGAAAAGAAATGTTTCGACGCAGATGGCCGCACGGCTCCCTGACTTCACATACTGCTGAAAGGTTTGCTACCGGAATCTATCTCTTTACCGTCTACCTAGTGAATCCCAAAGGCTTGAATCTGCTTAACACGCAAGTAGTTCGAAGTACTTGCACACATGAGACGACTCATTAACATGGAATTCACCGACTGAAATGTCATTGATGACTCGTACTTATTGAAATCCTTAAAAATATAAAACATTTGATGGATCTCAGGACACGACAACACAAACGGTTACACTTAACTTTTGTGTTGAACAACAAATAAAGTGACATGGCACATGTTCATCTGTCATTTGCATTCTTTTGGAGGCAACCGAGATTCTAGTGAGATAGTAGATAGACAATTAACCACTCAAAGTGGGTCTAGTTTAGATGAACGAATGCCGTTTGTATGGGACCACTTATATCCTCACGGCTGACGACCTAAAATGTGAAAGAACTAGAAATCAGTTTTGATCTGATGTGTAAGGTGCCAAAAGTTCAGGAATGCGTTGTACAAAACCGTACCAAACATGACTTGCAAACTCGGTGAGTGGAGAAAGTGACGAAAAAGTTCTTCAGAACGACGAAGAGAAACGGAAAGAATGAAGTGGTGAATCATGTGGCAAAAGGTCTGCACCCAATTCGAAATCCTTAAAATCAAGGAGACATATCTAGATGCTTATCACTGGTCAAGAACGGAAAAAAACAATGACTGGGTGAGAGGATAAAACAGGTACATCAAGATCCAATGCTGAGAACGTTTCGATAAAGTGTTAGCTAGGAGTTCTGTGCCTCATCGAGAGTAGAATGTCAGTTCACAGGTCAGACTATGTCTATCGTTCTCAAGAGGAACACAAACTGCAAAGAAAGATTACGGTTGATATCGTGGATTTTGCAATAGCAGAAATACATCTATGCTCACTGTAATAAAATCCAACTGCTTTTTGAGAACTTGATATGCAATTCAATTCAAAACTGACGTTACTCACTCTGAATTCTTTAAAGAAACGGTGGCTGAAAATCACGCTGATGAAACACCGTGTGCAATATTTCTGTTTTTTTGAGGTATGGGTGAGAAAAAATATCTTGTGTGTGGGTACAATTTAGGTTGATCAGGGTGGCTTGTTTCCAGGTAGAACATGAATGAGACAATGCATACATCAAAGATGAGACAAATGGATCAACCAAAACTATGCTAATCCGTGTTCAATAAAATCACTTCATAAGGGAGGAGTCCGTGTCGTATAAAACCTTTATTTGACATCGCAATCCTGGAAGTTACAATATCATTTAATAATTCCGCTTAAAAGTCCCAACCTAGGCAAGATTCTGTTCCCTGAAGAATGGCTTATGCGAGTTAACTCACTGCACTGTGTTCTGTAGTACTGAAGAAAATTGTAGTCAGTTGAAGTGTATTTGATCGCTACTCAACGCTAAGCCCCAAATGATAGAATTATTACCAATTGCATCCCGTCCTGCGCAACATTCATTAGTTCAATGTTGAACACGCATACAGAATACATATAAGATGTGACCAAAGGTATGGAGAATAAGAAAATCGAGTTTTTAGTTTGTAATTAATGTTGGTATATGCCACCGGGACCGCAATAGGCTAGATTTTAAATACTGAACTGATATGTTGCAAAGCGGAACACAAAAACCAACTACTGTCACCAGTGTGTTGCCTGGCTCGTATTATTCCACTTATTTTGTCTCACTACCGACTATTAGCAAGTAGCTAGATCGTGTGTTGGACTATTTTGCGACCAGTCTAATCTGCTTTGAGCGGTCGACAATCCTGAATTTGACCACATTTTTGTTCGGACCGCCAAGCAATAGTGTACCTCGTCCAGAATAACTGGTTACTCATCTCGAATAATCACTATATTACTGAGAATCCTGACTATCTTCTAACATTTTATTGACTTTCGGGTGTGTCTACTCGGATGAGAACCGCAGCAGATCGCGAACAGGCAATTTGCCGTCTGTGGGCATGCCAGAATTTGTAATTGAGTAGTAGGAGATTAGATATGATTCATCATATTATACAAATCTAATCTCCTACTACTCAATTACAAATAGTAACTAAGCTCTGTAGGTTGTTCATAACGGAATGCCTTCGTTGTACTTAGGCCCCTACAGAGAAGCCATCCATCATGGGAGTCGATCGCTGTGCGGGAAGCGGGTTGTTACCGTTCAAAGCCAGTGGCGGAAGGGTGCTATATCGTGTAGTGTAGATGTTCAACAAACCGCTGAGAGCCACCCCGGATAGCCTTGTGGTTAAGGTGTTCGATTCACAATCGTTCACTCCGGGTTCCAGTCCCCGTGAGGGCTCGGTGGATGTGCACTGCTGATGATTCCCAACGAGGATGAAACGGCTGTACAGTGCTTCCATGATTTTCAATGGTGAGTTGATCGTTGAAGCTGCATGATGAATCATATTATACATACCAGAATTATCATAATGTTCGCAAGCGGAGCCGCATTTTTCCGTCAATCGAATGGAATTCAATCAAAACGAGATGAAACTAGAACATACAGAGTTACTAATGTTGGGCTTTGAGAGGTGTATCGAACTAGGGAAGTTCCACTGCGCAAAGAATGGTTCAGAGAGACCGCACGGAAATTACACACGGTAACGGAAATCCTAGACTACACTATGATTCTATGGAAGAATTTTGACGTATTTGAAAGGAAAACGAAAGACAGTAATGCTTGTCCGATATATTTAATTCAGTACTATAGCGAGGAACAAAACCAACGCGATATTATTCATTATCAATTTTTTGTCTGTGGAGATAATCACAATCCAGATCAATGTCCGACGTTCTTCGTTTCTGCCCCAAGAAAAGGTATAATGCGTAAAAATAAAGAAACTGTGTCGCCGTTGCTTAAAAGTAAACCATAGAGCTAAGAATTGCAGATTCGTTCGTAGCTGTAGAATGGAAAGATGCGGTTGGCAAAATCACACGCTGTTGCACGCAGAAAATAAGGTGAACAACCGAGTAACAAGTTCAAATCACTTTGATTTAGAACAAAGAAACGATACGCTTAAAAGTGGCCTTTGCAGCTTTTCCCGTTACTATTCCGTACGGTAGCAATACGGCTTGAACAGCGGTACTTTTGGACAACGGCCCTGATTCAAGATTAGCTTGTAAAAGTCTTGTGCCGCGTCTTGGAATGTAATACAATAAAAACCTCATTAAATTGATATTGACAAAAGTTATGTTCCCAATCACCGAAGTGGAATTCGACGTACAACCAACTCAATGATGCGAAACAATTGATGCACACCAAGCAGATGATTACCGTGAAGTCTGTCACAAATGAACAGGAATGTGTCAGGCTATCGAACAACTGCGGTCTGGCTGCATCTGAGTAAAATCGACTTCACGTCACGCAGGAATGTGGAGATCGGTCCCCTACTGGGATGTGGAGAGGCCAACGCTCATTGAGTATAAAATCAACATTTTGGCAACACGGATGAACCGCATGTTGTCAAGAAGGTGCTTGGATGGATGATGATGGAGCCCGTTCTTGTAGGTTCGGTGGAAAACAAGTTTTCACCGCTGTATTATCGCTGAATTTGAGAAAGAGATTTTACCAACGAGACCCATTAAACGAAGGAAAATGATGTCTGTGGAAGACCGCGAGGCTTTAGCAAGGATGAAAAATTCGAAGTGCTTTTGGGATGGATATTACGAGTTAGCGCTACCTTGGCGAGCAGACCCGATTATCTTACTGAACAACAAGACATACGTTGTACAACACCTGACTCAGCTACGTCCCAGTTCGATATTCTGTTCACTTGTCGCCTAGATATCTGATGGATCACAAAGCTCACAGAAAAGGAAAGCCTTGGTTGAAAATTGAGTAACTGCATGAGATTGAGAACGCAATGAAGGTCGGTGGACTGGCTCGATGACTTTCTCTGTCCCGCTGACATGTATACAGCCAACGGCCCAAAATGGTCGATGGCCAACCCCGCTGATTCTCATCGCCGTGTTCATGTGCGTACTTACACAGACGCGCTCACTCAGTATTCAGATTTCAATGAAGGCACGTCTGCTTCGTAGGCCTTGTAACCGTCTAGCCTTTAAATCGATGACAGATGAACTGAATATCGATACTGAACGCAGCTGAAAACATCTGTAGCTGGTCACAGTCGCTCACGCTTCTACACGTCTCAACCGACACGTTTGCGACCTGTGAGCGGCGTGTTTTCGAACATTACATATTGGAGACGCCGTAGTTGCCTGGACCCCAACCCTGGGAAGAGTGTACCGCTTCATTCGGGTTATTCTGTTCATCTTATTTTATTACTGACCACTATTCAGTAATCTTACTCCGCATGGAGCTACTTTCCGGTCCGTAACCTTACTGGTCAGTCTTTTTTCTTTTCTGAATAATCCATCATCTTGAATTCGGCCAACTTTTCGTTCGGACCATTAACTGACGGTATCTTTCACCTAGAATTGTCAGGTAATCATTTCGAATGATATTGAGACTATTGACTGTCTTCAAATACTGTGTTAACCTCCGGTGCTTCTGTTGGAGTGAAAATCATCGAAGATCGCGAGAAGACCACAGAACATCATCCTCATCCGAGCCATCATTTTGTGGCACCAGTTTATTAACTGAAGAGTGTAGTCTTGTAATTAGAAAATTATAACCAAATAAAAACACCGCCCTGGCAACCACATGCAAACTAACTGTGTGTGCACAAATTAATTCACAAGTTGTCTGATCTGGCAGAAAATGATAACATGATCGCAATAGTTCGCGGTTTATTGTCTCGAACCAGGAGGGTTACTGAACTACTTTAGATTCAGACCAGGAAGACGCAAAGCACTAAATATATTTCATCTCTGATTATTTCTAAGCTTCTTCAATTAAGTGTTCACCTTCACGCGATTGTCCTCCATTTTGATGAGGGGATTGCGAACCATAAAGAATGGGACAGCCTCGGTGCAGTCTGCTTCGCTTAACTGGACGGGATACCAAATTAACCTATGATGAACCAAACAACAGGGACATCACACAGCTAATGCTAACCCTACCGCTCTATCCCATCTTTTCCAGATTTTGCAGACGTCGGTGGTCAGAAACCAGTGTTTGACAAATACCTACCATTGGCACATTCCTCCTCTCGCCACTGTATGGAAGAACTAGTTAAATGGAAGCATCACACGATACGGGTTCGAATCCACCGGGGTCAATGACTTATAACATTTGGCAAATCCCAGCAAGAAGTTGATACTTCTCAAAACAAAAAGTACGCGCTGCCCCTGACTGCATAAAAATTTATCGACGGTGTCAATCGGATGGGCTGAAACAGTTAATCGTGCTCCAGAGCGTTGTTCCGTCTCGTCCCAGAATCCATATAAGGTATTGAAATGAAGCTAAATTGAAACAAATGATGGACAATAGGTCCAGACACACCTCTTGCTCTCTATAATGTAGTCGAGTACACCATTTGGGCCGAAATACTGATAAGAGAACTGCACAGTCTGACAGAAGAACGCTAAGAGTTCATTCTTTCTTTCTTTCTCTCTCTCTCTCTCTCCCTCTCTCTCTTACTCGCTCACTCTCTCTCTGTATCTCCCCATCTCTCAGAATAAACTGTGCCACAAAAGACAATGAAACTTTACATCAACCAAGTGAAATGAAAAAATGAGAGAAAATTATTTCTTCATTCGATCTGAACCATACACAAAGAGGTGGACACTGGAAATCTTCACAAACAGATTTTTGTCCCACTTACCGCATAGATAACCGGCAACTCTGGCAAATCCTACCATCAACGAAGTAGACAGGTGAAACCATTCTGCTTTTCTGCACGACTTTTGTGCCAAAGCAATGGACCAGTTAATATCCATGCCAATTACATTTTGCAGAAAACAACTGAACAACCAAGCCGCACCAAACGAACCCAGGCCAAGAAAGATCATTTTCCATGGTTGTCGAAGAAGTGACTGAAACCAGGCGCTCAAGTACTGTAGCACAGGATAAATTGCCTCTTTGCGTGGTCCTTGATCATGTTTGATTGACGGTAGTGACAAGTAAAACAGATATCCTATAGTGAGCCCTGTATGATAATCGGGAGAAAAATGAAATAAAAGAAGGAAACGCATTTCTGGGTAACCGGATTATAAACACTGATATCATATAATGAATGTGAACTTTAATAAATGGTTCATCATGTGGTAACACACCTGAACCTATCACGGAAAACCACAGAAGCACTGTACCCCTGTTTTATCCTTGTAAGGAATTATTAGTAGTGCCCATCCATTGAACGCCAACTGCCAACTCGAATCCAGGGTGACCGAATGTGAGTCTAACACCTAATTACCAATGAGCCTTGGCCGGATCTCAACTGAAAACGATCGTTAACTGTTCAAATGAGTAAATGTTCCTCAGTCAGCAACAACTTAATTCTGAAACCTATATCAGACACATTTGATGCAACACGACACCATTTCAATCAGTGAGAGTCAATGTAATGCACCAAATAAAATTAAACGAAGTGTCGCTAAACGTTCGCTCTCAATTCCTTGTTTTCCAGATGTAGCAGTGTTGTATTCAAGGGACAGTGAGGTGAATAGTCCGAGACCAACAATTATCTCGTCGGCGGTAAAGGCTAAAAATTTCTTGTTTGAAGTATGAAATAAACCTGGACTTTCCGCCATTTATGCGCCTTGACAACCTTTCACAGGGTTACGCAATAAGCTGTGTGATTCATCCAACGTTCTCGCTGAATGACATCAGTTTTACTGAGCATCATGTGTCGATCCACCGAACCTGCACAGTTTATTTCAGACTGATGCAATCGATGTGGATTGCATTGCCCTGTGATTGCGTCAAACTCTATAACGGAATATCATCAGAATCGCCGTAAAACGATGTCTTCATGAATGTCTCAAGAATCCCGACAGTCAACCGATACGAATTATAAAAGCCGTTGGTCTCGGATTGATTCGAGCCCACGCTTCAGTATGCGTCTGGGTTTTACTGGCTGAGATACAAAGCCATATTTAGGGTTGTTGACATTTCACAAATGAACCATACCAGTTATCGGCTGACACTGCAATGGTAAATGGCATCCATCACAGTGAACTAAATGTTTGATCGCCTCCAGAAACGGACTCGCAGGTCATCTGGTAGAGCGTACATGGTACTGAAGCTTCGACAGCTTTCACGCGTGTAGCTGAATACCACCAATTCCAACGGATTTCGAAAATTGCAATCACTACATTTTTTCTAATCTTTGCAACCGAGATTCATAATTCTACCGTGCCTGATTCAAGCCGCAGTGTGCATTCACAAGCACACACGTGCACGTACGATCGACTGATCGATACCTCCTTCAAGCAAAAGCACAGGTGCACGCATGTATGCACAACCCCACCCCACGCAAGTACACACACACACACACACACACACACACACACACACACATCGTCTTGATGTTTGCCAAGCTTCGGTGCTGACCAATCAAATACTGACTTCAATTTTGGCTGCACGCTTACTGGTTAGCTGCTGGGCAAATGATCCACGGTAGAAAAATAGCCGTTTTCGGTCGTGTGCGCTTGCGGACTCTCGTAATGAAACTGGTATAAGCGGTTTGCTGCCTAAATGTTTGTTACGAAATACATTAGTTTTCAGTGAATTTCACATTGTAATTTCTACCTTTTAACTTCTGACAGATAACAGACTAATTCTTGCCAATAATACTCGGCTGGTTTTGCACCTAATTTGGAATTGTTCATGTAGATTGAGAAATACGACTTGCAGGTTATCGGTTTCTGTAACGTGTTTATCATTATGAACTTCACTTATTCATAAGACTTAACAACGTCCCCGAAGATGATTCACTGTCGTAGCCCACGCCGAATCGCGCGTAATGATTTCCTCTTTGTTGGCGTAGTTCTGTCATTACGATCATGTATCCAAGACGCTTGAATTCCTGTTTCGTCGTGTGTACAGAGGGCGTGTTTGGAATTTGTCAACCTCGGCCATCTACGGCATCGGGACAGCCGTTCGTTCATGAAGGGATTAGTGTGAGCTGCGTGAATTGCTGCACGACTGAAAAACATGGCCTATAAGAAACAGAAGGCATATGCGGATTATGGGTGTTTGAGCATGGATTTCTCCGTAGTCTTTGCATTACACAGTGAATCTATGAGGGCTATGGGGGTATTTTCCCCGAGACATATAGCCGTTTAGGGATAGAACAACGTGGTCTCGGTCTACGAAGTGGCAGAAAGACAGAAGAGGAGGAACCAATGATCTTGGGCAAGTGGGACATGTTAAACCTCCACGGTGGTATACACGATATTCGCATTCACCAAGTGTTTCAATCAACTATGCACTTGCATCCAAAATCTTCTTCCCATCTACAGAATTTCCCGCTTATATTATTCGTTGATGTTTATTTACCCGAGTTATGTCATTCATGTCATTTCTGACAGGTTCCTAATTGAAAAAAAAACTGCTCAATCATCGTCCGTCGATTGCGTGTCTTAGTAACAGGAACTAACTGGATATTTGCGGTTAGTTTTCTGAAGTTACGACACTTTCTCTCTCTCTCTCTCTCCCTCTCTCTCTTTCTCTCTCTCCTTCTTGCTCATTAGCCTCACACCCAAGTACTCTGATTTCTTCCACAAGAAAGTTCAATATGTGCACTGAATAGTATCATGTCACCGAAATTGTTAAACTGAGGAAGCTCGGTAGTACAAATAAAAAATTAAAATGTTCGAGGACTTTTGTGCATTTCCCCAGATGGGACTTCTCAACGTGCACTGTTTGCTCAGCTGCGTGTTACTTAGGTGTGAATGAGCGGTCTTTTTATGATAAGGTAAACTGGATGAGAAAAGCTTGATCAACAGACTGAATCATATAGGACGTGTTCAGCTTCTCGAGTGAAAAGCATTCTGTATCATAGTTGTATGCCACAGTCAGCATCGCTTTTACATGTATACTCTGTCTTCATGGGTACGATATTTTCAACTGCAATCCTTCTTTTGCACTTCCATGAGTCTATTGTTTATTTTTGTTGGGTTTCACTGGGGCATAGAACGATTGAACTCAGTGGAGTTGGTTGAGGCTTCTATTCCATGTCGACTTAATCGAAAGACGATCCCCATACTCAAGAGGACGCACTGCATTATCGACCAGGACTCTGTGATGGAATAAAAGGCCACACGAGGCACCGATAGATCAACTGGGTGCTACTCAAATTTGTGAATCCAAGTATTCTAAGTATTCGCTTCCCGATCCTGTGTGCATGTTCGATTCTCCTCATAACAGGATGCAAGTTAGTAATAGACAAACAACAAACAGTCCCCCATATCAGTCATTTATCGATCCACAAATCATTGAAACTCTGCACTAGTGTATATGGGGAAAGAGCTGTTAGTCAGTCGCTCACTCATACCACCTCTGCCTGACGGTGGTCAAACGGTCGTCGTCGTGAACTTCAAACCGTGATGTCCTGGATTCGAATCCTGCCACTAATGCCGGTTACTTCCGCATTCGGCAGCCTCTGATTGGCCGTGACCCTCTTTCAGAAGTATTATATAAGGTTTAACAATAAGAATAAAAGACGAAATAAAATATAATATTGGAGTAAGGATTATTACTTCTGAAAGTTTACGATTTACAGCCTATAGATAGTTGAATATCTGCAAATTCAGAACGTTTGCTATGGATATACATTTGTCTTTATACTTTCAAAGCTGAATAAGCAGTTACTTCATTTGAAAGAGAAATCCCGTTTTGAAACAATCGGTTATAGGAACTGATGGCACCTGAATACAACTAAGCTTCTTCGCTGCTTGACAGAGGAGAACGCGACACTTAAATAGATTAACAGACCAATTATTGTTCCTATATAACAGTAAATTCTAAATATAGTGAGTAGTTTGAGTGCCAGAACTACGCTGAATGCATGTCATTTGGTATAGCTCAGAGCGTTGCACGGACAAATTTCCCAGTGAACCTTATCCCGCTCGTGCAAGTAGTCATCTTGTATTGAACAGCGAGGCATCGTTTGTGATCTATTAATAATAGATTGCATTCTTCGTGGAGGCAGAAATACGGAGACAGCTATTCGACTAGAATGTTTTGTTTTTACACAACAATTGTTAGACCAATATGCTGCATCAGTCCATCAGTCCCAATGTGTGAAGAGACCCATCTGCAGTTCTGTTAGTACGCTAGTTTTAAAGTGAAAGAATCACCGCTATCACCTCCTACGGTGGTAACCAAATACATTAATTTGAAGTCAGAAACAATACGTTACGAGAATGTCACATTCTTTATCTCATACACAGTTCCGTGGTTGTTTCGCTATTGCTATCTTAACACTAATGTTTTGCTTCCTCTTGCTGTTTATTTTACGCAAGTGGTATTATATTTCAAAAAGGGGAACGCGTCTAGTTAGAGGCCACTGAATTGTAAAGTGAGGGTCGGTGTAATTGATTCTGGCTCTTTTGAATAGTATTTATTTGTCTCCTCAAGTTAGACGTAGTCAGTATTATCAGGCACCTCATAAAACTCGCCAAATAGTACTCTTAAAATCATTCCTATTTCCTAGACTACCAGAACTTTCTAACACTCCATGATTTTCCGTTTTCCCACCTGCTCATAACTTTATGTCCCTAAATGCAGAATCAATAAAATTCCCCGTCCTGTCCCTATGGCACAATGAGTTGGTTAGATAAACTGAGCCCACACAGCAAAACACAGAAACGCGGAATTCTGGAATATTTACTGGTACTGTTTGTCGAATGATTCCAGTGACCTTCAGCGAACTACCTGAAGGGCCTACAAGATTTCTTTAGTAGAGCATCAAGTAGTTGTTTCTATCTGTTTAAGTATGCGAACTGATGACCGTATTCGCTCGGAGGGGATGTTCGCTCATGAGGAGTTTCAATGGTAAAATCAGTCGAGACGGGGCCAATGTGTTTGCACGGAGGGAGTGCCCGATCTTCGGGATTACGCTCTAGAGAGAGGGGGACTACTGTAATGGTTTCCGTCAGACTCACGTTTTTTTCTTCATCTTTATTGGAAAAGTTCTGGAAAGTGCTACGAAAGGGCTTCAATATGTTCATGATAAACGAACAAAGAATGACAAGCTAGAGAAATTAGGAGCTATTGACGAGGGCACTTCACAACTATTGTAAATGTGTTTGGCATTCTCTTTGGGCCCAGATAATACAAAGGGTTGCTGTAGGGTTAAATATGAACACTCGTGGTTTAATGCTCGGTCTTTCCACGGTTTTTGACTGACGTTCTGGGTGAAATAGAGCACGCATGTTATTGATCGATAGTAGTTGTAACCGAGTGATAATGCGGTTTGTGTTTCGTTCATTGTTCGATTAGTGCCTTTTTCAACAAATACGACTAATCAGATTTCGCCCATTGGGATGTGTATCATTACGCCTGACAATGACCAGTTAGCTGCAACTGATCTTGTTCTGCTATTTCTGTGGCAGAGCGCAGAAAATCACATCATGGGTTTTACGTTAACATGGTGAACTGAGAGACCAGGGACTGCTGGCAATTCTCGTATTTTTGTTGTTGTTTTCTGTCGCAATAAGTCGTTTACGAAAGGCCGTATGCACATACACAGCAGGTCAGGAGGTGCATTTCGTACTGTGGGTAAAGGAGTGTTTTTTGTCCTACATACTGATCCCCACTTTCTCCGCACTAACTCTTTATCAGTATTGAAATTAACGGAAAACAAGGAGGCGTTCATTACTGCTCCATTATATTTTGCTGTAAAAGAATGCCGTTGGAGGTACACAACCGGGACACTCATCTGTAGAACTGATCGATATGATATGAGTCAATAAAACAAATCACTGCAGCGATTAGGAATACAATATTTCCGGAGAGAGTTACTAAAATAGGGAACGACGTTACACTATTACACCTGTGTGTGTGAGCTTGGAGGCGAAACTGCAGGAGCAGAAGTTCGACTTCCATAAGGCTGATTGAATCTTAACATTTTCGTCTTGAATGAACGCAAGTCAATTCTGACGAAGACTAATGCATGGAAACTGAGGCCTGTATATTCTGTAGACTGGTATTCTTCATCTAAATTTAAATTTGTTATCAAAACTGAAGATCATGGTAAAAAAAACGAACCCATCGAAGAAAAGCCTGTTCATTCTAATTACAACCTTATGATTATTCGTTCAGAAACACTACACCAATTCTGACCCACAGTATTCGATACGGCGGGATAAGCTAGTTCCTTACACCAGCGACGACCGGTCACCAGTTTAGCGCATCGTCGATTGGGGCCTTTTTCGTCCGATGATTAACCTGAACTCGTCGATTTATTCGAAGAATTGGTTAACTAGGCCATGATCATCTAGAAGAACCTCACAAATTCACATTTCACTTTGTCGACAAATATGCAGTAATTAAATAAAAAGTCACTCTAATGAGAAACTAGCTTTCGGTCACGGGATCCTCAGATACTCATTCAGATAAAACGTCCGGTTCATTTACCAAAATCCTTATATTCACATTACAGTGCGCATTAAAATCCAATGGGAAATAAAAATGCGAAAACATACGAAGACGCTCCTGCACCCTTCAAACCAAGACTATCAAACGTGGAAAATGATAGCACCGTATGAATCGGAAATGCGCGGATTAGAACCAAACTATTATACAATAAATCGACGAACCTACTGGTCTGCTATTGAACTTTCACACTCCCAGATCAGTGAGATCCATCTACGAAGAACGCACGATAAGATGGAAGTATATACCGCGTTTTTTTTCCACCTAACTTGACTCGATAGTGAATAAATACGACCAATTTGAAGTGGCAGGAATATGGGCTGGGCCCAGACAACGTCGTTTCAGCGCAGAATGCTTCTTTACGTTCTTGTGGCGATATACTTCACCCAGTGATATGGGGTTCGTCCTTGGAAAGCCCAAATAGAACCGACAACCCACCCACAAATTACCGTACAGGCTGGATCTGTCATTTAACTATTTGTCCCCTCTCTCTGTGCACGACTGCAGTGAAAGCATCATATTCCCCAGCTGCAAGATCCCACTTCAGTAGCAGAAAGAAACGTCAAACAAAATCTTAGGAATTGGAATAGGGGACTAAATGAGGCCTCAATGGGTCAGATATCTGTTGACTTGAAAGGATGAAGTAAAAATTAAATGGCTGGGCCTTCAGTCTGCTGCCAACGCTCGTCAGTAACAAAAGCATTAGGTTTCAATGTAAGCCAGCCTTCCCACTGGCGTCCTTATAAGAGAAATCTAAGAATCCACCGAATCATGGCGTTCCGTGCCACAACTGCACAACTGGATTTCCATTTCAAACCTCGAGTTCACGATTCATTAGTCACTATTTTATTTCATTTCCCCACGGCTATTGAGAAAAAAATCAAAATTCATTCAATGTAACACAATTTTTTCCTAAACTCAGATATGTATTCGTGTTCAAATGAGAAACAAAATGCCTCATGAATGAACTTACCACTGATTGTACCGGCCACAACTTGATGTGGGAAATGCGCAGCCAAATAGCATCGACTCAGGCCAAGTAAAAGAACGAAACAGACAAACGAGGAGACAACCAAATCCCGACAGAAGCTGATGGACAAATATAAATTGAAGACAATTTGTTCACAACTCTGTAAATTCTAACTGAAGCACACAGTTCAGTTACAAATAACATCAAGCTGGAAAAGGCACTTGGCTGAACCAAAAGAGAGGCGCTTTTACGTAAGAGGAGATCTCCTTTAGTAACCCTAAAAGCACATCTCTGAGTTAAAAAACGGGAACGCAAATTCAGCTGCCATCGAATAACAATTTTGCCACAGCTGAATGAAGGTCGAGGGGACACACCATCTGGAACGCGATTCGTTCTTAAAGAACCACGTTAAAGTGCACACACCAGATATACAGATGCCAAACGTCTTCTAAATATTTCTCCCATTTTGTCAACCAATAACCTCACACTGGCGATTGTTTGTTGCTACTTCTCAGCACAATTCAATGTTAAATGATACAAAATGAGGCATAAAGTATTGGTAAGCAGTGCAAAAACACGCTGGAGGAAATATAGGTAGATAAAGAGCCCTTATGCAAGTAAACCACTGACTACGACAAGTGGACATGTCAGATGGACATTCAACCAACAAGCAAGTGAATATTGTGCACATTGATCAGGTGACTTGACAAGTTTTTCAAGATCAAGTTTAGCCCTTTCGGTTTTCAAGCCTTCTTGTCATTTTGGAAAAATTCAAAGGACTTAATAGAATAAATACAGAGCAGAAAAAAAGAAACTGGTTCGCTTATCTGTTCTCCAAGTCACCTGTTTTAATTCAGCTTAATCAAACAAAAGTCCTGAATCTGGGTATTTTAATATCTGCTACCAACTACAGTATACAAGATAAGAATAAAGGTGAGATAAAAAGAAATGGAACAAAACTGAAGTGGGAAAAAAATGAAAACTTGTGGGGTTCTAAAAACCTCGGTCGTCCGTAACCTCTGGCAATGAGTCCTGTAGATATGGTTTCGTAGCTCACGTGATGGGGTGGACGGAGTCCCCGCGTAAGCTCAAATCCTACGGGCATGAAGACATCTGGGTCACTCTGACATTCAAGGCAGAGGTTATCAGTGACCATCCAGTCCATCAACACCTTGGAACACAGGCCATCCAGAATAATACAAGACGGAATCTAATACTCTTTTAAAGGACGCTGTACCAAAACCACCTGCCAATCGTTCACAAAAACGAAACGACATTGTTTCTCATTAGATGATGCATTTTTGTTATTTTCGATTCTGTATGAGATGGATTTGTCCAAGTGATAAAATCTGACTCGGTTCTTCTATCAATTCAATCAAATATCAGTCTATAGTAGTTGACAACAATCTAATTCGTGCATCAGGAGTGTGAGTGAGTATTCCACTGAGAAGAGTCAGTTGTGATTCTTCAGTGGACTCTTCTCAGAGTAGCATCCACTCACACTCCTGATGCACAAATTCGATTGTTGTGAACAGATGCACACGGAATGTACAGGTATGAGAACGAACGGATGGACAGAGAAGCACCAAATACGCATATCCGATTATCGGTAAAAACCGCGAAACCGGTCGTGTTTGCGAGGAATTCCATCCACCGAGCAATAGATACTACTGACATAAAGTACACGCTGGTATCAATTCAATTATCCTGAACCTAAACTTTTGTCTCTCGGTCGCTCATTAGACCGTTTACGAACTTCTTTATAAAGCAGTAAAATAAGTTAATCCCAAGTAAAAATATATGCCACAGCGGCTGCTCTCTCACTCTCAGACAATTTCGATAAAAAAGCAGGAAACACGTGCAGAAGACGTTTTAGAATCTACTTTGAAAATACATCACGTTCGATCCGCTGTTTCTAGTGTTTTGTATGCATCACCGGGAAGCGTTATGGAGCATTCTTCTTTAGGTATGCAGTCGAATCACTATGAAAGATTGCGTGCATCAGTACTGAAATTATTCCATACTAATTAATCAGCATACCACTAAAAATAAGGTGCACGTTGTGACATTTCTGATTAAATGACAAAGAAAAAACTATTATTCTTATGCGGATGCTTTTGCTTAGTCAGAAATTATTTATTTTCAGGGTATGGGAACTTTAGCATTCATAACTTCTTTGAACAATCATCAAACAGAATTCAATCAGATAGTGACAGGTAAGTACCACGGGAAAGCTTTAACATGTAACGGTTTGACCAGCGGAAATCAAGAAATTAGAACACAATCTCCTGGAAGATATTGCACCCCTTCAAGGTAATTGGTTTGATAAACCAATAATCTGTGCGCGTAAACAAAAGAGTAAATCAATGTTAGTGCGATTCACATCAGTGCGTTGGGTGAAGCGATGTAATAGTGATTGGTCAACGAAAACTTGTTGCGGAACACCAGAAGCAGCGTGAAAGATAACGGTGTTATGAAACATCATCACGTTGAAACAGTTACAACTGTGGTATTTTTGTAATCAAGTGCACACCGTGAATCGTAACTTACCGTGGATATCTGGAAGCAGAACACCTAACAGAGGGTGATTAGTGGGAACAGATTTATGCAACTTGATGGAAACATGCTGGATATAAAGGCCGTGTGTCAAATGTGATCGTAAATCAACTAAAGTGAATAGTCAGGGATTTGTTTTCGATTTTTGTTCCTTCTAAATGAATATGCAAAACAAAGAGAAATAGCTCACAAAATGAACCTTAGCAAAAGTGAGGAGTTGGATCATGCCAAACACACAAAGCAGTTATCATAACTTTCGATTTCTGTTTACTGAATCGATCAATAGATAAATAAATGGATCAGTGAAAAAACAAATTAGTCAAGTTTGGATGCCACACAGAACAAAACGCTGAATTCGCTCCCACTGGGGAAATCTTCAGACGAATTGTCGTTTTATTTTGTCTTATAGTAACTTATATTGCAACTGGACAACTCGATGTTGAATAACTCCAACCAAAGCATTTAAAGAAGCAAAATCCAATCAGAGACAAATTCGCTTCCCTGATCACACCGCGTTTATTTCAGTCTGTGATTATGAACAATGCGGTCGAAGGATGAATATTTCTTCCTGTCGTTTAGCAAGCAACTCGGGACAGTTGTTCAGCGATAAATCCTTTTTCATCCACCCGCTCTGGTCAAGGTCCCACCACGTTTACCACTCGGTGGTCGGTTATATTAACTGTTCTCTATTTGTACTTTTAGTGTTTATGTTGGTCATAAAATAGTGGTTTCTTTCACAAAAACGGGCCTTCATTCGCGCATATTTCCATTACCAGTTATTTAAATGACACAGTCAGTTCAGTGAAGGGGATTGATAAAGGAATGGCCAGACGATGACATCCCAATTTAATCGCCGATTAGCATGCTGATGCGTTAGAATATATATATATATATATATATATATATATATATATATATATATATATATATATATATATATATATATATATATATGCCCGACTTCAGGTTGTGTGCCAAACGAAGCATGGTACAATCGGAAAGGAAAGGGTAGATGGAGTCCGATTCAATGATTTGTTTGTGGGTGCATCACTGCCAAGTTGCCCAGGCCAAAGCAGGTGGCTTTCTTAAGGATCTATAACAGGAGCCTTTAGCCATCCAAAGCTTAACCTGCAAGGCAGCAGGACGAAGCGGAGGGACCGTAACTTACCGGAGGCCGGTGACTGATTGCTCAGTTCATACACCTTTCGGATAGAGCCAGATATGTCGGATGTCCAGTACGCCCTTCTCTCACAGATGCCGATGAGCATAGTGCTGTTTGCTTCGTAGACCGTCCGTGGTTGGTTTGGAATCAGGGTTTAGCTATCTCGCCTAAATTGAATATCAATCACCCCGGTGGAGAACCCCGGGCGTTCGTCTTCGTACTCACACTTTAGTAAAAATACCTCCGCCAAGAGAAGGTAGTGTGCAGAACTTTCTCAGCAGAGGCTGCTTGAGACTCGCGGTCATTTGGGAGCATTTTGAGAGGCGTCCAGGGCGAGTTGTCATCTCGAAGCCCGAGACAATCACCGTCGACTATACTGAGGCATATGGAGGCGTGCGTTAGAATACAGCGTGGATAGACATTTTGTTCAACCACATGAACGACATCAGATAGGGGTTTAGTTTGAAGATTGTAAACTGAGCCAGGATGGCAAACGCGGCTATCAAACACGTAATCAATAATGAAAAAAAACTCATTACGAAACAGATGAAGCAACACGAATGGGTTTGTGTGCTGCACACTGATATATATATATATATATATATATATATATATATATATATATATATATATATATATATATATATAACTATGAGAAATCACAGTTGTGATTCATTGTTGGGCTCTTCAATGAAGAGTATCCATTCACACTCCAGACGATTTGTTGTATTTAGTGTGTGTAATTTTATCCTTACTATGAATTTCAAAACAGAGGAGAATGCAGAGCATTTTTTTTACTATGAACAATATTACTAGAATTATTGTGGAATGAACTGAAACCCTTTTTTCGTTTGATCCTCATGCTGCAATGGGAACGCACTCTCTGCGGAAGGGAGAATTTCTGATATACCCCGCAGAAGCACGTTAATCGAACGGATGGTGGGCAAGTCCAGTGAACGAGCGCAAAGGCAAAAAAACATCGGACGCGGTATCCTTCGCAGGATTTCTGAGTGTAAAAAGCAAGTTTATTACACGACTCCCCTGGACTTTGACTGTATTGAACGACTGAGTGGAGGGATCTCTTGAACCCCACAAAGAAAGCCTAACACGCCCCGCATGGCCAAGTCCACCCGTTAAGCTTTTCGTTTGATCACGTGAAAGACTTACTTTGGTAACACATTGCAGAGATATAGCACCATCGGGACTAAACTGGACATAAAAATCATACAATGACCCGAAGGACTTCCCGGTCCAGTTTCGCAAGTAACTGAGAACTGTTCAATCGGAAAGATGGGTGTATTTGTCTGCTGAGCATATATATTGACCCACCAATAGGGCCGATGCCCATGTAACAGCCTGTAAAAAAGGAAATATTAGTCAACAATTCTAAATATCAGTAAAGTATTATGAGAAAAATGAGCAGTGTTAAATTTACTAATGTCACTTTGTTGTGACAAATTATGATAGATTGGTTTGTGTAGTCAACAGACCAGTCGGACTGTGAACAAAATTCACACAGTCTTCCCCCCTCCTTTTGTTCCGGTTTAACAGCGTACCTTGTGATACTGTCTTCGTTTGATTGAACCACAGTGGACCTTGACTTTGGTGGACGTTTGAATGGTTGTGGTGTGAAAGCGGTTGTCCCTATGGTAGCAACGGGAACAGTTCGAATTATTGATTGTTACCATATGCATGCGTGCGTCTATCATTCGATCTCTCCATTTAGTCACAGACCTGGCATCGGTATCCGTGGAGGAGCATTCTGAACAGCCGTCAAACTGAAAACCAGTGATACATTTCCTGCTACCTGTTTATTATATCAAATGCCATTTAATATAGTAGTGTTCTCGAAACGGAATTTCGGTTTCATTTTACGTGTTCGTTTGTCTCTTATGAATCCTAACCTTCATGATACCAGCGTTTGCATGAGTTTTGGTCGCTTGACTTATAATGACCTGTGAATCTTGTTTCACTTGGGTCTACTCTAATTCGCGTAGCGGTCAACGTTGAGAACTGTACTTGAACACGTTTTGACATTTCGCGCCTCTTTTGATTGTATTACGCCTGTCACAACCAACAGCTAGACGTTGGTTACAGTTTACTTAAACATTTTAGGAACTGACCAAAACAATCTTCATTCATCTAATAAATGATATTTTAGACTTCGGCACGGTCATGTATTACCAGCCCTAGCTATTTTGCTAACATCCATTATTCTATCGCTCAACAGGACCACAGTACAAAGGATAGATCTCGTAGATGTTATAACTGATATTACCTCGCACGAGAATCGCTGATTCTAATAGATTTGTATTATATATCATGTAAAGCCTCAAACGTCTACTGCATCTACGCTACCGTAGCGTATACTTGGCTCCTGATCAACAAATGGACACTGGAAAATGGAATTATTGGCAAAAATAGTTTCAAAAGACCACTAAGTCCATAACAATGGTTGCAATGTCTCACTAGTTAAAGAAATTTGATTAGGATAGCATTTAGGACTGGATGTTCCCTAATGTGGGTTAATCGGTATGAACTAGGTGTAAACCACGTTGAGGTCATCGATTGATAGCATGAAAAGAAAGGCAAAGAGAGCATAAAAACTATCTGCCCGGAAACATAATAGCATCTGTGAGCCGGAAAGTGATTGACATTTTCGTCATGAAAACAATCTGAAGCTCTTATTGTTCTGCGGAAGAATAAGGGATCCCACTACATTTTATCCAAATGACCGGAAGTCAACTGATAAGTGATAAATTCCCTTCATGTTGTCACTTTGCAGTCGCTGCCAGACTAACTTAATTCAGTTCCATAGGGGGAGAGAATGATGCTGAAAGCTTGAATCATCAGAATCTGTTCCAACAGTTCCTCACTATACTTCGATGATGATGGTCCACTCTTCTGCGTGAGAGAATTAGGGTTTGCAATTGACCGGCGGTAATGGGTGGTGTAAACGTTTATCACCTCGGAGGTACCAGATTCGAAACCCGCCAGTATTCATCACATTTGCAGTGAATAATAGTTTTCTGCCGCCTGACTCGTTAAAACACATGATATATTGGGACACTATGTGGCTTTCAATTTCAGACCTCAGTGTCAAATTGCCGGTTGACTTCAATAGCACAGTGTGCCACTGAGCTCAGAAGGTGTGTCCCTTCCTTTGGACTCATGGGTAGCAAAGGGATAAAATGGGAAACGGTAATAAAAAAAATCAGTGGGATCTTCAAACCTTGACGTTTTTAAACATGTACCAGAAGTTCATGAAACTTTCTTCTGAAGTGAACTGAAACGAAAAACAAGTCTTTAACGTGCTTAGAAAAGGAACTATTTTGCCGTAAAGAAGAGCTGAAAATAAACCATTATTTCACAGTCGGAGACCGAGAGACACATTGAAGGATACAAATTCAGTCAGTTTGAGCAGTTCACTTCATTCAACCATTAGCCTCGCACTTTTATACTCTGGCTTTGACTGCTACTTCGCAGCATTTTAGAACTGAAGGCAAAATGAATAGAAGCATAAAGTGAAAAGGAGCTGAAAACAAAATAGTAAGCGGGAATCACAAAGGCAAAGAAAGAGCCCGATTGCAACTGTGTCACTGACCGTGACAGTTAGCGATATCACTTAATGTCTAGAACCACCTGACAGGCGGGTCTCGTGGGCCTCAACACAGAAGTCTGACACGTCCTACTTGGCCAAGTCCGCTGGCCAAAGTTTTCAATATGCGTTGTGTCATGTACTGACCACCAGAATCTATCCTCCAACCACTATCTACCCCGCAGAACAGTGTACGGCAAGGAAGTCTATCGGCGTGTATGTGTAGCACATGCACCGGCCATCTGAACCTATTCAGACTCTACCTGCTCCATTGATTGACCTGTGGTTCACAACACTCTATGCCTAACCTCAGCATTGTTGATGCGGTGTTCCCATAAAATTCGAGCAATATCAAGGGGGACATCGATGCTCCAACACCGATAAACTTTACTTATATTCTACCTTTAACGACCATATTTCTGCGCCGCATGAAAGAGCGGATCTAACTTCCGCAGTATACACTCGAACCTTGATAGACAATTGCGAGGGTATGAACCGGCACAATGCCAATAGACGACCTAGTTCTGTCACAGACAGCACGCCATTACCCGTCCGAAATCGGGGGTAAGGTCGGAAACAGCAAAGCAGATAGCAAGTGACCGGCTGTTTAGAATCGCAAACAAACAGTGCAGCCAGCCAAGTGGATCAGTGGATCAATCAGCGGCCAACGTTCGTCTCAACCGACCAGAGCTGAACCAACTAATCCGGGTGCAACCAGAAAAAACCCATCCAGATGGTCCGCTTGGGAAAAGCAGCGGACGAACAAGCTTTCATGCGGGATTTTGATATGGTCACCACATATCTTTTATAAACGATCTGTTTTGTACCAGTAAACTAAGGTGGTTCGAAGCCAGGAGAGTCTCCTTAACAGAGCTAGTGGGCGGCTACAGAACACAAATCGGATGTCATACCGGCGCCACAAAAGACTGAGGTTGGTAAAAGTCCAAGGCGCTTCCTGTGTACGCGACGACGCTTCATTCGATACCTAACCATCTGGTGAGATGTAACTGCCCCGAATAACAAAACGTATCCACCTCAGCTAGAGCTTCCTCTGTCAATACGTTTGACGTAGATCCAACCGTCCTTCAGGGAATTTTTACATTTCCAAGCCGAAAAACGCATCTCTAACATCGTTACACTGTTGTTGAGGCTGTTTAGAAAAATTTGCGACGTACCCACATCTTCATTTAGAACTAAAGTATCATCTGCGTGCTCTAAATCAGTTTGCTGTCTGAGCATACATTGACGCCGCTATTTTCGCACGAGGATAGGGCTATTTCAAGAGCCACTTCAATTACGAAATTGAAGAGAAATAAAACAAAAAATTCGGACTATAAATACAAATGAACTCACCATTTTAGTATTCCACTAACCCACTCGGAGAAACTAGCACATAGCATGGTAGTCAACCCAAGTAGTGGGTTGATGTAGTATGCGACGGGAAATACGAGTGCATAGGCTGTCAGAGGGCTGCCCACGTTGCTGATAAATATCATCAATGGTTCCAGACCCTGTGTTGGATAAAACAGACGAAATTTTGACGCTTTAGTGAATGGATTTATTTAGGCAATCAAAATACAGTGCTGAGTAACTAAGTGGCTGGAGTTGTTCTGCCTGTCATGAAGAGCAGTACGCATCGATGAATTCAATTTTACACGTCCCTGTGACTTCTCATAGCTGTCAGGTGAAGTATTTTTGGAAAAGACAAAAGAATTCGATAAATGTTGATACCATCCAACAGTATCAAATTTTACTGAATAATCCCAGTCGTATCGTTATTACACACCATACCTGTATCCAGTCATGGTACCAACACCACAAATACGAAAACAAGCAACACGGAGGAAAGTGTGAATAATGTTCGCAAACGAATTGGAGTCCAGGTAAGTCGTCTGTGTTGCGGGCTGTTGTACTGTTATGTAGTTCGACCCAGAGTAGGATGGTGATTGGCGGAATTTCGTCCGGTCACCTTGTCCGATGATGCAATTCTAGCCTTTGCACAACCGAGTGCAACCTGCAAGGCAACAGGGATGTTCTAGACGAGCCCGTAATAGTTCATGTGTCTCCTCCCAACTATCTTGCCAAACATGCAGTGTGGCAAGGGTTAATGGCTGTATTTAGTAGAGAGCCACATTTGCCACGTTAGTGTCTGGTGTACATGTTTGCCTACCAACATAAAAAGGCGACAACCAGTCGTGACAGGAAGCGGTTAATCCGTATCAGATAAACTCTGTTTATTGATTTTTTCACGCCCACTAACAATAAACATTCCCACTTTTGAAGTCGTATATATATATATATATATATATATATATATATATATATATATATATATATATATATATATATATATATATATTGATAGCGAGTAGTACGTAAACATGTGGGCAAGATATCCCCGGGAGCACCGACCAGTTTCGCGGCTGTTGTCGCTCAATGAAGATTATTTATTCACACTCCAGACGATTCAAATTAGGTTCTAATGAATATATATATATATATATATATATATATATATATATATATATATATATATATATATATATCAGCGTACTAACCAGATCAGGTTTCCAAATACTTAATTTAGTTAAACCATTGCAAAGATCTAAATTGGGGATTTCACACCTCAATTGGCGAGAAAATGGATACGAGCAGATGGTGAATCGAATAAAATACAGCGAGCTGGTCATGAAGACCAATTCCGACTCCCTAATACTGCTTCATGTGTGATTATCTTGAGTGAATTTTGGTTTATTGTGCGCCGAAAATGTGTGAAGTTAACACTGACCGATTTTTTTTAGTTTTCCATGAAGTGAGCCCTACATAAACGAAATGGCGATATTTTAAAAATAGCACTCAATGATATTCTCACCAGTTGAAAACAGCAAGACAGTAATAACAAGCGGTAGCAATGCTAGTCCATCAACTTATATCATACTTAGTTGTGTGAGAAGCAGATGCCCAGTTCCATTTCGGGTTAGAATTGGTTTTTCACATACCTAATTGTCAATTTTGGATTCAAGACATCCTCGAACGTAGCTTCGAGCATATTGACATTAGCTCTTCTGAAAGCAAAACACTACGTGTACGTGGTCAACAATACATTTGCTGCGTAAGTTTGGTGATTTATCTCAGGATAAAGATGAATCTGCAAAGGCTTTCAAACCGATTGGAGGGTATTGGTACCGGACAGTACTCACAAGCAACAAGAATAATTAATGAAATCATGGCTGAGATATCATTAATATACGTCTTGAAGCACCAGCTAGACACTTATTTAACAATGAAGCCGATATCTCTCTTCATGCAAATCCAAGAAACTCAACATGAACTTCGACTGAAAATGTGACCATTTCAACGCCAACTTGGGTTAAAAATTGCAAACTAATTTGGAAAACTAATATTACCAAGCAACTTGATTTACCGTACTTTACCAAGAGATTTTAACAAAAAATAATTCAACTTCCTCCAGCCCTGTGAATAGATCAGACAACTGAAATAAATCTCCCGGGAATATATTTCTCCAAGCGAACTACCGGGGGATGCGTGGCTATCTTATTTGCATCCACTGCATCATCCGAGATGATCTAAGTCCGGATCTTCAAGCTGAATTTTAGCTTTGGCGACCTTGTCATACATGCAGCCATTCAATTACCTTGTTGAATATGTATTTTGCAGGTTCACCATTGGCCCATCGCCCGTCTCAGCGGGATATATGCCTATGGCATTCGCTACTTATTGATGTAGCGGAAAGGCTGAACGACGGAATATTCAAGAGGGAACTTGACCACGTATTTAAGCATTGGCGTTCTACTTAAGCTTTAGATTTACCAAGAATCTGTTTGTGATGAGGCCTAGATGGAAGGACCCTCTCCCTCCTATTTCGATAATGCAGACTGGAGACTAACTGAAGAACGGGAGTGATATTTCTAACCTTCAGAGAGGAAGGCAGAGTGAATCGTCCCGTGCAACCATCTTCATATAATATACTTGGGCTTCCCCTCAACAGAGGACATTCCTCCGCAATACCGCCAAGCGCACATCAAGACACCACTTAAACCGAGTGTCATCACCGTTCCACCAAAGACTAGTAGCCCTCTGTGAAAGACGATAAACAAGAGGTGAACCGGTCTGATGAGGCTGTAGGAGCATTTTGAGATGGCCTGGCATCCAGTCGTTCATTCGAAGTGCAAACTGTGTTTGCAATTCCGGACCTGTATTGTTTCAGAGAATCTTCTGTAAACTAATTAAACCTCCACCAATCCCCCGGTAGCATTCGGGAAGTAATCCAAGAGATCTCAGACAACCCTCGCAGCCAATGCAATGTAGTCCACCGACAAATCTCGTAGCAAAGAATTGCACGCGTCCCAGCTTCTGTATCTCATCAACAGTGCAGAGGTAGGTAGCAACACATGAGTATTCGATTCTTGGCCGGGCGTAAAAGGCCTGCAGTAATTGAAAGGCACCCTTTCTCAATCGACCGAATGACCGACGGATTGTCCCAACCATGACTCTAACAGGGGCCCAAACCTTATCCGTGTGAGCCTGAGATTTGAAATACAATAGAGTGTAGCTTCAAGGTCTCTTACGTGATGACCCCCGAAAGGTTTAATCACGGATGAGGTACGTCCAGCTAGATTCTACTTGTCCCAAACACTTGTGCATACTTCGACAAATTGGTCGATAGAGGCCGCAGATTATCCCATAGTGATAATTCATTCAAGTCACTTTGAAGAATTTCTCGGTCGACATCCGTACTCATAGCACATCACAGTTTCAGGTCGTTGACACAGACGAAGGAAATTCGATAATGTATGTCAAAAACGGCAGCGGATCAAGGATAAAGTATGAGGGACAATACGTGTTGTTATACTAGCTTTTCAGGTAGCCCATTTCCCAACGTTGTTAGGCGCTTCCCAACGGAACGTTGGGGTGACGTACATCGGCAATATCTGCCAGGATAAATGATACTGATTGTCACGAAATTCCGCGATTACCATAAGTACATAGGTTTTGTGCAAATTCTTGAGGCGAAATTACGTCACAACTTGACTCATTTGCTTTAGTGATTGCCTTGCGATCAGACTGTGTCGTATTAGTTTGTTGAGTTTTCTGCTGGTAGCCAAGTCTATGGGAGGCTCCTGTTGTAAAAGTAGCGGGTGCAGTTAATTTTGATAATTATGTATTATTTTTATTTTTACGCATCACAGAAGTTTTAAGGTTACAAAATAATTCAGTTTTAATATAAAAGTAGACATCCTTTTAGCCTGATTAGTGAATTTGGAAGCAATTTTCTCCTCAGAAGTTGCTACATTATTGACGGAAGTACGTTTTAACAGTTGTTTGCTTTTTAGTTATTGTTCATCTCACGTGTTAGCACGCACCTTGTATAATTCCTTAACTAAGATATTCGTTGTTGTAACTAAAGATAGCAAGCGACAGACGTACAGGACACGAGAGAGGACACAGTGCTATACGATGTCTCGTTTGTGGCAATGCCACCCAGTGTGATCGCCGACATTCGAGTCCTCGAGTAAGAAATCCGGGTAAGCTAACATCATCATCATCATTGTACAGCGTTAAACAGTGGGGTAAGCCTCACTGACCACTGCCCTTCTCACCATGTTGCACGTTGAATTAGAAAGTATGAATATATAAGATGGACAGGGAGTGGACCTACACAGGTGGGAAAAGGAAAGAATGCCCTAGTAGCCAACACACAGAATACACAGTCTAACTGTACAAACGCACATCGATCAGTCATTCTGATTCGACAGAAAGTGACAACACGATCGCCACTGTTCGCGGTTCGCTGCCATATTCTTCAGTGTCTCCAGCCAACTGGTTGATGGATCTTTTGGACCCCAACCACGAAGATGTGAAGCACCTACTTTTCCTAAGTTTGCTGTACATTTCCTCGCTGCCACTTCATCTGTTGACTTCCACGTGGTCTCTTCCACTCCCTAGGAGGAATGGAGAATAGGAGACGGTATGGTAGACGTGTAGTTGCCATACGTAACACGTGTCCCAACCAACGAAGTCTACTAAGTTGGATACGCTGTGACAGAACGTTCTCTGAATTAGTACCCAATACTCGCTTTCTGACCTCATCATTGCTTACTCGGATATTCCACCCAATCCTAGCGATACTACGTAAACATCGATGGTCAAAAACCTCAAGACGACGAATATCTTCAGCACGCAGACTCCAAGTTTCGCAACCATACAACAAAACTGAACGCACTGCTGCACAGTATACACGGTCTTTCAACTTCAGTGAAACATCAGCTCGGCGCCACAAGTGCTTCAGTCCAGCGTACGCCGCTCGAGCCTTGGATATACGCGTGCTCACCTCTACTACTGTGCTTCCATCCGTCGTCACATTGCTGCCGAGGTAGGTGAAGTGGTCGACAACTGCCAGCATCTCCCCATCGAGCATCAAGCTCGGAATTGTTGATGTCCAGTCTTGTAACATCACCTTGCACTTTGAAGGTGCAAAGCGCATGCCAAATGGAGCTACAGCTCTTTCGAGATTATCTAGTGCACGCTGAGCATGTTCCGTGGATTCGAACAAGCAGACAACGTCGTCCGCGTAATCTAGGTCATACAGCTTTTCACTATTTCCTAGTTCGACGCCTACATCCTGAAGATTTTGCAACGCACTCTCCATTATTTCGTCCATGACGAAGTTGAACAGGAATGGAGACAAAGAGCATCCCTGTTGAACACCACTGGTCGTTTCGAACCGACCGGATAGTTCACCGTAAACCCTAACGCGGCCAGAAGTATGGGTAAGTTAACGGAATCAAATTACCTGACATAATATGCGAGGAACAATCCACATCCGGTCTTGATTAAGCCTGGATTATAATTATTTTCCTTCTTTTTTATGTTACCTGATTTAACTCAATAGATTTATGCTCAGTCGCTACGGTTTCCACCAAAGAAGGCGTTTAAGATCACAGGTTCAACACCGCATTCAAGAATGAGTTCAATAATTTAATCATTATACGAACATCAGAAGCTATCCGGAGGAACCATCCTCCATGTTCAAATGCTCGGGATGTTAACAAATCAAGACGGGAACGCGGGAATGTAACTTTTGTGCGTATTCAGATAAAATCATGCTATTTCTAATATTTTATTGTCTGTAAATATCGCTCCATGTTTAAGTCCAGAAATACACAATGTCATGTTTATTTACTATTTTCTATCTACCTTAGTATTATTACTGTTGTTCTACCAAATTTCTGCTTTATTGCTTTCAGATCGCACCGTTCAGTTGTGTCAAATAAAGTTAAATTCTAGGCCTCTATCTTCTGCTTGCCTCAACCATTCAGGTTTCGAAACCATACACGTAGCACACAATATAGCACATTTACTTATATGCTTATAAAGCCTGGTTAAAATCACTGACTTCCTCCATGGTAGTCACAAAATGATTTTTTTTTCTGTTTTGTACTGTTTTTCGACTCTATTACTCTATACCTACATTATTTCGAAGACAGTTATTACGGCCACATAGCGTTTGATACTGGACACTGCATAAACCACTCGTTCCATTTTTATTTCTATTTCTATGAATTCTTGTTTAAAATTGCCTACTTTCATATTACAGAACCCATGAACACAATGGCGTAAGACCAGGAACGTTTTCTGGAGAAACAGCTTGACTGAAATGATGGATAAGAATCTATTTTACATACAGAAACGATATATCTGTCACAACGTTATCTTCATCTGCTAACTACCGGTTATTTTTGTAAATATAGGTAATACAGTGGCTGATTTCGAAAGGACGGTGAACATTGTGAAGATGGAATTAGTGACAAGACGAATCTCAACCGAATAACAGAGGAAGGATCCATTCTGTGCGTTTTTGAATGAGTTGGGCACGCCCACTCCCACCCTAATTGGAGCCGGTAGCTCTTTCCAATGCATTTCAATGAAACACCCATTTTTGATGGAACAACCGAATCCTATCCCAAACCCATCCCAATTGGGAAAGCGTTAGGTGCGCTGCTTGTGTTCTAAGTCAACAGAGGGGTGCACCTTTTAGTCTCAAAAAGGTCCCGTAAAAGACTATTTTTCATTGTGCAGTTTCAGATGGATTTTGTCATTTCATTAGATTCAAAAAGGCCCAAAACATGACAACATAAATTTACTCACCTGAAAAATGTTACTGTCTGTCAGCTTGGTCAGCATTAGGTGAGAGACGTTCCCTGGGGGACTTTTGGAACTGTTTTTACTACGCATACATATAGTATATCAGAGCATAGTATAAGGTGATTAATTTTGTCGGTTATTTCAAGTATGGTCCTGTTGTACAAATTTTCGTATGTTTGCTCATTTCGTTTCACAATACATTTCATGAGCAGTTCTCTTTTTTCATTTCAGCTAATGTACTCCAATTATTAGACAAGTAAAGCGTCCCCCATTCTGACTCCGTCTCCTCAATCATACTGATTTTGCCGATTCCGTTACCAGTCTACGTTTCGATTTACTCGTCTAATAAATCATGGGTCGCTACTTTCCTCCTGACATTTTACACAGACCTGAACTCCCCGGACGCTTCCAAGCAGTGGACCTACTGGCTTCGGACATTCAACGCCTTTTTAAAACGCGTGCAATTAGATGACTCCGATAATCTGGACATGCTTATTAACTTACTTTCACCTTGTGTCTGTGAGCATGTATCTGACTGTAAGACTTTTGAAAGTGCCATTTCACTCCTTTCGTCTTTGCATGTGCGCCCCAAAAGTGTGGGTTTTGCCCGATATCTTCTCGCTACTTGTAAACAGGATGGTGCACAAAATACCTTGACCAATTGGTAAAAAACACCGAGACGTTATCAAAGGATTACGATTTTCGTCCAGTGATCGCTGAAGAGTATCGTGACGACGCTATGCGCGACGCCCTGATAACTGGATTGCAGTCAGATAATATAAGAACGAGGCTTCTATAACAACTTAATCTGAATTTTCAGGCTGCTTATGATGTTGGCTAGATCTTTGGAAGCCACTCAGAAGCAGTCACAGTCCTACGGAGCTGACAGTATTCCGAGTGCTGCGGCACTCACCATGACTCCAAACGTAACGTTTTCACTAATCCCAAAATCTGAATCTGAACCAATTACGTCTACCACGCCCAAAGAAACATGTTATTTCTGTGGTTATTCCAAAAAAAAAACCCGCGAGAAACGCCCTGCCAGGGAAGCTACCTGTAAAGCTAGCGGGAAAATTGGACATTTCAGACGTGTATGTAGGTCTAAGCCAGTCGATTCTTCAATCTTTTTGGTTCTCAGTCCTATAATATCGTCAGTTGTTACCGCTGCTGCTCTTGTCTGTTTGTCTCGAGCGACCACCCAGATTCTTGTAAATGGAGTAGAACTACAAGCGCTGATAGACGCTAGGAGTTCCGAAAACTGTGTCCTAGTTAGCTGTCAATACTTGTCATTGGCAAGTTCATCCGTGCGACTCGAAAACAGCTATGGCCTCGACATCTTTGACCTGCGATATTACTGGCTACTGCAATGTATCGATTCGCTTTCGGGACACTTCCTATAAAACTCTCGGTGGTGAAAAATTTGTCCATTTGGGGCACGACTTCCTCGGATTTCATAAGAAAGTGAAAATACAATTCGGTGGTACACGTGACATGTTCCTGTTATGTGGGCTTACAGCTGCTAAAATTCAAGCACCCCCATTATTCGCCCGTTTATCGCCAGATTGTAAACCAGTCGCCACGAAATCTCGCCGACACTCTACTAAAGATGAGAAATTCATCAAATCGGAGATAAAACAGCTTCTAAGCGACGGCATTATCGAACCCTCGAACACCCCTTGAAGGGCTCAAGTTCTGATTACTAAAGGTTCCAATCATAAGAATGATTATCGATTATAGCCAGACAATCAAACATTTCACGCAATTGGATGCCTGCCCACTTCCAAGGATTGATCAAATGGTGGAAAATATCTCACTACGCCGTCTACAGTACCCTTGATCTTCAAAGTGCGTACTATCAGACGCCTGTTACCGAACATAAAAAATCTTATACTGCTTTCAATGTTGGTGGTAACCTTTTCCAGTTCCGCTGGATACCGTTCGGGGTTATCAATGGTGTAGCTTGCTTCAAACGCACTATCGATAGCATTCTGAAAGCCGAGAACCTGGAGGATAACTTCGCTTAAGTCAATAATGTCTCTGTGTGTGGCATGACCATGGATGATCCCAATTACAACAACGTGTTCTGAACACCGTAGAAAAATATGGAATAACGTTTAATGCTTCAAAAACTGCAACTGCCAAAAAGGATATCAAAGTCCTATTATCTAACTCAGGGTACCATTAAGCCCGACCCTGACCACATGAAACCACTGCGCGAGGTCCTATCCCCCAGTAACCTGAAGTCTCTACGACGGGTGGTTGGCACATTTGCTTATTATTCTCAGTGGATACCTTCATTTTCCGATGACATCGGCCCACTCATTCGGACTACAGCATTTTATCTTCCTGTACCTGCGCGAGAGGCACTTGGGCGTCTCAAACTAGACTTGGAGAGTGCTATGGTCGTAACAGTGGATTATGATATTCCATTAGTCGTTGAGACGGACGCTTCAAATACAGCAATCGGTGATTCGTTGGGCCAAAATAACCGACCGGTGGCTTTCTTCTCTCGCACCTTGACTCCTAGTGAAAAGCATCATTGGCTATCGAGAAGGAAGCCTGTGCAATTGTCGAATCCGCCCGAAAATGGTGCCATCATCTCGTGGTTACCCATTTTAAGTTAAACACCGACCAAAGGTCCGTTTCCTTTATGTATGACGGAAAGCAATCAAGCAAAATCAAGAATGAAAAGATCCAAAGGTGGCGGCTTGATTTATCAACCTACCATCATGACAATCTACCAACCCGGTAAAGATAATCATGCAGCTGATACACTTTATCACAGCACCTGTACTTTTAATGTAAACGGAACCCAGTTGAAATACTTGCATAATTCCTTGTGCCACCTTGGGATAACTCGCATACTTCACTCTGTGCGCACCGGAAATTCACCTTACTCTCGGGATGAGGTCAGAAACATGATGTCCCGGTGCCCGCTCTGTGCAGAAATAAAACCGAGGTTTTACGAAGCCCTCGAGGTAGCTTAATCAAAGCTATTCAACCGTTCAAGCGGCTGAATATCGACTTTAAAAGTCCACTGCCTTACAATACCCGCAATCGCTACCTCCCCACTGTTATTGATGAGTACTTTCGTTTCCATTTGCATTCAGCATCATCATCATTATTATCACCGTACAGCGTTAAACAGTAGGGCAAGCCCCACTGACCACTGCCCTTCTCACCATGTTGCACGTTGAATTAGAAAGTATGAATATAAAAGATGGAAAGGAAGTGGACCTACATGGGTGGGAAAAGGAAAAAATGCCCTAATAGTTAACAAGTGGAATACACAATCCAACTGTACAAAACCTAATTGACCAATCACTCTTGTTCGACAGAAAGTGACAACACGATCGCCACTGTTCGCAGCCATATTCTTCAGTGTCTCCAGCCAACTGGTTGATGGATCTTTTTGACCCCAACCACGAAGACGTGAAGCACCTGCTTTTCCTAAGTCTGCTGTACATTTTCACATTCCTCGCGGCCACATCATCTGTTGATCTCCACATGGCTTCTTCCACTCCCTAGGAACAAACGGAAAACAGGGCACGGTACGGTAGACGTGTGTTTGCCATACGTAACACGTACCCCAACCAACAAAGCTTACTAAGCTGGATACGCTGTGATAGAATATTCTCTGTACTGATACCTAGTACTCGATTTCTGACCTCAGTACTACTTACTCGGTCATTTCACCCAAGCTCAGCGATACTAAGCAAATATCCGTGGACGAAAACCTCAAGACGACGAATATCTTTCATGTCTCGAAATCATACAACAAAACTGAACGCACCGTGGCACAGTACACACAACCTTTCAACTTCAGTGAAATATCACGTCAGCGCCACAAGTGCTTCAGTCCAGCGTACGCCCCTCGAGTCTTAGATATGCGCGTGCTTACCTCTACTACTGTGCCTTCATCCGTCGTCACGCTGCTGTGGAGGTAACTAAAGCGGTAAACAATTGTTAGTTCCTCTCCATCGAGCACCGACCTCGGAATCGTTGATGACCAGTCTTGGAACACTGCTTTATACTTTAGGGGTGCACAGCACATGCCGAATAGAACTACAACTTCTGCGAGTCTATCTCTTGCACGTTATGCATGTTTCGTGCATTCGAACTAGCAGACAAGATCGTCCGCGTGATATAGGTCACTTTGCTTTTCACCATTTCCTAGTGTGACGTCCTCATTTTGGAAACTTCGCAATGCATTCTCCATTATCTCGTCCATGATGAATTTGAACAGGAATGGAGACATGGTACATCCTTGTGAAACACCGCCGATCGTTTCGAATGGGCTGGATAGTTGACCGTAAACCCTTAAGCAGCCAGAAGTATGAGACTACAGTTATCTCATTAGATTGGTGAACTGCTGGAGACTTCGCAATGTTTTCTCCATTACTATCGTGTAATTTTCTTTGTTTGTCCACCTTATTTTATTTACGTGTTTTACATTGTACCGAAATTCTATTTCATATCATGTGCCTTCATTATTAGTCAAGTAAAGCGTAACATTCCTATCGCCGAATCTCGTTCTCTCTGATAAAGCTATCACCGTCTGCTGTCAACTGTACATATCAGTTTACCTTAATAAAATTATGGACCGTTATCTACGATCAGACAAGTTCAGCACCGATATCCATGCTCCGGACGCTTCTACAAAGTGGATTTACAGGCTCCGTACTCTCAATGCCTTTTTGAAACGAGAACAGTCCGAGGAGTCTGATGACCTTGATATGGTCATCAACTTGCTTTCACCGTCGGTTTACGAGCATATCTCGGAGTGCAAAACCTTCGAAAGCACCATTTCAATCCTCCAGTCCTTGTACGTGCGCCCAAAAAGTGTCGGCTTCGCTCGGTGTCTACTCGCTACATGTAAACAAGATTGCAGGCAAATCATTGATAAGTACGTACAGTTTATCAAGTAATTGGCTAAGGATTGCAATTTCCGCTCGGTGTCCGCCGAAGAGTATCGCGGCGACGCTATGTGCGACGCATTTATTACTGGACTGCAGTCTAACAACATTCGAACAAGATTGCTAAAACAACCAGCACTGACGTTTAAGGCTGCTTACGAAATGGCTAGATCACTGAAGGCAGCTCAAAAACAGTCACAGTCTTACAGGATTGGAAACGTTCCTTGTGCATCCACGACCCCGATGACCTCCACTCCCGATGTACTTGCGCCTGACCCAACAGCTGGAACCGAACCGATCACACCGGTTTTACCTAAAGCCACATGTTATTTTTGTGGTTACTCCCGACACCTTCGCATCAACTGCCCCGCTCTAGAAGTGGTTTGTAAGGCTTGTAGAAAGACTGGTCATTTCATACGTGTATGCAAATTAAAACTAGCCCCCTCCCTATTACCTCTGCCCTCACTCTCCTATTGTTCTCTGTTGTGACGGCGGCTGCTCCAGCTTGTTTATCCCGCCCAATAACCAAAATTTATGTGGATAACGTCGAACTCCAAGCTCTGATTGATACGGGTATCTCCGATAGTTATATATCAGAAAATCGTCGACTCATTTGATTGATCAGTTCATCCTTGTGACTCGAAAATTACTATGGCGACGACGTCATTGTCCTGCGTCATTTCCGGCTACTGCTGTGTAACAATTCGCTACCAAGATGTAGTCTACGAAAATGTAAAACTGTCAATCATGCAGAATCTATGCGCCGACGTTCATGATTTTCTCGGGTTACATGAAAAGGTCGAAATACCGTTTGGAGGAACATGCGGCACTTTCTTATCATGCGGACTGTCAGCCGGTAAAGTCCAGTCTCCGACCCTGTTCGCTCATCTGTCTCCCGACTGTAAGCCTGTTGCCACCAAATCCCGCAGACACTCCTTCGAGGACGAGCACTTTATTAAAAAGGAGATACAACTCCTCTTGGACGATGGTCTAATTGAGCAGTCGAACTCTCTATAGAGAAACCAAGTTTTAGTTACTAAAAACGCGAACCAAAAGGAAAGAATCGTCATTGATTATAGTCAGACGATCAACCGTTTCACGCAGCTCGGTGCGTACCCACCACCACGTACAGACAATATGGTGAACGCCGCCCGGTACGGTGTTTACACCACCCTAGAACTCAAAAGTGCGTACCATCAAATTTCAACCGCGGAAGGTGAAAAGCCCTATATAGCTTTCGAAGCACCAGGCAATCTTTTTTAGTTCCGCCAAATACCTTCTGGTGTCACTTGTTTCCAGCGCACAATCAACCAAATCCTGAAAACAGAAAATTTAAAGGATACTTTCGCCTACGTTGGCATTGTAACTGTGTGTGGCTTGACAAAGACGGCCCACGACCGGAACCTCAAATGCTTTCTGGAAGCTGTCGCCAAATACGGCATAACTCTGAACGATGCGAAGTCAACCACAGCTGCCACAGAAATCCGACTCCTTGGTTAGCACATAATGCAAGGCGTAATCAAACCGAATCCTGGACGAATGAAGCCTTTGCGTGATATCCCATCTCCGACCGACATGCAATCATTACGGCGCGTGGTAGATTTGTTTGCATATTATTCCCAATGGATACCGAACTCCTCTGACAAAATCCACCCCCTTTTCGGGAACAAAACTTTCCCCGTACCGTCGCATGTGAGAAAAAACATTTGAGAGTCTGAAAGCAGCATTGGAAACCGCAACGATTTTGACGGTGGATAATAACTTCCCACTTGTTCTCGAAATGGACGCATCCGACATAGCTACAGCCACTTCACTGAGTCAGAACAATCGACCGGTAGCCTTTTTCTCCCGTACATTGACTCCTAGCGAACGACACCATTCCACCATCGAGAAAGAGGCTTGCGCGGTCGTCGAAGCTATTCGGAAGTGGCGGCACTTTCTCCTTGGTGCTCATTTCAAACTAATCACCGGTCAGAAATCTATCGCCTTCATGTATGGTAAAAAACAAAGCAGCAAGATCAAAAATGAGAAGATCCAGAGATGGCCGCTGGAGTTGTCCGCATACCACTACGATATAATCTACAGGGCCCGAAAGGACAATCGAGTTGCTGACGCTTTGTCTCGTTGCTCGTGTGCCTTCACGCTCGATAGGAAAACCTTGAAAGTTCTCCAAGATTCATTATGTCATCCCGGAATAACCCGTATGGTTCACTTCGCTCGTTCCAAGAACTTGCCGTACTCAGTAGAAGTCCAAAACGTGATTTATAGGTTCACTGTCTGTGCTGAAATGAAACCACGTTTTTACGAACCGTCTGCATGCCATCTTGTCAAAGCTACCCAACCATTTGAAAGACTCAGTATTGACTTCAAAGGGCCACTGCCTTCATCGAGCCGCAGTCAATATCTACTCACTATTATCGACGAGTACTCCCGGTCTTCATTTGCATTTGCCTGTCCGGATATGTTGTCTTCTACAGTCATCGGTTGTTTGTGTCAATTGTTTGCGGTATTTGGAATGCCCGCCTATGTTCATTCTGATCGGGGATTCTCATTTATGTCATTTGAACTGTCTCAGCTTTTGCTAGACAAAGGAATAGCGATCAGTCACATAACAGCTTACAGTCCACAAGCCAACGGTCAAGTAGAACGTTTGAATGGTACTCTGTGAAAAGCTATCTCCCTGACCCTTCGTACGAAAGGTCTTCCAATATCACAATGGGAATCAGTTCTTCTGGATGCACTCCATTCCATCCGTTCATTATTTTTTACCGCAACGAACACAACCCCTTATGAACATCTTTGCTGCTTTTCTCGCGGCTCATCTAGCGGTTATTCTATGCCTAGTTGACTGACAACTCCTGGCCCTGTACTGCTCAAACGCACGGACCGATCTTCCAAGTATGAACCTTTGGCGGATGAAGTAGGTCGTATCAGCTCTAATCCATACTACGTTCTTGTAAAACTGCCTGATGGCAGAGAGGATAATATTTCTCTTCTCCGTCTGGCCCCTCGAGAGACATACCAGCATTATTACACGAATTTCAGTCACTAATAACAGTCACCCGAGACATGCCACATGTAGATCATTCGGTAGTACCAAATCCTGATAACACCGTCATACACAATACAGACAGTGCTCTATCACCCATCACCCCGTTGCCTAGTAACTCAAAAAAAACTGTTAAAACGACAACAGAAAACACGTTCATACTGCTTACGAAATCCAGAGGCGTACACGAATGATTTGATAAACATTTCAAATCTTGCTACACAAAAAACTTCTAGTAAACCCCAGCTTTACGGCAAAGGTGAATGTCGTGTAATTTTCCCTGTTTGTTTACCTTGTTTTGTTTACGTGTTTTACATTGTACCGAAATTCTATTTCATATCATGTGCCTTCATTATTAGTCAAGTAAAGCGTAACATTCCTATCGCCGAATCTCGTTCTCTCTGATAAAGCTATCACCGTCTGTTGTGAACCGTGGAGGTCAACAGATAACGTGGCAGCGAGGAATGAGAAAATGTACAGCAAACTTAGGAAAAGTAGGTGCTTCACATCTTCGTGGTTGGGGTCCAAAAGATCCATCAACCAGTTGGCTGGAGACACTGAAGAATATGGCTGCGAACCGCGAACAGTGGCGATCGTGTTGTCACTTTCTGTCGAATCAGAATGACTGATCGATGTGCGTTTGTACAGTTAGACTGTGTATTCTGTGTGTTGGCTACTAGGGCATTCTTTCCTGTTCCCACCTGTGTAGGTCCACTCCCTGTCCATCTTATATATTCATACTTTCTAATTCAACGTGCAACATAGTGAGAAAGGCAGTGGTCAGTGGGGCTTGCCCTACTGTTTAACGCTGTACGATGATGATGATGATGATCATGGTTTGACCAGCTTCAATTCACACACCACTGAGAGCCGTGTTGTGGCTGGGAGTCAGAAGAGCGGAGCCTGGTTGCGATAGTCTAACTATAGCGGTGTTCAAGGTTCACCTAGACCACGCTGGCTAGAAATCTTCCCTGAGTGCTTCTAACATATTCCGGAATAAAATGTTTTATTAGCTTTTAGCCGTAGTTCTCCATCTAATTCCATTTTCTATCTGCCTATTGTCGGCTGGGAGTTGATGCCTGGTTATAATTTTCCGTTAAAAATATTTATTTAACTGCCTAAATTCTTTGATGTCTCCTCTCCAGCGTCTCCGTTTCAGCGAGAACAGGTTCAGCTGTTCCAGTCTCTTTGGGTGCTCAAACCAATATATTGATTCTCTTGTAGCACACAGCCCGTTTGTAACATTGTTTTGTGGTCGGCTTGCAGTTTTATAAGGTAGAATATTATATATTCGAAACGTAAATTACGAAACCACCACAAAAATGCAAAGCTTGAATGAAAATATGGTCGTAAATTGGTTTACATTCCCGTGAAACGTTTGCTTAAATGGATCAATGTCAGCCATATGGTAGTGACCGCTGAAAGCAGCTCGCAAAAGTGGTTTGGCTTCGCGTCATGTGATTTCAGTGACCCAATGATAGTACCTCATCAATGGGAAGGTTTTCCAGGTTTCAATGATGTGCTGACATATATTTGAAATAATACTAATTCTCAACTAACTAATCTCAAAAGTAAGTGGCAGTATGCAATGTTTAGCCGTTTTGCTGTCCATGCTAGTTCCATTATCACACTGATTTCAATAATGTTCTTTTTAATTATCTCATACTGATGTTATATAGAATAAAAGATCGAAGTCTGTGAGAAAGTTATTTTCACAAGTTTATACGCTTGTGGAATAACCTATATATATATATATATATATATATATATATATATATATATATATATATATATATATATATATATATATATATATTATGCCGAACATGAAGCAAACATTTACGGACAGTGTTCTCATGTTTCATACCGTGAGTGCAAATACTAACGTGATGCAGCACTTTGGCGGGGGTAATTCACAGTAAATAAAACTTCACATTTTTTCTTCCGGCGATCTTCCAATCGTTGACGTATGTATTTAAATGTGATAGTTTACCTTTATTGATGCATGTAACATGCTTATATATATATATATATATATATATATATATATATATATATATATATATATATATATATATATATATATATATATATATATATATATATATATATATATATATATACGTGGGTTGTTCCATGATGTATATGGAAATATGATGAAAAAAATGGATTTACGGAAACGTATGATAGTCGACAGTCGTTCAGTGTACTGTACTTTTGTTTTTAGATCTTTTAGATGCTAATGAAAAGGCTGTGCAGACGGATTGAACAACAGTCAAGGAATCAAGATCATCCACGGAACAGTTGGAAGTTTCTACGTCTATGGCAATTACGTCCAGTGTCACAACGGGTCGTGTGGACGCAGTGAGTACGTTATATCATGCGACAATACGATTGTCTATTGTGCAGCTGTAATGACGACGGAAATACGAATCTTGAAGGATGAAAATCCGTAGCACAAAAGCATGTTACATGCATCAATAAAGGTAAACTATCACATGTAAATACATACGTCAACATAGACGCCGTGAATACAGATCCACTCTTAAAGGATTTGTCGGACCATGACACTGACAAGCAAGTTCAACGGTGGTTTGTTAATGGCAACGATTGGAAGATCGCCGGAAGAAAAAATGTGAAGTTTTATTTACTGTGAATTACCCCCGCCAAAGTGCTGCATCACGTTAGTATTTGCACTCACGGTATGAAACATGAGAACACTGTCCGTAAATGTTTGCTTCATGTTCGGCATAAATGTTTCGCTGTTTCCATTTCATGTAATATGATATCCAAGACGTACGTGGTCATATACGATCTGTTTCCAGTAAAACAAGTTTAATTCAGACATTAGACGCACAATAGGAAATGAACTCGTTTTTCTGCGGAGTGTTTTATTAAATAACGGCTATCCTGAACGGTTTATCGACAAGACGATGCAAGAAAATGAAGGGAAATCAAAGGAGATAGGAGCCGCCAAGAAGATACTATATGTGCGTTTACCGTTCAAAGGCGACACGGAAGCCGAAATTATGCAACGAAGATTATCGGGAGTAATCAACAAAACATTCCACGCTGCACAGTTGCAAATCCTGTTCGTTTCCAAACCGATAGTGTGTTTTCGATTGAAGGACATAGTGCCGAATTCTGCAACCTCGTTTTGTGTGTATTCCTCCACCTGTTCCTGTGGAACTAGATACATTGGTCGCACGACTCGGCGCTTATCCGAACGCGTTCGCGAACACCATCCGGCCTGGCTGAACACGGGAGCAATTAAGACAATTACGAGTGCGGTGTGCTCACATCTTGTTGAGCCAAACCACTCAGTGGAGGTGATAAACGCTTTTCGCACCATTTACAAAGTCAGAGGAAAGCAATCAAGACTTGTCAAGTGTCGCATCTTAGCCACAGCCGAAGCCGTGAGCATTCGTCTCTACAATCCTCCCCTGTGCGCTCAGAAACAATTTGTGCAAGCACTTAAGCTTCCGTGGCCTACGTCATGGTCCCGAACACATGTGCAACCACTTGAACATTCCACACTGATCAATTTCACATGCACACACGCACGTGCAGAGACAGATTTGGATTGCCATTCTCCGTTCTTATTTTGTGAGTCATATATATTGTTATGTATTGGTATGAGTACGAATAACTGAAAACGAGCTTGTTCGCCACGTTGTTTATTCTCAATGTGTTCTGTGGGATTTTTCAGACAATTTGATTATATTTGTTGAACGTACTTTTCTTTCGGTCAGTTTTCTTATTGCAAATTATATGTTTGTTTCATTACGCGCATAAAAAGTTTATCCCACGTTTGCACTTCCGTCTGTTCATTTACAGGTCGAAAATGAATTGACAGAATACGGTGATTCCGTACGAATTTTGAGTAGTTGTATATAGTTTTATATTTCTCGTTTTTTTATTTTAATGTAAATTCTTCTATCCCATTTTATAAGTGGTTTCTTTTACGCGCCGTAAAATGGGGGGAAGAGACTGTTGAAATGATTTCGTCGTGATGATGGAGTAAGGGATTGAATGGTGACGTAATTTGAGGGAAGAGGTAGAAAATAATAATGAATGAACCAATAGTATTAATAACAATAAGAAGAAGAATTAACGGCTGTGTACTAGTATACCTCGTGTTTCATAGGGTCGGTTTTAAACCACTCTTAAACCGCTCGAAAACCGGTCGTCGTAATAGCACAAACTGATCAAGAGCTGGCCGAAAACCACTCCAAAACTGTCCTGAAACCGCTCGGAAACGGGCCGAAAACCGATCGGTTTCTGAGCGGTTTTGCTACATATGTATCATACGTAGTTTGTTCTGTTGTGATGAGTGAGTATGAGATTAGAAATTTATTGCGCTATAGACGTTGTGTGCCGGAAAAACTACCTAGGGGCTACAAAGCAGCTTATCCAGAAGAAAATGCGCCCTTGCTCGAAGAGAAATACAGTCTACTGTATCGCGACGTCGGCGTTCAGTGTAATACGTACGAGGCGAGTAAATTTTATTTCTGATGTAATTCCGAAAAGGTTATCTTATATCATGCTGTGCGTCTATTGTGATATTATCAATTTGCATACAGTACGGGATTTCAGTTTCACCTTCATAATGATTGTCATATTCGCAGTGACCACTTTCCCATTTTCGAATAAGTTTACCATTAGATTACACCACACGTATTTGGATTCCTGGTTTACAAGCACGTTAACCTTTCGCTCACTGCACTTTCTTTTACAATGAGGAATAAATAACGAATGTTTCTTTTCCTATTTCAGGTTTTGAAAAACAGTAATTCAAGCGAACAATTTTCATGTGATTAACGTACGAAAAACCCCCATATATATTGTAAATCCCCTCTTGCACTACATAATTTACGCATCAATGCATGTTTCTTCCTGCGTCAAACGTATTTTCCTTTCTTTTCCGAAATTATGAATGGGAATGTAGTTCGCAGTGTCTGTCAAAGGGGCGATTCCCAAAAAGATAAAAGTACAGTGGGAAGTGTAAAGTGAGAGCGGGGAAATTAGAAGTTTACGTGTAATTACCCAACGCACCAAACTAGTATCGTTCGTTTTCGGGGTCGTTTATGCAGTGCTAGATGCTGAAAAAGTAAAAACAGACATCAAGAATGGAGTTATCAATTCCAGACAAAAAGTACCAAATATAAGGGGGGGGGGGGGGGGGGTTCGTGGTCGGCCGAAAAATACCCCCAAACCGACCGCCTTTCGTTTTGGTGGGGTCATTATAGGGTCGTTTTGAGGATCAAACGGGGCCGATTTAAGGACTATTTCGTGACTATTTGGGGACCACTTTGCTGACTGAGTTGGGTTGGGCATTTCATTTCAATATTATATATATATATATATATATATATATATATGTATATATAATAAAATGCTCAATAAAGTATACAGTATCCAGTCGCTCACTTCCGTAACGTTGATTCACCTTTGGCCTATGGAAGAACGGCTTCTAAGCAAACCGACCGAAAACCGATGCTACGAACAGGCTAGGTTCTACAAGGGTACGAACCGGCGGTGTCCCAGTCAGCAAAAAAGTCCCAAATTAGTCGGAATTTAGTCCCGAATTCGTCTCAATTTAGTCCCGTTTGAAACACCCCAGGGACAATTTTGGGACTACATTTGAACACACCAGGAATGCAGCGGCCTACTTGCTTAACTTTGGAATTTCGGTAAGGTCTATTACATTACTTCATCTTGAGGTACTATAGTACCTCAAGTTCACTAACTAAGTTAGTGAACTTTCATTGGCTTCCGTTTGGTAAAATAACATGATCTGTGAACACCCTCAAGAATTACCTGGCACGACCAGAGTACTTTCTGGTGCTCAACATCCCTATAACACGCAGCCTTTTGCAAAGAAGTCAAGGTGTACTTTGATATTATGAACCGCACTTGAAGCAACGAGCAAAGTTCTCCAACTTAAACTACATAAAAATAGTCCCAAAATAGTCCCTTGAGGGACTTTTTGGGACTAAATGCCCCCTCTTTGTGCTGACTGGGCTGGGAAGCCATATAGTGTTTTTCAATGAAGTAAAATTATTTTTCCATGTTTTAAACCTGTCCACGTCTAATGGTATGTAAAAACTCTTTTAAAACTGAGTAGTTAAGAATAGTCCCTCGCGGAACTATTTTTGGACTAAAATGCGCACCCATGTGCTGACTAGGGATCCCTAGTCTTGTAGCTCGAGCTACAAGAGTTATGACAGTCGTGGCAGGGTAGTTGAAGTATTATTATTCATCGAAGTATAGAAAACCTTCGGCTCATCCTCTAAGCCATCTTTTGCTCACCTTAAATTGCTGCACCCAAAGTATGAACTCAACACCTCGAAGGTGGATGAAATCCATGTTGAAATTGTGCGCTTAGTGACTCATGCAAGGTCACAAGGGGCTATCCAGATGACACAAAATAAACAACAATTGGATGAGGTATTGCCTTAGTCATGGAAAGAACTTCAGCAACCCGAAGAAGAAGTATGACAGGATGGATTCTTTCCTTCATCAAAGAATAAAGTCAGGTCACTTGGTAGCGGCAAGGCCACGCGTCGCTTGGTTCAAGGATCTCGTCGTTTGATGTTTGACAGGTTAACCATGACAGAATCTTTCGCGCCACTGAATCTGAACGGACTGCCGCAAATGTGAACTTCCTCTCACTGTCCAGCTGTCTATCTCCCAGACCCTCGGCAATATGAGAAGCAAAATGCCGTCAAGACCAGTGTCCTGAACACTTTCGCGTAGTCCAGTGGTCTATCTTCCAGCCCACTGGTGATATTCAGATAACTATATAATTAAAAGACCGGGGACCATTTGACCTTCGGCCTCGTGTCCGTTTACTACTTCAGGATTTCAAGACAGGACTTTTGAATATGGCCAGTGGAGGTTTCGGCTCTTACTCTCGATGGCTGCAAAGTTCCTGTCGTTCTTCGACTACCGGTTGGGCAAAATATTTTGGCGTCGAATGACAGAAGTTCAATAAATGGAGTGATCACCAGTTTTTTCCTAGAAGATTTGCTTTTTGGGCTTCTTGATACGCTGGACCGGTGGTGGTCGAGTGTTTCAGGGCGTTCCCTTACCCCCTCGAAGGTCCGATGTTCGAATCCCTGTCATGACCGTCCACTTTGGTGACGGACATTGAAACTCCGTCTACCGGCTCTTTACCACACCCGATTTATTAGGACCTCATGTGGGTTCCCGCTCCAAGTCTCAAGGTCTGGTTGCCTGATAGAGCAGTGGGCCTTCGTGGCTGTGGGGTACGTAACCCTTCCACTGCACGTGTGCGCATGCACGTGATAAAAGATTAACCGCCATGCTCACTTCTGAGGATCTTCAATACTTCGGATGTCATTAAGGTTACATATCCCAAGAATGATTTAAGGATAGGGTGACGAGCCGAAAGTTCCAGCTGTTGCCAGAAGGTAGTAAAATTGAGTGGGATTGGTGGAGGTTGATTTGTATAAAAACGACGTCAATCACTTTTACTTATTAGAGTGTTACCAGGTGTCACGAACGTTTGAGCAATGCGTAGCCAAATTCGCAACGGATCCCGAAATCAGAAGACGATTATCCGTGATATTCTACGATACTAGATTATTAAAATAAACAATGACAATTACAATATACAAACCTCAATAATACGATCACAAAGACTCAACAACGAGAAACCGAATAGCAGCGTGTGAGCAGACAGCACGTGCGTCACGCAGGTCCTGAACAAGGATGTGCCAAAATAGCGCTCTGGGCGCGAACAAACAACAATTGGTCCAGAAAAACAACCAGTTCGTAAAGACAAGTCAATAGTGTATGGAAATGAGTGATGTTGGGAAAAAACACTGAATCGCGAGGGAAAAAGGGGGATTTTCCACGACCGGCTGTTACACCGCCCACCAGAATCCTCCTGGATCCTTAGCAGAGTCAAAAGTTCGGTATAAAGGTACTGATTCTTCCTACCTGCCTAGGCCCTGCTGTCAGTGCGCGCGTCTAATGCTCGTCGTCGACGTTCTACTACTGGTCGCACCTAACCCATTGGCTACATAGACTTGAGGCTAATCTACATCTTCCACAAGACCAAATGACCGATGGCGGGCGTGAATGGTCACATAGACGTTGTCCTCGTACGGGGCCGTCCGGTCCTGGATGTACGTGCTTGAGTGTGTGTGTGTGTGCGTGTGTGTGTGTGTGTGCCGGGGGTACAATGAAATCACAGGTATGACTACACATCAAAGGAGGACTTTCTGCAATGTCAACAAAAGACCGCGTGGCAAGAAAACGAGCAAATGTAGCATGTATGTGTGACCTGAGCTCCGCTACTTCCACATATGCAAGGGGCATTCGGTAGCGTCAACAAAAGGCAAACAAAGAACACTGTCACATGTGTGATGGGTTTACGGGATGTAGAGTGCGTCGTGCATGCGTGTATGTATCGGGATGTATAATGGGATCGCACTCATCACCACATATCGGGAAGAACCTTCTGTAATGTCAACAAAAGGACCGCGAGCACCTTAACGTGTTTGACGGAGATTGTGTGGTATATATGGTGTTTCTTTATCCACCTCGATTACCGGTGTGAAAAAGGTTTACTAGGCCTCAGGGTTATCAGCTCCTCCGTCTTCGCTCTCGAGTAGGTTAATACTGCGTATGTCACGAATGAGCACTCCGTTAGCTGTCTTCACCTTCACCGTTCTTATCATTTCGTCAGTGCTTTTGATGGTTTCCGTAACTACTCCCAAAGACCAAGCGCTGAAATGTGCGCGTTCGTCGGCGATCATAACCACGTCCCCAACTTTGAATGGTCTTGTTTTGGCCAGCCACTTCTGTCGAGTCTGAAAAGCCGGTAGGTACTCCCGTAGCCACCGCCTCCAGAAGACCTTGGCCAGATAGTTCGCTTGCTCCCACCCGTGGAGGTAGCTCCCACGAAGGTTTACCGGCCCTTGGAAACCCTCGTTCGACCTTAGCGTCAATAAGTCGTTCGGGGTGAGCGCCAGGTGGGTGGGGTCGCCGTTCATTACTGGAACCAGGGGGCGGTTGTTCAGGATTCGCTCCACCTCAGTCATGACGGTGTTCAGCGTCTCGTCGTCGGGCGGCTGCTGCTCCATGATTGACAGCAATATCCGTCTGGCGGACCGGATCATGCGTTCCCATATGCCGCCTCGGTGACTGGCCTGTGGGGGTTGAAATGCCATCGTATGCCGTAGGCCACGGTTCGATTCTGCAGTTCGTCCCTGTTGATGTTCTTGTGCCAACGCTGCAATTCCCGTTGAGCGCCCACAAAGTTCGATCCATTATCTGAGTATATATCGGCCGGTACGCCTCTTCGGTTGATAAATCTTTGCAAGGCCCGTAGAAACGAATCGGTCTTCATCGAATGTGCGACTTCTAGGTGTACCGCATGTGATTTCATGCACGTCATGATACATCCGTATCGCTTTTCTAATCTTTTCCCGCACTTGATCCACAAGGGCCCGAAATAGTCCAACCCGGTGTCACTGAACGGCCACCAGCCCGTAGTCACCCTGCATTCTGGTAGTGGGGCCATGAGTTGTTTGCCTGCTGTGGCATTGCGTCTCCTGCATTGCACACACCGTCGGATTACGCGTTTTACAGTCTCTCGTCCTCTCAACAACCAAAGACGCTTTCGGATGACGCTCGTCACGTGACTTTCCCCGGCATGTCCCTCCACGGCGTGGACGTGTTGAATCATTAGCTCTACTACAGGTTGTCTCGCAGGCAGCAGTATAGGATACTTTGTGTCGAAGTTCAGGTGGGTGTTGGTCAGCCTACCATTCACCCGCAGCAGTCCGTTGATGAGTTTGGGGTTTAAACGCCTCAGCTCGCCTCTTGGAGATGGCATGTCTTCATTGGTCGGCCCCACTTCTTCAGCCCTCTTGAGTTCTCGGGCGAAAGCCTCGCGTTGTATTATTCTGAAAATATCGTACTCTGCCGCTTGTAGCTCATCGGGACCTATCGGGCCGACCGGTATCCGACCTGAGGGCCGTAGCCCTTTCATGACTAGTAAATTTCTCTTGAACCTGGTTAACCAAACTAGCGAACGAAGCGTCTTCATTCAGGAAGAAAACCTGACCAGTCGCGATAGAATGGACGACGCTTCGACGACGTTGGTTGCTATCACTACGCCTTTGATCTCCAGTTCCAATTCCGTAGGGGGTTTTAATTCGAACACGGGCCAGTCCTGTTTGGGCAATTGCAGGAAGTTTGGCCCTCTCGTCCACGTGTCCAGTTGCCTGAAGTTGTTCGCACCTCGGGAGCACAGGTCGGCCGGATTATCGCCAGACCTGACATGACTCCACTGATGCGTGGCCGATTCATCGTGGATAATCGTGAGCCGGTTAGCAACGAAAATACTAAACCGGCTCCGTACGTTGTTAATGTAGTAAAGTACTATCGTTGAATCCGTCCAGAAGCTCACCGACCAAATGTAGAGATTGAAACATCTCTTCACAGCTTGCACCACCCTGACTGCCAACACGGCTGTGCTGAGTTCAAGGCGTGGGATTGAGACCGACTTCAGTGGGGCAACGCGGGCTTTGGCGAACAGGATCCTCGTGGTATATTGTCCATCTCCTGCGCACCATCGTCCGTACACCACAGCTCCATAACCGACTTCGGATGCATCGGAAAAGGCATGTAGTTCTCCAGTCCGTGTCGTATGGCCAGGGGTCAAACATCGTGGGATTCTTATGTCCCCTAATTTCTTCAAGGTGTTCAGAAATTCTTCCCAGTCCAGCCGGTCTCCTCGGTCCAGTGACTGGTCCCAATCAACTTTCTTACGGCACAGCCGCTGCAGCAAGATCTTTCCGGGTAGCAGCCATGGTGAGACGAAACCGAGCGGGTCGAACAAACTTGAGACGGCAGATAGTATGCCACGACGGGTTATTGGCAGCTCGGGAACGTTCAGTTCAAAAACAAAATCGTCCGTTTCCGCGTCCCATTGTATCCCTAAAGTGCGCTCGATAGGAAGTGGAGAGCCGTCCAAATCTCTTATTCTTTCGGCCTTTTCGTGATACGGGATGACCTTCAGCACTTCCGAAGCGTTCGACATCCATTTAGTTAGATGGAAGCCGCCCTCTTCCAGCAATCTCGTCAGACCCCTGAACTGCTCTAGAGCTGATTCCACATCATCGAGTGACCCAAGGTAGTCGTCGACGTAGAAGTTCCTGCTGACGCTTTCTACCACCGTCCGATGTACTAGATCGCCATGTTTGTTCGCTGATTCTCGGAGGGCGTAGTTGGCACAAAATGGTGACGATATGGCTCCGAAGGGGTGGACGGTCATCCTATAATTCACCACTGCGTTGTCCCGGTCGCTCCCATCCCACCACAGGAAACGCAAAGCATCTCGTTCTCCTACCGGAATCTTCACCTGATGGAACATTTCCCTAATGTCAGCAGACAAAGCCACTTTACCCACTCTGAAACGGCACAAAACATCGATCAGTGGTGTGGTCCAGTCAGGCCCCTGTAGTAGGCGATCGTTTAACGACTTGCCCTGGAACTTGGCCGCACAGTCGAAAACCACGCTCAGTTTATTGGGTTTCTTGGGGTTGATAACCGGGTGGTGAGGCAGACACCAGATACCCCTTTTGCTGTCGGTGTTAACAGGCACCTTTTCAACGTAACCGAGGGCCTCGTTTCGCTTCATCAAATCCGCGTATCGTTCCCACAGATTCTGGTCTCGAATGAAGCGTTCTTTTAGTCGTAGTAATCGTTGGAGAACATAATTTCTGTTGTCAGTCCACGGGTCGACCGGTGTGCGCCATGGGAGGGGAACCTCGAACTGTTTTTTGAGGCCTCTAGTGCCTTGCCGCACCGTTGGTAGAGCGAAGTGATCCTCTTGAGACAACGTCGGTCTTTCGTCTCCAATGTCATGAAACTCCTTTACATACAGCCGTTACAGATGATACTCTATGCGGTCCGTTTCGGCGGATAAGAAATTCACGGAACCGCGTAACCCTACTGGACCGTATAACATCCATCCCAGAGCCGTGCGTACGGCATAAGGTGCCTGGCGGTCGCCCACTCTTTGGTCAAGCACCCAATGCGCCTCTGGCACGTCGCATCCGATGAGGAGATCCACCTCATCATCTACCCAGTCTACAACGGTTATATCCTGCAGGTGGGGCCACCGAGTCAAGATTGCGTTCACCGACCTTGGTGCTCGCATGGGGAGATCCGCTAACGTGAATGCCTCCGTTGGTTCAATTTCCTCGTTAGTGTCTAGAGAGATGAGTTGCAGCCTTAATCTACCGGTAGTCATTACCTGTGTTCCGCCCACCGTGCTCACTGCTAACGACGTCGCACCTTTAGCCAGTTGGTGTTTGTCGGCAAACCGCTCTTTCACTAAAGTGGTGTCGGATCCACTATCAACGAAAGCCAACGCCTTGACTATCCCAGTCGGAGTCACTACTCCCACGGCCACTACGCCTAAACGTACCGGTTTACTGGCAGATTGTGAAGTTGAACAAATCACGCTGGGCTTGGCAATCGCCTCGGATATGGTTATTCTCGCCTGATGCAGCAGCCGATGGTGTCTGCCCGTGCAGCCCTCGTAACCACATCGATTCCTTGTTCTACAGGCTGCTGCCCGGTGCGTGGTGTTGAGACAGATGAAACATGCTCCTGCCATCCTCGCCATTCCCCACCGTTCGTCTATTGTGGCGTTGCCGAACTTGGGGCATTCTGGTAGGCCATGGCTAGTACCACAGGATCTGCAATTTGGTTTCGCCGTAGCATCTCGTGAAATGACGTGTGTGTTGGTCCAAGGCTGGTACTTTGGATATTCCCATACAGGGGTTTGGACTTGGCTAGTACCGGGTTTGTTTGCTCGGTTGCTGTCCCGGATGAGTCGGCCGAATCTGCTGTCAGCTATCTTTGTTTGCCTGTCTAAGTATTCAGTCAGGTCTTCGAAGTTGGCTTCTCTGTCGCCTCGGCTTATCCGTTCAGCTTCTTCCGTCCACCGACCCTGTAGTTCGGGAGAGAGGTGATGGACTATGCCTTCCAAAGTGTGCATGGCGTCTAGGTCAGCCCTGTAACCTAAATAATCGAGGGCTATTGAGCAGTTCTGCGTCTTGATCACCAGGTCGGCCATGGTGTAGACGTCGCCCTTGGTTCTCTTTGCCTCTGCCATCACGCCCTCTATTAGGTTACGGGCTACTTTGAAAGGTTGGCCAAACAAGTACCTCAAAATCTTTCTTGCCCTTGTGTAGCCTTGTTCTGGATCGAGCATGGTGCACCCGTCGATAGCTTCTCGCTCTCGGCCTCGGCAGTAGTGAGTAAGGTGAAGAAGCCTTTGCCCAGGGTCGTTTACCTTGTTTTCAACGAACGTCTCGAACTGTTTGACAAACTTGCAGTATTGCTCAGCTCGCCCGTCGAAAACCGTTAACTCCACTCTAGGCAGATCGATCGATGGTGGTTTGTAGTCGGCGACCGGCGTGGGGTTCCCTACCTTATTGCACTCTAACCTATCGGAAGTGTCGAAGTCACTGGTCTCATGCTCTCGCTGTTTCTGTGTACACTTCTCTGCTTCATGCGCCTGTAGTCTAGCCGAAAGTACCTGTTGCTCTAGTTCTAGTATTCTCAGCTTATATAAATCGACATCCTTACGATCAATATTGCTTTCAATAACACATGAGCTAGCACTGACAGGACTAGGCGATCTAGCATTAACTAAAGAATTATATGTACCCAAAACCTCCCCAGAGACTTGCCGTATTACTTCCTGTCCGGATTCGACTGCTTTTGATCCTTTTCTTGGCATTTTGCGCGATTTTTCCTCGTTTCAAATAGATCTATTGAGTATTGTTACGAACGTTTGAGCAATGCGTAGCCAAATTCGCAACGGATCCTGAAATCAGAAGACGATTATCCGTGATATTCTACGATACTAGATTATTAAAATAAACAATGGCATAAACAATATACAAACCTCAATAATACGATCACAAAGACTCAACAACGAGAAACCGAATAGCAGCGTGTGAGCAGACAGCACGTGCGTCACGCAGGTCCTGAACAAGGATGTGCCAAAATAGCGCTCTGGGCGCGAAAAAACAAAAGTTGGTCCAGAAAAACAACCAGTTCGTAAAGACAAGTCAATAGTGTATGGAAATGAGTGATGTTGGGAAAAAACACTGAATCGCGAGGGAAAAAGGGGGATTTTCCACGACCGGCTGTTACATTGTGTGCTTGACCAAAGAGTGGGCGACCGCCAGGCATTTTATGCCGTACGCACGGCTCTGGGATGGATGGTATACGGTCCAGTAGGGGTACGCGGTTCCGTGAATTTCTTATCCGCCGAAACGGACCGCATAGAGTATCATCTGTAACGGCTGTATGTAAAGGAGTTTCATGACATTGGAGACGAAAGACCGACGTTGTCTCAAGAGGATCACTTCGCTCTACCAACGGTGCGGCAAGGCACTAGAGGCCTCAAAAAACAGTTCGAGGTTCCCCTCCCATGGCGCACACCGGTCGACCCGTGGACTGACAACAGAAATTATGTTCTGCAACGGCTGTGCCGTAAGAAAGTTGATTGGGACCAGTCACTGGACCGAGGAGACCGGCTGGACTGGGAAGAATTTCTGAACACCTTGAAGAAATTAGGGGACATAAGAATCCCACGATGTTTGACCCCTGGCCATACGACACGGACTGGAGAACTACATGCCTTTTCCGATGCATCCGAAGTCGGTTATGGAGCTGTGGTGTACGGACGATGGTGCGCAGGAGATGGACAATATACCACGAGGATCCTGTTCGCCAAAGCCCGCGTTGCCCCACTGAAGTCGGTCTCAATCCCACGCCTTGAACTCAGCACAGCCGTGTTGGCAGTCAGGGTGGTGCAAGCTGTGAAGAGATGTTTCAATCTCTACATTTGGTCGGTGAGCTTCTGGACGGATTCAACGATAGTACTTTACTACATTAACAACGTACGGAGCCGGTTTAGTATTTTCGTTGCTAACCGGCTCACGATTATCCACGATGAATCGGCCACGCATCAGTGGAGTCATGTCAGGTCTGGCGATAATCCGGCCGACCTGTGCTCCCGAGGTGCGAACAACTTCAGGCAACTGGACACGTGGACGAGAGGGCCAAACTTCCTGCAATTGCCCAAACAGGACTGGCCCGTGTTCGAATTAAAACCCCCTACGGAATTGGAACTGGAGATCAAAGGCGTAGTGATAGCAACCAACGTCGTCGAAGCGTCGTCCATTCTATCGCGACTGGTCAGGTTTTCTTCCTGAATGAAGACGCTTCGTTCGCTAGTTTGGTTAACCAGGTTCAAGAGAAATTTACTAGTCATGAAAGGGCTACGGCCCTCAGGTCGGATACCGGTCGGCCCGATAGGTCCCGATGAGCTACAAGCGGCAGAGTACGATATTTTCAGAATAATACAACGCGAGGCTTTCGCCCGAGAACTCAAGAGGGCTGAAGAAGTGGGGCCGACCAATGAAGACATGCCATCTCCAAGAGGCGAGCTGAGGCGTTTAAACCCCAAACTCATCAACGGACTGCTGCGGGTGAATGGTAGGCTGACCAACACCCACCTGAACTTCGACACAAAGTATCCTATACTGCTGCCTGCGAGACAACCTGTAGTAGAGCTAATGATTCAACACGTCCACGCCGTGGAGGGACATGCCGGGGAAAGTCACGTGACGAGCGTCATCCGAAAGCGTCTTTGGTTGTTGAGAGGACGAGAGACTGTAAAACGCGTAATCCGACGGTGTGTGCAATGCAGGAGACGCAATGCCACAGCAGGCAAACAACTCATGGCCCCACTACCAGAATGCAGGGTGACTACGGGCTGGTGGCCGTTCAGTGACACCGGGTTGGACTATTTCGGGCCCTTGTGGATCAAGTGCGGGAAAAGATTAGAAAAGCGATACGGATGTATCATGACGTGCATGAAATCACATGCGGTACACCTAGAAGTCGCACATTCGATGAAGACCGATTCGTTTCTACGGGCCTTGCAAAGATTTATCAACCGAAGAGGCGTACCGGCCGATATATACTCAGATAATGGATCGAACTTTGTGGGCGCTCAACGGGAATTGCAGCGTTGGCACAAGAACATCAACAGGGACGAACTGCAGAATCGAACCGTGGCCTACGGCATACGATGGCATTTCAACCCCCACAGGCCAGTCACCGAGGCGGCATATGGGAACGCATGATCCGGTCCGCCAGACGGATATTGCTGTCAATCATGGAGCAGCAGCCGCCCGACGACGAGACGCTGAACACCGTCATGACTGAGGTGGAGCGAATCCTGAACAACCGCCCCCTGGTTCCAGTAATGAACGGCGACCCCACCCACCTGGCGCTCACCCCGAACGACTTATTGACGCTAAGGTCGAACGAGGGTTTCCAAGGGCCGGTAAACCTTCGTGGGAGCTACCTCCACGGGTGGGAGCAAGCGAACTATCTGGCCAAGGTCTTCTGGAGGCGGTGGCTACGGGAGTACCTACCGGCTTTTCAGACTCGACAGAAGTGGCTGGCCAAAACAAGACCATTCAAAGTTGGGGACGTGGTTATGATCGCCGACGAACGCGCACATTTCAGCGCTTGGTCTTTGGGAGTAGTTACGGAAACCATCAAAAGCACTGACGAAATGATAAGAACGGTGAAGGTGAAGACAGCTAACGGAGTGCTCATTCGTGACATACGCAGTATTAACCTACTCGAGAGCGAAGACGGAGGAGCTGATAACCCTGAGGCCTAGTAAACCTTTTTCACACCGGTAATCGAGGTGGATAAAGAAACACCATATATACCACACAATCTCCGTCAAACACGTTAAGGTGCTCGCGGTCCTTTTGTTGACATTACAGAAGGTTCTTCCCGATATGTGGTGATGAGTGCGATCCCATTATACATCCCGATACATACACGCATGCACGACGCACTCTACATCCCGTAAACCCATCACACATGTGACAGTGTTCTTTGTTTGCCTTTTGTTGACGCTACCGAATGCCCCTTGCATATGTGGAAGTAGCGGAGCTCAGGTCACACATACATGCTACATTTGCTCGTTTTCTTGCCACGCGGTCTTTTGTTGACATTGCAGAAAGTCCTCCTTTGATGTGTAGTCATACCTGTGATTTCGTTGTACCCCCGGCACACACACACACACGCACACACACACACTCAAGCACGTACATCCAGGACCGGACGGCCCCTTACGAGGACAACGTCTATGTGACCATTCACGCCAGCCATCGGTCATTTGGTCTTGTGGAAGATGTAGATTAGCCTCAAGTCTATGTAGCCAATGGGTTAGGTGCGACCAGTAGTAGAACGTCGACGACGAGCATTAGACGCGCGCACTGACAGCAGGGCCTAGGCAGGTAGGAAGAATCAGTACCTTTATACCGAACTTTTGACTCTGCTAAGGATCCAGGAGGATTCTGGTGGGCGGTGTAACAGCCGGTCGTGGAAAATCCCCCTTTTTCCCTCGCGATTCAGTGTTTTTTCCCAACATCACTCATTTCCATACACTATTGACTTGTCTTTACGAACTGGTTGTTTTTCTGGACCAATTGTTGTTTTTTTCGCGCCCAGAGCGCTATTTTGGCACATCCTTGTTCAGGACCTGCGTGACGCACGTGCTGTCTGCTCACACGCTGCTATTCGGTTTCTCGTTGTTGAGTCTTTGTGATCGTATTATTGAGGTTTGTATATTGTTTATGCCATTGTTTATTTTAATAATCTAGTATCGTAGAATATCACGGATAATCGTCTTCTGATTTCGGGATCCGTTGCGAATTTGGCTACGCATTGCTCAAACGTTCGTAACACCCAATGCGCGTCTGGCGCGTCGCATCCGATGAGGAGATCCACCTCATCATCTACCCAGTCTACAACGGTTATATCCTGCAGGTGGGGCCACCGAGTCAAGATTGCGTTCACCGACCTTGGTGCTCGCATGGGGAGATCCGCTAACGTGAATGCCTCCGTTGGTTCAATTTCCTCGTTAGTGTCTAGAGAGATGAGTTGCAGCCTTAATCTACCGGTAGTCATTACCTGTGTTCCGCCCACCGTGCTCACTGCTAACGACGTCGCACCTTTAGCCAGTTGGTGTTTGTCGGCAAACCGCTCTTTCACTAAAGTGGTGTCGGATCCACTATCAACGAAAGCCAACGCCTTGACTATCCCAGTCGGAGTCACTACTCCCACGGCCACTACGCCTAAACGTACCGGTTTACTGGCAGATTGTGAAGTTGAACAAATCACGCTGGGCTTGGCAATCGCCTCGGATATGGTTATTCTCGCCTGATGCAGCAGCCGATGGTGTCTGCCCGTGCAGCCCTCGTAACCACATCGATTCCTTGTTCTACAGGCTGCTGCCCGGTGCGTGGTGTTGAGACAGATGAAACATGCTCCTGCCATCCTCGCCATTCCCCACCGTTCGTCTATTGTGGCGTTGCCGAACTTGGGGCATTCTGGTAGGCCATGGCTAGTACCACAGGATCTGCAATTTGGTTTCGCCGTAGCATCTCGTGAAATGACGTGTGTGTTGGTCCAAGGCTGGTACTTTGGATATTCCCATACAGGGGTTTGGACTTGGCTAGTACCGGGTTTGTTTGCTCGGTTGCTGTCCCGGATGAGTCGGCCGAATCTGCTGTCAGCTATCTTTGTTTGCCTGTCTAAGTATTCAGTCAGGTCTTCGAAGTTGGCTTCTCTGTCGCCTCGGCTTATCCGTTCAGCTTCTTCCGTCCACCGACCCTGTAGTTCGGGAGAGAGGTGATGGACTATGCCTTCCAAAGTGTGCATGGCGTCTAGGTCAGCCCTGTAACCTAAATAATCGAGGGCTATTGAGCAGTTCTGCGTCTTGATCACCAGGTCGGCCATGGTGTAGACGTCGCCCTTGGTTCTCTTTGCCTCTGCCATCACGCCCTCTATTAGGTTACGGGCTACTTTGAAAGGTTGGCCAAACAAGTACCTCAAAATCTTTCTTGCCCTTGTGTAGCCTTGTTCTGGATCGAGCATGGTGCACCCGTCGATAGCTTCTCGCTCTCGGCCTCGGCAGTAGTGAGTAAGGTGAAGAAGCCTTTGCCCAGGGTCGTTTACCTTGTTTTCAACGAACGTCTCGAACTGTTTGACAAACTTGCAGTATTGCTCAGCTCGCCCGTCGAAAACCGTTAACTCCACTCTAGGCAGATCGATCGATGGTGGTTTGTAGTCGGCGACCGGCGTGGGGTTCCCTACCTTATTGCACTCTAACCTATCGGAAGTGTCGAAGTCACTGGTCTCATGCTCTCGCTGTTTCTGTGTACACTTCTCTGCTTCATGCGCCTGTAGTCTAGCCGAAAGTACCTGTTGCTCTAGTTCTAGTATTCTCAGCTTATATAAATCGACATCCTTACGATCAATATTGCTTTCAATAACACATGAGCTAGCACTGACAGGACTAGGCGATCTAGCATTAACTAAAGAATTATATGTACCCAAAACCTCCCCAGAGACTTGCCGTATTACTTCCTGTCCGGATTCGACTGCTTTTGATCCTTTTCTTGGCATTTTGCGCGATTTTTCCTCGTTTCAAATAGATCTATTGAGTATTGTTACGAACGTTTGAGCAATGCGTAGCCAAATTCGCAACGGATCCTGAAATCAGAAGACGATTATCCGTGATATTCTACGATACTAGATTATTAAAATAAACAATGGCATAAACAATATACAAACCTCAATAATACGATCACAAAGACTCAACAACGAGAAACCGAATAGCAGCGTGTGAGCAGACAGCACGTGCGTCACGCAGGTCCTGAACAAGGATGTGCCAAAATAGCGCTCTGGGCGCGAAAAAACAAAAGTTGGTCCAGAAAAACAACCAGTTCGTAAAGACAAGTCAATAGTGTATGGAAATGAGTGATGTTGGGAAAAAACACTGAATCGCGAGGGAAAAAGGGGGATTTTTCACGACCGGCTGTTACACCAGGCATGAGGCTAGCTAGTAGAGCTCAGCTTCAACCGTTTGCAAGCAGAGCTGTCAAACTTGGATATGTCAGTTGATGGGAACCTCTTTTCTCTGCAGCAGGCGGGCAAATCAGGAACAGCGTACAAAATCCCACGGGTAAGTACTGATTAGTTTTTCATCTATCACAATTTTTGTTCACGAATTTACACATTAGGAGTCTGTCATCTCTTTTCCTCAGATTTGCAGTGCCACCCGTATGACAGGCGAATACATGCACACTAACTAACTTGTCTGTCTGAGCCACTACCGAATTTGGTGGCACAGTTTACTCCACCTGTGTCTATTGTCCGCCCGCCCCTGCGTACTAAAACTATACAAGTTATCCCCGCCCCAGCGTTTTGAGTTCTCTTTTGCGCGTTACCGAACATAACCTTTGTAGTGTTACTAACTGAGGACCAGAGGCCATGGGCTCTATAAGGTAGCAAGTCACGGCTGCACTTGGAAGAATCCTAAATCGATGAGCTGGAACAACAAACCCATTCCAAAAGTAGCCCTAGTAAGTTCTTGAACCACGTTTATTCGTTCATATATATATATATATATACTTTCCCCGTCAAACGGCGCAAAGTCTCCATTACTTTTAAAACACACTGGAATGGATTTTACGAATATTTTTGTCATACTTCTGGCTTTACCGGCGCTCGACTCACTTCATTACTGTAACACTGTCGCCGTAGCTAAAAATGGCCGTAAACCTGAACCAGGAATGTTCGTTCTGATAGTCTCCATAGCCGTCGTCGAATTTCTTGTTGATGACCCTCATTTCTGGTTTTCTATGGTGGAGGCAACTTTCGAAGCGAGATCACAAACGAGAGCTTTCCTTACTCGTGGACTATTGACCTTCATCCCAGTGGTGTTGCTGTTTAGATAAGTGGCCCAATTTTCGGTGGCTATTCTCATACAGTCGTGAAACAAGAGGTATTCTCCGGTTCTTAATCATCTTAATCATCAAACCTGAAGCGGCATATCCACGAGGCAGATAGAAGCAGTAAACTAACCTCTGCTCCACTGGAGGAGATGCCTGCAGGGTGACTTTTTGGGCAAAGGCCCTCGAAAAGTCATGGTTGCAGCGATTACTAGCTGACATTCAAGCATTACCCGAGGATTCCTGTCGTCTTAACCTCACAGAAGCGGCAGAACCAGTGAACCGCTCTGTGGAACAAGTTATCGCCTTAAAAACTACAGAAGCCCCCAGATCACAGCTCTCGCTGGAACCACTCTCTGAGGAAGCCCTGAGAGCTGCTCTCGAGTGAGCTTTCAGTGGTTTTCCACCCACTGCCGTTCTCACAGAAGAGGACAGAAACCTCGTCACAACTCTGATCTATATGAAAGCCTCTGAAGCACTTCTTTTGATTGCCCCTTTAGCCCATCTCGATCAGGGTACTGGTGATATCGCAATCCTTTTGGGAAAGAGGATCGGGGCAACGAAGCCGACTGCATCTTCCCATGAGCAAAACTGGGAAACAAACGTCCGGACGCTTTCCGACGAATGATGCGGCCGGCTGCCGTAATACCAATGTTCTGTTGTATGTCCGGGACGTAGTTTCCAATAGCCTGTTTCTAAATGACACTGAAGGAGCAGTGAATGCCACTCCAAATGAGGCGGTTGATGCAACATTTCCCTCAGGCCGACAACTACATGCCGCCAAAGACATTGACTATGCTACCAACGGCTGTAACCCCTTTACTTCTAGCCCAAGTTTTCTCCCCACCTTCTCCCTGGCGTTTATAGTAGAAGATGTCCCCTATCCCACGCTAAGTATTGACTTCCATGGTTACCCCCACCTCTTGGCTGGCGTTTGACGCCTGAGGGCCGCCTACCTGCAGACTCCTCTTTCCGTACCCGGTTCGTACCCCCCCCCCCGTGACTCATCGAATATCGGTCTGAACACCACTACGCAGGACTTCTTCTGGCTTACCCCGCAGTGCTTAGGCTGTCCGGGCTCCTTCCCACGGTGACTGCCGAAGTCGCCCACCATATCGTCACCGAAGACCAGTCGGCTTTTAGTCGGGTCGTCGCTTGTCGGCGGACAAGCTCCAAGTAGCACAGACCGAGGTGGAACACGTGCTGGAATCGGGGGTAACATGCCCCTTTGGTAGCCCTTGGGCATCTGCTCTTCACAGTGACCCCCATCAGCATCCAGCTAACAACGGGCATCCCTTTTTACAGCCTCCAAACCCAACCACTTCGTATCAAACCTGTCCTCTGTCAACAATGTCGCCGCGGATCTAGTAGTAAAAACCTCACATCTCGGACAATCATTCCGCCAAAGAAGCGGCTTTGAAGGGTGCCCACGACCTCTACTCGCTCCACTAAATCAAATGAGGCCCATCAGTCCTTCTCCTTTGGCTTCACTAGGTTTTCACACGCTTCCACTGAACGTACCGGCCGAGCAGACCCAGCAAACGCTGAGAGTATTCAGATCCGACAATGAACACGAACGGGCTGTGTCAAGCCTCATCTCCAGGGTCCCCGCACCTTGAAGTCGGCAGTCAAACCGGAAAGCAGAGGGTTGGAATCCGGGGCTCTGGGCAGGAACTGCACCGACTCACCCGTAAACCGGCGCTCAAAGCTGCCGGATCTATGCCTTTAGAGACTACTAGCTTCAGGACCCAAGCACTCAGCTTAACTGAATCGCTTATAAGTCACCAGTATACTAAGATCATCGCTCGACTCACACCAAATCCCCGTATTAAGCCGCCGCAGTGACCCAACGGCCTGCCAAACGTCAAGAATCATCCAAGGATATGCTGAGGTTAACCGTGAGAAGGATCGCAACCCTGTTCATACCGCCACTTTAACCTCAGCTGCTGACCCTTATTCCATACTATCGCGTGCGCCTGCACGCAGTTTACAAGTTTACGCGACTCTGTATATGGTGCTCGACAGGTCTCCTCTTTCGCCACAGTCTCAAAACACTTCCGCGCCTTTATCTCACACTCTTAATAATAATTATAACATTGGCTTATTTTGGAGACTCCCTAGGCATGCTAGACTCGTGGTCAAGTTTTTACACCCCGGAAAAAATTCGTGAAAAAGTGGAGATATGCATGACAAAAGTGGGATGGGTAGGCTCGGGAGGGAGATAAATGTGTGATGAATGTATGCACACCAAAGAAGAATGAGGAGAGTTTTAAAACCCCAAAGGTGGATTCTAATGGATGCCTGGTGGATTTGTGGTTCATAGTCAGGTGGAGAGTCTGACTGGTTCAGGTGGGAATATCTGAAAACAGATTTACATGGAAGGGGCTAGTAAATGATATAAGAAACTGTGGTAGCGGAAGACGGTGTAGAAAACAGAGTGATCCATTGCTAGGGATAAGATAGTAAGGAAGCCCTGCTAAAGTGCAGTGGATGGTCAGCGCAAAGGGCACAAAACTCATCACAGAACAGGTAGCAAGCATTGGAAGAATTAAAGGCTGGTGCAGATGGCAAAATAATTTAGAAGGATAGATTATGGTAAATGTGAGGCATAGATGCAAAAAGAATGGACGCATAATGTGAGGGTCAGCTGGGTGATATTATGAGAAAAGGCCGAGAAAAACTGCAGGATGCAGAGCGAATGTATATATATATATATATATATATATATATATATGAAGAGCAGGAGCAAAGAGCTTTGGAGTGCCAGGAGAAAAAAGTATCAGCGATTCGAAGAGGTAGGTCGTGTTAGACTGTAATGTCCACGTTGATTGAAAAAATTCCTCTTCTGCTCACATTCCTATACTCTATGACCAATTCTGGACTGCCTTCTTTAACCTAATTCATGCTGACACTGTTTTGTATTCGAAAATTACTCTACGCTTGGTGCACTTACTTTTTCTTTTTATGGTTGTGCTTTCTTGCTGACACTATTTTGAGGACAGTTGGTACGGTGGTGAGATGCACTGATTCAACAGTTTTGTTTTATTACTCCTCGGTTTCACTTTATCGCTCACGTCGACTGATCGTAGACGTCCAGCTCGTTTACGCTGATTTTCGGCTGCCAAGCTCAGTAAATTGTTCTTTGGGCCTGATTAGGCGTTGAGAACTTGTTTTATTTGTTTGGACTTCAGGACAGGTATTTATTATTTACTTTTTTGGCCAACTGTTCCCCTTTTCACAGAATTTTGTCCTATTTTTGACCACCTTTTTGGCTGGATAGTGGCTGAGGCCCACTGTCAAAGGTATGATCGTGTTTGTACTTATATATTTTACTCGCCAATAGTACCGTAGAATTTGCAGAGAAATCGTGTTCTTGATTTGGGCTACGCGTTGCTTTGAGGCTCCAAGGTGCTATCCAGAACGAGTGAAGCTTATTAGTCGGTGAATCGATAATTGAATCGTTGATCAGGCTTCACCCGGACCAGGACTTGAGCGTTTTCGTCGTTACATAGATCGAAATGTGTAAGATTGACTTGAGAAAATTCAGACGATTTTTTTCATGGCGGGTTAACATGATGGATCAGCAGATGGAGGAGACTGAAGAAGCACAGAAGTGATGTCGGTTGTGAAGGGCAGATCATACATCAGGGAAGATGAAGGACAGAACCGAAGAGAAAAGGTGGGAATGGGCCGAATTACTTGACCAATGCAGGTGCGACATGTAGTGACGGACTAGAGCAATGGGGTAGTGGCTGATCAAACAATTCGGAACTTATGGTGAACACCATGAAGTAACACTTTCTTTACAATCGGTGGAACATGGAATAGCAGACCAAACTGAAAGGCACAAAAAAGATGCCTGTGGCGAGCATTATATGGAACAGGAGATGAGAACAAATGTCGAAGAGATACAGGTGAGACATGACTAATCAGACCTTTTCACTACAGGTGAAACACGGAGGTGGCAGAGAATGAAGGTGCAGGAAGCACCAGGATGGGTAACCCAGTAATAGAACAAAATGCCCAAGGAATGGATGTTCGACGGAGCTCTCTGCCCTGTATATTAGTGCATGTGACTGTCCGGTTGAGATATACGCTGATTGACATTGGGACCTACAGGCTTACATCATCTCTGTATTGATGCTCCTTGGGTTATTCGTAGTCGGCGTGGTCGTTTTTGGCGCTTTTCGCATATTGGGGCAACGCCGGAGACTTCACCATCGATGCTTAACTGCGGTTCAATTGAATCAGCTCCCATAGAGTAAATATCTCAAAGGTAGAACATACAGTGTTATTAGTGCGATCTGTCTGGAAGATTATACTGAGGGTGACGAAGTACGCACTTTGCCATGTTCTCGCGTTTATCATAGCAAATGTATTGACCCTTGGCCGAAAAAGGACATCGTGTGTGCCGGATCTAAAAACGAATGTTATTTCGAGGTCACAGGTCCCACAGGTGTCCCATTTTTCACCGCTGGCGATCCAGCAATGACCATGATGCAGAAAATCACCAGCTCCTTAGTGATTCGAATTTGTTAGACGATGGGGAACTTTCTCGCGGAAGTGGTCCCAGTATTTCGTACCGTACAATGGACTCCACCACCAATCCGTTGTCAAGTGCTTTGGCGCATGTTCACACTGAAGCTCCGTATTCTCCTTGTGAGGGTTGTCGCTCCAGTGTGGATCGTACATCAAGCCGCAAAACCTCTTCAGTTGCAAACGATCCAGACTGCACATCAAGTACTGACATTGTCGGAAGGTCAAGGAAAATCCTCATAAGCGCGAATCACACTCACGATATATTTGATGGTGACTCTGTTTCTGGTGCTCGTTCTGCGGCTTAGGTCAACTAAAGCACACTAGGGGTAAATTTTGAGAATTGTTCGTTCACTACCCGCTGCTGAAAGCAACAATCAATCGATCTGCCCGGTCTTGCCGGACACCGTTAGGTCATTAACCTCCAGTCCTCAGATCCGACCCTAGATAGGAAAAACTCAGCTATCGAGGTCGACACCTGAATGTCTTCATCTTTCTATTATTTTTCTGTTTGACTTAGCAGTCACGATTATCGTCGTCAGTGTCATCAATTATTTTGCCTAAGATACAGTTCTTTATCCCATCTGCAGATAAACGTTTCACCAACCGCCCATGAATTTGCCTCACGATGCCGAGTCGCCACCAGCATCAACGAAATTGCAAAACTGGGTATCCCCGCACCAGTTTCTCTGCGGTTATGATCCGCCGCAATTATGCTGATACGTCCATCCGAAAAATATCCACCATGCCTCATTTTCTTTTTCTCCAACTAAATTATTTGCTCTACTGTGTGTCTCCCTCTAGGGGAAAACTGAACGTACAGGTAGAAATCAGTCGGCTATCATTGGCGGACTTTGTGTTTTTGGGTTCAATATTAGATGTTTTTGAGGGAAGTCACCAGCCTTCGATTATCATTTCTACTTACATTTTTAACCGTGTGAAATCCCCGGCTCTCTGTTTGTTTGTCAATAACCAGCACTCGCTCCGGTGACAAAATGGTTGAATGTTTCAGTAGATCGGATGATCATCGTTATTGAAAAAAAACGGAGTTGAGCGTCAGGCCACGAGTTTGCAGAGGCTCAACTTGTAGGAGCCCACTGCCTTGATGGCGTGTTAGAGCTATCGATACACCCAACAGCGTTTTGGTGAAGGTACGCTGTACTTTCTCGAGAGATACAATAAAGGTACGTGGCCAGGGGCTGGAGGTAATCGGACAATATTCTGAGGGCGGTCTTACTTGTGAAAGGTACATGGAGAGGCGGCTGTCCGGTAGTACGAAGTATCGGTGGACCAGGCCTCGGGTTTGCTTAGCTTTAGCGACTTGGAACGATGCCTTTTCTGAGAAGTTAAAGGAACAAGGGTAGCTTACGTCAAGATCAATAACCGTAGGGTGTATGGGGATAGGTAGGCCGTGGAGACAGCTTTTGCCGGGCGGTATAGTGCACTCGTAAGGTTGGAGGAAGCTTTCCTTCTCGGAGAACTTCATGGACCACGAGAAGCACCAAGTTCGTATAGGAAGTCACGCGATATTTTGCACAGGGTCACGGATAAGTCATTAGGGGGAAGGAGTAAAATAACATACCGCCAGCGCTGTGAGCTCCTACAAATTGAGTTTCTATGGATTCGTCGCACTAGGCTCAACCTGATTTTCCTCTTCAAGCTAATCCATAACCTGGCTTACACCTCTTATCCCATCTCATTTGCTGCCCCCTGCTCCTAACCGATCCGATACCGTGCCTTCTCTCTCACTGTCCCTCATTCTAATCTCTGTCTGAAGTCCCGATTCTTTATGTCAGCCTATTCCAAATTCTGGAATAAGCTGCCCCTTAGCTTACGCAGTGCCTCCTCAATGTTCGCTTTTAGGCGCACACTTGTGTTATACTTAACAGTCCCCAATGCTATAATGCTCGCCAATGAGCTCGTCTCCGCCAACCTGGCCTTTAAAAGAGGCCTCACACTGTAACTCTACTACCTCTGCGCCACAGGCCACTAGGTACACCCCATGCCCGACATCTCCCCACTCTCTAGTGCCGCGAACTAAGGCCATTGCCTTCACTGATCCATAGCAAACCTACCTCCTGCCATCATAAGATAACCCTATTGCTCACCTACGTTCATCTCTTATCCACCATATTCATTTTTTCTCTCCTCAGTATCCGTTGATTCTCAGCCGGGGCACACCCAGACTGCGCTTCCCAATCCCTTTTCCCTTTCCAGTGATCCTCAGTGACGGCCAACCACTTCGGGCACTGTACGTACCATCTCCCTGGAAAATGCACCTGGATAATATTGCTACACGGTCGTCTACCACTCGCTGTTTCCGTTGGCTCTCCTGTCCATGGTCTCACGTCTCGGTCAATTGTTCCTAGTTCACGCACCCCTATCGCGGTCGTTTCGACCCCTGTACAATTATCCATGAACACTCGTGCCACTCCCAACAGTGCGGGGCGCGGTCAGATCCACCGCGATGGCCGGCGCACATCGGACGTGCAAGCCGTCTGCATCGATGTGCGAGAGCAACTAGACTGATGGATCACACCTCCTGTGTTCACTTCACGAATTGCTTTTCAGGTTGGGTGCCCATCGCACGGCCAGTCCCACCCACTAGCACCGGTTGCGGATGGCACGCTTTAACTTTTCTCGGACTACCGAATCCAATGCTGTCGGTTGAAAATTGTATGCTCCTCATTCTTTTTCCCGCCACAGCTCGTTCACCTATAGCTCTTATCATCTGTTTCCACTTCCCATTTTTGTCGCCCTACCACGGTACGCACACCTACCCGTTTTGTCCTTCCTCCTATCGCCTCTCTCTACATCAACTTTCACTGCATTGAGTCACTATCGTCCTAACCACTCTTCTCTGTCGACGCTCGCCAATACCTCTTTTCCCACCTGCCGTCATTGCTGGCTTCTATTCTCTATGCGCTTGACGTTACCCTCTGCTCAGAACGCCCATCGATAGCTTCCTTAAACCTGTCGTTCTGTTAAATCCCTCCTTGTTCTCCCTCTCCATGCCCAATGCCATGAAGCACCAACCACTCCCGCACCCATGACCAATTCGCATATTAGAATTTGCCGCTCCAAACTTTGCATCTTTTACAGTCGTATTTATTATCTAGTCACCACCACTATATCTTCCTCACTTGGCTCCGCGATTCCTTGGTGAGTCTTTCCAGTGTCCTGGTTAGTATCCACCTGTTCATTTGTCTTCCGGCACACAGTTCTCCAGCTCCATTGCCTCATCTCCGTTGCGCATTCATTTCGTGTGGCCTTTTTGTTCTGTTACTGGTTCACTTACCTCGGGGCGTCCCGCTTCCTTGTCCGCCTCTTTAGTGTTTCATCTGCAGTAAAATGATGTGATTGGTGATTTCTTACCTGTGTCTCCTCGGTCATTGCCGTCATCCCCTGATCCGTTGATTGCTCGCTACAAGCATTTTTCTGTACTTTCCGGTGTGGTCCGCTTTTCCATGCTCCACCATTGTAATGACAACGTTACGTCACTGTGTTCTTTTACAGTTCCAAATTGTTTGACCTGTCACTACCCGATTCCTCTGGTCCGTCACTACATCTCGCACTGCATTGGTCAAATAATTAGACCCATTCTTACCTGTTTTCCTTGATCCCGTCTTTCATCTTCACTCTTCCATGAACTGCTCCTAACAGTCTTCATCACTTCTGTGCTTCCGCATTCTATTTTTCTCTCCGTTGGGCTGCCATGTGCACTTGTCATGAAGTTAATCCACCACGATATTCCAAAGTTAATTCTACAACCATTTGATATAACCTTACCTACTCCTCCTAATGACTGATAATTTCTTTCTGGGACCCCATTGTTATTGCTTCTGCTTCCCTTATACCTATACATATAAATATATGTATAATATATCTACATATATACATAAACTAACGCGTATATATCTATGTGCACGCGCCCTGCATCTTGCAGTTACTCACCGGTCATTTCTCTTGCTATCATCCCAACGACCGTCATCATAGCCATCCGCCAACTCTACATCTGTGCCCCCCATCTAAAGTATCCAATCCTTCTAAATCGTATTTGTCATCTGATCATCCCTTTACGTCTTGCATTTCTCGCTGCCTGTTTTAAGGTGAGTTTTGTGTCCTGTCCGCCGACAATCCACTGCAAAGTACCAATGCTTCATTGATATCTAATCCACTACAGTGCGCCTCACATTTTCTCCATCGTTCCTCGCTACTGCAGTTTCTTATACCGATTTCCAGCCTTTCTCATGTTTACCAGTCGGCCTTCATATGTAACTACCCGGACCAGCCATTCAGTCCATCTGACCTTGAATTTCAAACTCACCGGGCGTCCATTCGAATCCGCTCCTGAGCTCAGTTAAACTCCACACGGTCTCCATGGTTTGCATACGTTTATCCTATTTTCATCCTACTTTGTTCCCCCTTCTGAGCGTTTTTATCCAATATTTTCATAAGAGTTTCCATATTTCCATGAATTATATCTGTCCATTCCATCACCTGTATCAACAAGATCATTCACATGGCATGCTTCGGGCGTTTCCGAAATAAACCGATATTATTATTATTATTTTTACATCGTCGGCAAAGAGGAAAGGTGTACCGTGGCGAATAGAGATGAAAATGTCATTGATATAAATAAGGAATAGTAATAAGCCCAAGAAGCTGACTTGGATGACGCCGCTAGTAATGAGTTCGGCAGAAGCTAAGTGGGCATCAACAACCACAGCTTGCGATCTGTGAGAGATACAGGATATCCAGGAGAGGAGGGGTTCAGTATTAACAAGAGACCAGATTATGGCTAACAGATGCGTATGAGGGACACGGTCAAAACCTCATAAATATCGAGGTACATGACGATTACAGAGTTGTGGGCGTCGGCGGCAGACGATATGATATCGAGGAAGTCCAGGTGGCAGGAATAGCATGGGCGGGAGTTCACGAGACCATTCTGACCAAAGTTCTGCAGGTTGTTTGATAAGAGGTACTGAACAATGTGTTTTTTGATAACTTTCTCCATGATTTTTCTGACTACTGGCGTGTGGTTTTTGGGCCGATAGTGATCTGGGTCGTGTAGTGCACCCCTTTTGAAACGCAAAGTTATGACAGAGATTTTCCGTTGAGGAGGGACGAAACTGCGGAACATGAAGGTGGTGTACACATCAGATAACAGCCAAGGGAAGTCAGAACCACCAAAACGGAGGAGGTCCGGCGGGAAATCATCTCGGCTTGGTTTCGGGGAAGGTTTATTAGAGAAAAGTGATTTTTCAGTTGCTAGATTGGTGAAGAGGATCGACGAAAGAGAGACAGAGGAGCAGGGATGGATTGTGGGAGACGGGGCACCAGAGCAGTTTATAAGGGAGGAAGAGGAGTGATCATTGAAGGCCTCGGAAAAAGGTGCTATGGTATTAGCGGTAGATGAGCCGCGGATGGGGAATTTGGACGAGGTAAGATTAGAGTGACTGGACCTTTTACTAAGCGGGTTGGAAAAGCAGCCAGTTTTGTTGAGTTGTGCTAGGGCAATGGCCTCTTACCTTCTCGGATGCGAATCGGCCTTGCCACGCAGCTTCAGTTGTGGCTGGTTTAGGCGCAGAAGAATTGTGAAGTCCAGTGATCTAGCGAAGGTAAGTTGCAGTTTAGCCAGCTTACGCTCCGGAAGTGACATGGCGTGAGCTGCTGGGCTTGGGGCTTGGATCGGCACACGGGTTATCTGTAGCTGAGCAGTGTAGGAGGTTGGAGTGGAGAGAGTTCACAACGGTGTGGGGGTCACAGGAGACAAAAAAGGGTGTCCCAGCCAAAGAAACGGATTATAATCGGTGCTAGGGGCCATTTACATGAACGGTAGGAAGTTGGAACGGGGGAAGAGGATTGCACCTGATGGAAAAACTGAAGCAGCCGAATTTGCACCTGACAGTACGGTGGTCACTATCTGGGAAGTGTCAGTAATGTAGGTCGTGATATCAGGAATATCAATGGAAAGTACAAGGTCCAAGATGTTGTTCCCCCTTGCTGAGCAGGAGACACGTTGGGTCCATCCACCAAGACGGACACAGTAAAGGAAGGTGGAGAGGGCGGGAGGCTAGTATAAGAGGCCCAGCAAATTGAAGGAAAGTTAAAGTCACCTGCATTAATTTTTGCGCTGACGGGGTAGTCAGGCACAGCATTAAAGACATCCACCTCAGAGACAATTTTTGCAGGCCCCAGACCCGGAGGGAGGTAGATGTAGCCAAGGAGGAGGTTCTTGCCGGAGGCGTGAATAGATAGCCATAACGAATCCTGGATAAGGAGAAGAGAGAGGTGGTCAATAACACTAGAGTGGATAGTGCATTTGACAAAGGCTAAGCAGCTCTCCCAGCGCATGGACAGGCGGGTTTTCGAGAAGCGCTGATACCCAGCTATGCAAACAAGGTCAAGAGAGGCATCATCTGACAGCCAGGATCCAGTTACTAGTGTAATGTCAGCTTTTGAGGTAAATGCCAGAGATCGTAGATGCGATATTTTTCTACTTATTGATCGAGGGTTGATAAGAACTGGTAGGAAGGAGTTCAGTGTCGGTGTGCACAAAGCATTGATACAAGGTGCTAGGCTATTGGGGTCGCTGTCGCAAAAGGAGTTGGGGCTCAGGGGGGATAGAGCGTTAATATAAGTGGGAGGGTGGACAATGTTGGAAGAGGGACAGAAAGTAGGCAAGGCGTTAGCGTGAGGCGCCGCCGATCGCTGTGGGTGACCAATACGATGGATGCGCGACAGACTGCTGATGTGGGCCGGAAGGGTGTCACTCGGTAAGGCAAAGTGAGAGGTTTAGAATATCTGTTGAAGCAGGTTGGACAGGAGGGAGTGCATGGGGTAAGGTACCGAAGGTCATGCCATTGAGGGAGGAGTGGTAAGGGACATAGGTCTGTGAAAGATTATCGATATGGTCCATAGGGCGATTAGCGATATGGCCGAGAGTGTGGAGGGCACCGGTCAGGAAAAGATGAGGTCCTGACTGCAGGTAACCTATCTGTCAGGCAGAACCAGTATAGGGCTGGTAGGTCGGCTTGGGGGTGTGGGTATGTATGTGAGTAACTGGGAGGTAGTGTGGGGTGGGGGGGGGGGCGGGAAGGGCGGGACGGAGCTTGGGAAACTTTTGGAAGTTCATGAGGGTTATGGGAGCCGGTAATTTGGGAGGGTGGGTAGGTGCGGCGGGGAAGCAGGATACAGATACGAACCTGGAGTGTCTGCCGGGGTACGTACGTGGTACCTCGGGATCAGACGGGTATTGGTGGTGGGGAGCAGAGGGGAACAGAAGGAGCATGCTAAGGCTGCGGTATAGAGGGTTGGTGTCTGGGGGGGCAGGAAGGGATATAGGGTAGCAAATGAGATGGAGGATTAGTATAACCCATTCGATCTGAACGAGGGAAAGCCAGTGGAAATGGGTGGGAGGCAATGGAATGGTGCGTGCCACTGGCATGGCTCTGAAGGTTACTGCTACTTATAGACGAACGTGAATGACCCAACTGGTTTCCTCCTGCTGGGTCCGGGATTACACTATAGGCAAATGCCGGCTGAGAGTAGGGGCTAATGGTTGGAGTGACTAGCTGAAAAAGTGCGGACCTGTTAGGAGTACCAGGTAGGCTCAGGGGGATTTGAGGGGCCCTTATGAGGATAACTACGAAATGTCGCCGCGGAGCTAGCAGCCGGTGGGTAGTTTGTGGAGTCGTTAGAGTGAGGGCGGTGGTTGATAACACTTATCGACTGCTCGGAGGATAAATGGGAAGTAGTGCTGAGGGGGACGGTGGTTGCACCAGGGTCTTGTCTTGGCTCTGATGCTATGATGGGGGATCACGGGTTTGATACTGGAGTGGCATGCTGCTTGGGGCCTGTGGTCGGGTGGGGGAGAGGGGCGAGAGCTACTGGAAGTAGAGGCTACTGGGGGAGATGATAGAACAGGGCTTCTATGAAGAAGTGGAACCGGGGGGGGGAGTTAGGCTTATCTAGGTTGACTGTTTGCAGGTGGATAGGGTGGAGCGCAGAGGTAGCCCTTGACTTCCTGCCAGTGGGGCATTGGGTAACCATGTCGGTTCCAGTGGGGTCAGCCCACATGGGCAAGGCAGAGTTGCTTCTCAGAGGGCGAAGTTTATCCCCCTTGGAAGGGGGGGGGGTTATCAGGGTATATCTTGATGTCCTTAGGCGGAGAAATGGCAGAAATTGCCGACTTGTTGCAAATGAACTCTCTAGATGTTAGGTCGTCCATGAAATGGAATGGCAGGGGGCAGCTATGTCGCTGGGACTTTTACCTTAGCCTCCTGCAGTGGCATTTATAATGAGCCATATTGAACGAACTGAGTATGCCGTTTCGCTAAGGAATGCGATGGGCCGTCTGGAGCATTAAAAACCACTTCATCCTTGGAATTGGTAATGTGGTGGTATATTCCGGTCGGTGCAGAGTCGAGGAGGTGTCCCCCAGAAACCGAGTTCTTGGGGCATGTGGTGGATACGCTATCAAGGAGAGTAGCCAAAGTTGAAACCCTTGAAAGGGCCTCATCGATCAGCTCAACCCCGTTTCTAAGTTCTATGAAACTCCGCTTGAAGCCATTTGGACTACTAGGAAATTCACCGTCGATGTTAACGAGGGCGATAGAGCACGGCCTGGCTGTTGGGAGGGGTTGGGTGTGTTTGGGTTTGCCACCTTTAGCGATACGGATTTTCCGAGCACTGGTTGAGGACCGGGATGACATGATAAGTAAAAAGGTGTGACGGGGGTACGGAGTGTAATGCCCGTTTGAGCAATGCGTAGCCAAATTCACAACGGATCCCGAAATCAAAAGGCGATTATCCGTGATATTCTACGATACTAGATCATTGAATGAACAATGACACCAAAAAGATACAAATCTCAATAATGAAATCACAAGGACTCAACAGCCAGAAACCGAATTGCGGCGTGCGAGCAAGAAGCACCTGCGTGAAGCAGGTCCAGAACAAGGATGTGACAAAATAGCGCTCTGGGCGCGAACAAACAACAATTGGTCTATAAAAACAAACAGTTCGTAAAGACACGTCAATAGTGTAAGCAAGTGAGTGGTGTTAAGAAAAACACTGAATTGCAAAGGTTTTAGGGGAATTTTCCACTACCCGTCGTTACACGGAGGAGGCGGGCGTTCGGTCAGCTAGACAGAGGCAATCCAAAGGTCTGTGCAGACCGCAAGTGTACGAGGGTGCCACATGTGCATAGGTCCAGGTGAGACCTATGCAACAAAGCGGTATAGGAATTGAGCTATATAGCCCACCATATATAGTTGGGATTAGGAGGTTTGGGACGATGGAAGATGGTGAGATGGTAGAAATTTGCTGCTTTGTATGCACGGATGCAACCCACACAGAATACGGTAAGTACTGTACCATTGCTAGGATCATAACAGCAGTTTAACTTGGAGGTATATTTCACATACGGGATCGATGGACCTGATGGAACGAGAGTGGACTCTTATGGGAGAGGATGAATGGAGGCCCAGTGAGACAGAAACTTAAGAAGGTGCACCGGTGGATGCCTAGCGAGTTGGGTTATAGGGAGTGGGATGTAGAAAAGCTAGGTAAATAGTATCGTGGCGAGAATCAAAGGAGGTTTTCTAGGTAAGTCATGCAGAATGTTATTAGGCAGAACCGAGACTGAGGATATCCAATATAATCTGCAACTCTAACTCGTGATAACAACTAGAGGTTGCTAGTTGGTGTGCCGCAGTTGTTTTCACGACTATGTCACTATTCCCAACAATGGGGCGACATATACTAGGGTGGACAGAGTTGTAGGTCTAAATAGCGGGATAAGCAAAAGAGAAAACGGAGCAACCTGAATTTCACGTCGGGGTGACCCTGACCTTTTCAATGTGGTACTCAGTGTCACCCTTTCTGCTGTTCTGCTTTGCCCATCTTACTACCTAATTACACCTGTTGAGCTAAAAGTTGTTCTCCCGTCCCCTCTCTCAGTTGACTATTTTAGAGCATTACGCAATTTCTGTCTACATCTCAACCACCACTCCGTCCACCCACTTTCTTCCACACCCATAGCCAGATCACAATCTCCACTTCCCAGTAAGCTTCTTGCAAGTGAACTGACCGTCCCCAAGTCTTCACCTCCACAGTCTCCCTCCAGTTTTATCCTCGTTTCACCCACTCTTCCCAGATCTCGGCACTTCCAAGCAGCACTTCCTGACTTCTGATCGGGGCAAGCCTCCATTGACGGCCCAGTGGCTCAGCTGGCCAATGGCACAAATCCGTCTTCAGCATAGTCCTCATTACCAGGGACAAAATTTCACCCATCCATTGAAGTCTACACTTCGCCCGACGACTTCTCACTAAACCACAATAAAGCCACCATGGCTTCTACCGTGAAGTTAAGAAAAAATCCATCTTGCTCTTTTTTGCTTAACGTCTGCACATTTCTCTCAAGATCGTCCTTACTTCGAGAACAAGCATATTTTTCCATGCTTGGCTGCGTTACCAGTCACAGAGGCTGACTGATCACACTCAGTTAGACCACCCTCCCGTGCCACGTTTTCAAGCCACCGCCAACAGCAGACCTAAAAACCTCTGGGGGGGGGCTGCATTAAGCAAACCAGGCATGCATTCAAGGTGAAAAGGCCTAACCACTTTTTTCTTGTAAACATTCTGGAATGTGTCCGGCCCGCTGTTGAAGACCAACCACTGGTTTTTGTGGGGCGCACCCTCCACCCACCGAACCAGGATACACACGGACTGGCAGCAGTAATAGATGCCTTCAGCTATGTCCCCGAACCTCTTTAACAGTAAGAATCCCAACTAGAGACTTATACTTGCTGGAAGCCTGCTGGCAGGCCTCGAATTCTCCTAAAAACTTCATGAGTTTCCCTCATATATCTATGTTAGTAACTGGGCACATCGTGTTTCATTCCTACTCAGGGAAAAATATATTCGAACTTACCTTCTCTGGTGGTGTCAAGAAAGTGGGCACTGGAATCTTAGGCCGCATCACTGGCAGTGACGATAAGACAGCGCCCCGTGTTTTCGTGGCACCCTGGCTACAAAACTATAGGTCAGCAGAAACCTTCCGATGACCAACAGATAATATCACATAGCTTGGCACACTCATCTACGCTTTTCTATCCGTTCCCAAGTGTGGGATGATCCAGAAAGGGCGGCCGATCCTGTTTATTCTAATCCTAACCATTTCTTTGACAAACTCACTTTATCCCGGGACCCATAATTGGCAAACAGACGAGCTCCGTAGATTGCCTGAAACGTAGGCTATTCAAACGACAACGAAGTTTTACTACAGCAAGGGACTTCTAGTTGTGCCCTCAAGTAATACTTTTAGCCCGTCAGACGAAACCATCTTTGAATCCTTTCAAGGAAACTGCGGTAATAAGTGTGAACTGATCTGACAGGATGTAACGAAATTGCCTTCACCCGGAACTACGTGAACAAAAGTAGCAAGAGGACCAAAGTTGTGAAATAGCGCCTTAGCTGTATTGCAGAAAGGGCTAGCATAAATATGTTAAACTAGAGAAGATAATTTGTAGACGGTGAGATGGACAATCACAAGGGGCTTTTGCCGACTTTTCCACAGTGATCCTTCTGGTTCGGGTTCACCCGAGTGCGTAGCTGCGGAGCCGTGCATGGCCGTATCACGTGACGGCTGCTGAATCAGCACTAAAGAATAGGAATTGAAGGCTTCAGGTCATCCAGACGGGGCAGATCCTCCGACCAGGTTGATGGGGGTCGGGGTCGGTCAATCCAGTCAGGCTATCCCGTCCATAAGATACAACAATACTCACTTGCATAACCCCCTGTTGATTGCGGAGGCTCTCAGCAATTACTTCGCCTCCTCTATAAAGACGGACGACTTTGCACCCATCCTTTTCTAAATCCCGTGACGTCAGTGACCTTCCAAACAGTGTTGTTTCACTCCGATGGGGTTTTAGCTTCGGTAGCAAAAACAAAACCGTCCTGCGGAGCCGGCTTGAACTTTGACCGCCAGCCGTTTTTGGTTTATGTAGCGCAGACGTTTCCGTAATTTTAACAAACTTATTCAGTTTGTCAAGTGGGTGCAGTGATTTTCCTTCCCAGTGGGCGACTTCCAGTATTATATCAATGTACGAAGAGCATCTGGTCTGGATCCAGTCAGTTATCGACCGGTGAACCACACCCCGGTCATGCCCAGAATACTGGAGCGGGTGACTGGGGGAGACTGAAGTTTCACTCATTTTACCATAATCAAATCAATGTTGATCAGTAAGGCATTCTTAAGTCAGCCCATGTGAGACTCTCATAGCAAATTTCCTCAAACTAGCCACAGAGGTGGTCAGTAATAGCGAATCGTTGATCGTGACTGTTTTGGACAAGGCCAAAGCTTTTGATGGAGTATCAGACACAAGGTTACCGGGGATCAAGACGAGCTGAACTGTGGGCCCACGGCTTGTGTGGTTTTCTTCGTACTTATCAGCTTGAGACCAAATAGGTAACATAGGCGATGCTTTGTTCAAACCCCGACCTGCAACCTGTGGTGCCATGCAACGTATTGTAACCGTCCCTTTCCCTTTCCTCAAGTACGCAAACGACATGTCTTAAAGTCCTACCAAGAAGTTCTCTTCTGCTTGCAGATGATAAAATATTTCACAAATTTGAGTACTTGGCATCAGCTTCTATCATGACCCTGAAAGGAATTGCCTTCTCCCAGTTCCTGGATTAATGACCGGAGGATAAGACCGTTCCCTGAAAAAAAGTATTATTCTGATGTATAAGTGCCACCTCCCTACTGGAAGATTTAGAATTAGTGGCCAGTTCATACTCAGTAATGCTCAAGTAAGCCCCCATGCTAACACTGTCCACTGTTGATCCCTCAGAACACGCAGTCTCCCGAGTGAATAAAGTTGGCCGGGCCACTGGGATCATACACAAAACCCCATGATGCCGGAGACTGAACTAAGCATTTCTGGGTCTCACATCAGATTTCTTCTAGGATACTGCCCTTTTATTTGCTGTACCGTGCAACAGAGACAAATAGCTTTCGGGAATTTACAGCATGCTTTCACCGAAGAGCCTCTGGGTTTCTTCTCGCTCCCTAAATTAAGTAGAACGTTGTGATCTGCAGACGTCGACCCCTTGTGGCTACTCTGCTCTAGAATTAACCCTCTTTTCTTCCGTAATATTAAAAAAACGGGCGACGCAGTTCAGCACCACCGGTGAGAACTTCAAACTACTCCCCAAGGAACAGCTAGTTCTTTGTCTTTCACTGAGATCAGAAGTCTTTGCCAATAAGTGAGCTTCGATGTGGAACAAACAGCCACAACTCACTCGGGCACACTCATCCTTTGAGGTGATTGAATATGGGATAAGCGCAGCTTTATTAGTGAACACAAAAATCTCGAGGCTCATTTCCTATACTTCAAAGGCCAGGACTTTTCGAATATGATTGCCTTACTGATGAATTAAAAATCTTGGTTAAACGCCGCGGTCATTATGATGTTCATATGGTTTGCCTCTTCCTGAGAGCAATCGGGCCACTCAGTGTACGACATGAAGACACAGTGGCTTCGGTCCCAGGATTTGGGACTGCAAAGCAGTCTCATTTATTTAACATTAAACATTCTATTTGGACCTGACCTGCACGGCGGCTTATCTCATATTTAGCCCTGAGGCCCAAGACACCGAAGCTCAGACGCCTCGGTGTGCGGTCCAACCCAGCTGAACACTCCTTACGAGGCTCATCATATACATCCCGTCTGGTGCTAAACTTATGCTGTTTGCGCCTCCCATGTAGTGCCTGATCCCTGCGCCAACTGGTGTTTTGGTGAACGTGAACCCCATCGAATAATCTCCGGCTGCGCTGGACTTCACCTGCCTATGTATTTCGTTCCTCTTGTGAACCACCTTGTTACTCCTGACCCCACGGATGCGGCTAGTGTTCCCGCAGCACATCTGTGAGCCTTCCCTACTAGGGCTGTTCCCCTGCACAGAGCTGACCACCAGCGGGACGACCTGAACACCATATGTCAAGAGATCGGCACAAAACTCGAAAAAATCTTTCATATTCTCGTTTCCAATCCTTGTCACACGCTGCCTGTTCCTCCGAGCAGATGTGTTGCCATTGAATGACTGGTGTGTTTGACCTATTTTCACCGTGGCTTGCCAGGTGTCTTTTATTTTTCGGTCGGGGCATCGTAGCTGTGGTCATCCACCAAAATCAACTCCGCCCTGTAGGACAGCCGGATATCTGACTGTGATAAAACTATAAAAGTTCAACGTCTAACCTTTTCCCGCCCATCACTGTTTCCGAACCGGCCCTCCAAGTGTTGTTGTCCTGCTTTGCAGTCTGCTGGTTACGGTGAGATTGTCATACAAACCACGCATTCAACTTATCATGATAGCACCTCAGTCGTGCTCAGAATTAACTTTATTATAACACCAATGAATTAGCGGCAAATGGCATAGTCATATTTAAACCACGGCTGGATGACTGCTGGGCTAATGTTTTACCGGGCCATGATTAGCCGCATAAGCATACCCTCGGGTTACACCTCTCGCATCCGCTCCCTCCTTTTCCATGACAGTACGTGTTTCCCGCCCTCACACACAGTAAGATGCAGCAGACTGTGGTCTTTCTTTCTTTATCCAGTTGTCCTCAGTCGAGATTCTGGAGGCTAAGCATGGCAGCGAGTTTGGACAGTGAATCTCTCTATCCAACGCGGCTGCCGGCTCTCCGAGAGGGAACCTGCCCTTCTTTCTCTTCCTTGCAGTTCACCACTCATCAACCACAACATTCGGATCACTTGGCAGTCTAAGCACCGTAGGAATATTGCACCCCCTAGTGCAAGTACCTTGACGTACACTGGCCAAACCAGCGAGTCCTGTGATTTGATCTGATCTGGTACCAGCTCCGCTGAGCCACAGCACGATCGATCTCACGTCCACACTTCTCTGTGTGGGTCCAGTTTTCTTTAGTGCCTGACCACCGATAGTTTTCTCCACAACTTTACCCTAAAGCTCTTCAGACTTCATCAGGTGGTAAAATTCGCCAATCCAGAAGAGAGAATAGCAAATACCATGTTACGCCAGCACGGCACCAGCATAATCCACACGCAAACTATTCTTTCAAGCCTGTCTCATCTCCACAAAGCTACCCATACTCTGCATAGTCAAACTGCACTGGAGAAGGGCACGGCTTATAATTCCTCACAATAGAAACACCTTGGGTGATTCAGTGTGCGAGCTCTACCACGATAACGTGGTCTCAGATTAGCGCATCCCCTAGAGAGATGCTACCTCATCTGTTCCCTCACACACACTCGTAACCGAAACTACGGGTGCCTTATCCGGAGCTCTTATCGTTGCCATTAGGGGACCTATCTGTATTGCCGTTACCATTCCAAGCATGAAGTGTTCACACTGAACTTACCCTATAATATCGTGCTTGCTACTTGGCAGAAGCCCGCAGGTTTTTTATCCAGATACGGCCCATATCTCACCGCTATCTACGGGAGCCCTTCCACATTTCGATGGCTTCTGCTTTACATCGTGATGGCTCGATTGTCCAACTCTAACCTACCTCGTACTGTTACTAACCCCGACACGTATAAAGCACAACAAACGCAAGACAGCTTTAAGCAAAGCCTAGCCGGGTAAAAAGGCTAAATAAAAAACAGAACTGATCTGAGGTTTTTTCAGTAATAGATTATGAAGTGAAAAGTGTTTCAAAAATACACAAACCCCACAAATGAAGTTACAAAAACCCGTAGATAAGAGCCAAGCTCACTGTGCGATAAAACGGGGACTCGAGGCTTGCAACACCAAAATGAGTGGCCTCTTATGCGGTAATCGAGCGTTGAACGTTAATAATTAGTTTCGTATGCTAGTGTAGGAATGAGAAAAACACAGGCAGGGTGTACGTAATCTGGAAATTTGACTTGTAAGGAATGTTTTAGTGCTATTGGAGGATTCCTCACTCCCGGCTGTCGCAAGTTACACCAAAATTCGTCCAAGCCAAGCAGTGCCAAAGAGTTGTGCTTTCGGAAACCTACTATTCTTACCTGTTCACGCAGTGCTGTGTGTGTGCGCCTGCCGGACATGAAGACCGTAATGTGTTCAACTTTGCACTAAACACCATCATCCATGGCTGGCTAGTGAGACCAAAGGACCGTTCTTTAGCAGCAAACTGTGATCCTTTTCTCGCCCACCGTTCATAGTAAAAGAGCCGTAAAATTATGCGTATGCCCGGGTATAAATCGTGTGCATGGCGACCCAAAAATGCTGGGGTTGTTGGAACCGCAAGTAAACAGGCATGTGAGTGGGCAAGTTGACGGATAAACTACGTGTAAATATCAGACGTCACTTGTAAAGCCATGGGACAACGTTGTTGCGGTGCAACTTCGCACTAAACGTGGAAACTATTCACAAATGGAGCTATCTAGTCCGAGTGGGTATATTTTTGTGTGCGATATGTACATGAAATTGGTGCCATTCATGGAATTTCAGTGGTTAGGCTGTGTGGGCAACCATGATGCACCACGGAGTTACTGAGACTCTGTCCTTTTGGGGTTCCTCGTCACCCTCAGGCAGTCAAAACTTTCTGACAAAGGAAATGCTTACCAGGACTTCCACAGCCAATTGATGCTTTTGAATACCTATCCTCACTGCCCTCAAGTGTACAGCTTATTGCTGGTGACCTTAACCTGCTTGAGATAGCTTAGCCATCTTTATCTGCACACGATAACCTCTTACCGTTTGTAACAAGTATTACCGTGGGAGGGTGTGTGCATCATATCCGCTCTCCGACGAGGAAAAACAGCATTTTAGATCTCAGTTTCTCCCATGGCTTCCCTCACATATTTGTCTCAGTCTCCCAAAGTTTTCCAGGTAGTGATCACAATAGGGTTAACTGCTGCATTCCCACTCACATAAAGCCTACCATGAAGTCACACTGCATCAAACCCTTTTTCCTACCTGAGTTAAAAGTTCTCCCTACGACCACTCGACAAGCCGATTGGAGTGAATTTTCCCTCTCGTGATCCATACAAGCCACTTATATTTTCTACGCACAGCTCTCCAGATGTCTTGAGAGGATTACCTACCGCCCCAGCAACAGAATAACAGGAAATCCTATATCACCTCGCCGCAAACAACGTATGCCACACTTCAAAATTTCATAAAACTACACACGACTTTGCAATTCCTATTCAAACTTTCCGCCTCAATTCTGCTGTTCAAAGGCTTGAAAAAACCACACCGCTTGACCAGGAAATGAGTGCTCTGCGACACCAAAATAAATTTGTTCGACTGTCATAGCTGTACAGTGCCGGAAACTCCGATATCCATAGAGATATCCCGAGCACTGTGTCAAAGGAAAATGTATCTGCCGCAAATCCCCTTTCTACTGCAGAGACCTTCAACTCATTCTTTGCCCCAACTGTGACCCTCATTACTAATGTTGACCCACCGCCTCTTCCCCCAGTTGCCACTTCAACTCTGTCCAGGGTGGAATTTGACGCCGAAATTATCCCCCAGTTACTGGCCACTTTCAAGCCATCAATTTCCCCAGGACCTGATGGTTTACTGCTCGTTGATATAGCTAGATGCGGACCTGATTTACCCTAATACTACTAGCACTAGCACCGGATGCGGACTGAAAACGTCCCCTAAATCGTATTGCTGCCACCCATTGCCTCCTCCAACGTTCCTGAAAAAGATCTACCATACACCCGGTCAAGTTCCAAATCAACATATCCACATATACTGGCTCACTATTTGCTACTGCCGACACTTATCTCCACCGACTTGCCTTCTACATTTTTGAATTGATCCCATGTTTACCCTCATTCTACTTCGTCCTGTTATTGGATTCTGTACTCCGAAGCATGAAGCGGTTTCACTATTCAGATACGTTTATTACGAACATCACAACTCCTGACATAATATTGAAGAGACCATTCATCCACTGAGCAATTTGTACGTCACCACTCCATTCATCTAAACAAAACCATCATTTAAAGATTTGTTTCTCACCTGTCAGCAATATTACAAGGTTCGAGAGGGTCCTTCCTCCAGCGTTTCATCCGCGTGACACTAGCTCGATGCTCCATTGTATTCTTCCCCTGCATCTCCTTCAATTCAGCCATTTGCATTTCCTGACAGTTGCATTGACAATAAAGCACCCACAGTCCAGTACATAAGTAGTTCGATTGCCTCCTCAACTTTCCGTGTCAGACTTTAGCGTATCCAGCTTTGCAATCACCCGCACTTCCTGAGGGATGTTCATGTGAGCTACCTTATACGAATGTATCAGTCCACTATATGTCCACCACCTACATCCACTTTGTTACCAAATTTAGATGCTATCATACTATTCACCAACGAACCCAGATAAATCCATAATTGTTCCACATCTCAGTCCTTGATGAGCCGCTGCCACTGTTCCACCAAGATATCATGGTCGGCCATCGGCACCAAATTCCGTCGAGTGCTTTCTCCACATCTTTAGCTGACAATCAACTACCCATAACTTAGGCTGCCGTTATTCTCTTTGTCCCTTCGAAACTTTCAGTTTGGACTTTCCTCAACGCACCCAGTCACACAATTATCTGCGCTTTTTGAAGGTTCCAGAGACGCACTACTTCCAGTTGATTCCGTCAGATATCAAACATATATACCACTATTATGCCCATTTCGTTGTAAACTTGTAATCCTCATCTGCCATTCTTGGAATCACCCCCGATAAACCAATGGTTGAACACCACTTCACCCACCTGTTAACTATTGCCACTTTTTCCATCAGTCTTCCACGATTGAAAATCTATACCGAGGACCACTTCGGGGGTGATTTCTCCAAACCTTTGCTGGAAATGAATTATGCATATGCCAAATCGTTGATCTTCTGTTTTTTCCCAGATGCCTCATGTCAGACTCTTACCAGCATATTCCTTTAAGCGATCGACCACATGTTTCGACAGTATCATTTATGACCTCAAGATCATCTTATATGAACTCCTCCATCCACCCTGTTGTCAACTTGTGTTCACTAGTTAACCTAAAACAAACTCTTCATTCAAAGCGTATTTCACTCACCTGACAACTTTTGTCACTCTACTCTACCAAAGTTTCAGGCTGGGGCATCTACATACACTTATTTATGAGTGCGTCCTCCACAATCTCTCGATGAATAGTAAGTACTTATTTAGTGTTAAATCGGACTTTGTTCCATTTACGCAACTCTACTCCTCGGAAGACACCATAACTCCTTCAATACTATATATCTGCCATTTTCCGGGTCACTTGAGCTATTGGTTCAAGTGTCAACACCGAGAACGTTTCAATTTTTCGTCGGTGCTTTTTTGAATGTTTGTTGTCAGTTTACTCACCTTTGCGACTTTACATCGATGCTATCCAAAATACTGTACCTTTTTACTCCATCCCCGCTTCACTTCATTACGTATCTCGACCACGGAGCCCATTTTACTCACACTGGGCGGTGTGTCCGCCTGACTTTTAAACTAAAATTTGCCGGGCATTCATTCATGCAACCACTGAAACCTGGACAATGTTCTGTGCTGCATATACCCAAATGAATATCCAAGGGACCTTTTTGTGACCTCACTTGTACCATGTGATCATGAAATTAGGCATGCTTTGGGTGTCCCCGGAATGAAACGCCGTTGCTTTTCACTGATTTCTCTACCACGTTGCCGACGAGCCCATCACAGTCAGGGCTGCAGTGCCTGATAAATTCAACCGACCAGCTTTCAAAGTGAGGCTGATCATCAGCTAGGAGCATCACTCCGCCTCACCTAAAAGACTTCCCTTTTGTGATGGACTACGGTCTGAGCTGAAATATTGGCAGGTATTCCAGCATCCACAGCCTTCAAAATGCTAGCTCAAAGCAGTCTGCTTGTTTCCAGCCATGGAAGTGGGTGCTCCAGTATTACCGGAGGTTCACCGTCTTCTCTGGGTTTTCGCATGTGTGAGCCTTTCGAAGTCGGAGCGATCTGACCTTTGACATGGTTGTGACGGGTACCGCCTACCTTTTTATAATTCCTACCGCTCCAACGAACAAATTATACAACTTCTTATCATCCAAATTTGTTACTTTTTCAGTGCCGTTATTGTTCTCCTCTCGGCATAATGCACGTTACCAGTAACCGCCGCTCCCTGATTAGTCCTGGATCCTGCTTGGAACCACTCAATACCTAAGCTGGAGCTCGGAACGCACGGGTTAATGTTATTGATAGAATTTTGATACGCCTTCTGAACACGGAGTCACATTTACTCCTCTTCTTGGACTCCGAATGCAGAGGCTGAGAAACACTGCTCTCAGTGAGATGATATACTTGTCAGTGTCGCAGGCTAATAAAGTTCAAGCCTATGCGGAGATTTTCCATCCCTGTAACCATTAGAAGATTTTATTTTTCCCCAAATTGCGTCCCGGTGGAAAATCAATTCTCCATTGATCCGGTCACCATCCTTCTTCCTCCAATTGAGCTTTCTGATCTTTCGCGTCATACCTGTTATTGATCCAGGTAACTTACTCACCTTTTTATGGAACTCTGTCCCTCCTCATATTGGTCATGGTTTTCTCGGATACTTTCACAATTTTTTTCTATCTGCCTGTTCCACAAATTTCCCCATTCATTGAGCCCCGGCTGAGTCCCGTCAATGAAGGCTTGCTTCTTTCCTATGTATTATGCCCCTTTAGCGTTTTGCATTGGGCTCCTTCTGGAGATTCTCACTTGACGCCATCATCAAATGGGATTTTCAAGCAATTTCTTGTCTGCCAAGCGGACCACTGTTACCTCAAACTTTTTTCGGCCTTGTTGTGTCGCTGAAATCTTTTACTTATAGATTTGAAGTTTGTTTGTGAATCACCCTACTGAGTAAAGCCCTATACAACGATCATGCCCTCACAAGCTCTTCTCGACCATGGTCCGTAAATTTACCATTGCTATCAAATCTGTTGGAATTGTGTGTACTTTTGACAACTATGGGGCCTTCAATCAAGCTACCCTCCCAGGTGGGCACTCCATTCCGCTTAGACAAAACGTAATTTGTCCCTTATCCGGTTGTAAGTTTCCGTCGGCTTCAGCTTGGTTAGAGCTAATCACACCCAGGTAGCCAAAGCTAATATCCCTAAAGCCACTGTGACTACTTGTTCGGATTATTCGATTTTGTTGCGTATATCTCGGCCTGGGCGTCGCCACCCAAGACTTTCAAAGGTCTACGCATTAAGCAGCGCGCGGTTAGAAAAATGTCCACTCGTACTTGAACGACACCTCTCCGCGAGTTATTCAAAGAAGGAGCATGTGGTGCACCTGCGAGCAACTTTAGAAAGCCCTAGCCAACAAGGTGCCATAAAACCCCTTCACAAATGCGACTTAGGTAGGTTCTGGATCATGGCCTTTCGGTCGCTAGGATACGAACTCTTCCAAACAAGGTCGCCGAAAGTCGCAATATTCCTGAGCTCCACTCTTAATAATATTAATAATAATATTGGTATATTTCTCGGCCATGGTCGAGACGCACGCACAAGCGCATGATCATGGTGTAACACGTTACTCAGTAATACGAAATATTCACAAATTCTAAGTATGCAAGTCTAGAGTATCAGAGACGGAAAAACAAAGACAGCAACAGTTTGAACAGATCATTCTGATAATAGTTTGCGCGGCAGTTTTGAACCAGTTTCGAATCCGGGCTAGGCAGTGGGGCGTGGTGGAGATATCGAAAAACTCTTTACCGCAGTGCCAAGGAAGCATTATGAACAAGAATGATGCAAGCCAAGGAAACCAGAGGCCAACTAAGGTTCTGCAAATGGAGTAAATTTTGAACGAGAAGAAAAGAGGGGAAATCGAAGCATGCGAAGAGGATAGCTATCCATGAAGACAGTGCAGACCCTGAATGTCGGATTAACCGGAGTTCAATAAACAGAATGAGTTTTGAAACAGGGGGACATGAGACCAATTTCGTGAAAGTGAACACCGGTGGATGTGGGATAAACAGCAGTCCATAAAAAGGTGAGTTTAGATTCAGGATCAGTAACATGTACTATTCAGAAATGAGAAAGCGCAACTGGAAGGTCCTCGAGAAGTTGAAGGTCGACTTCCAGCCGGCTACGGTTCGGAGAAAATATAACCTGTGGTAACGGATAATGAATTGGGAAATCTCCGCATGGACTTCAGCATTATTATGCAGTTTCACTGACAAATATATACGTATGTGTTGACGCGTTTGCCTTCAGTGTTATTCAGCGTCACTTCTGGTAACGTACGACATCGAATGCGTAAGTTCCGTCTGGCAGGGCAAAGTATGTGTCGGTCAATCAGCCGAGTGTGGCTGTATGTTAGCGGCATGCGCGTGAGCTGGAATTCGTGTTGGTTGCGTCAGAAAAAGCTGAACGATCTGATAAGCAGTTAGGGGTATTTCCTGTTGCGTGGTCTGATTTCGGTCCCAGCTGCTAGGGTAGGTTCCACTTGAGTCTCTGTCCATACGAGTCAAAGCGGCATGCTTGGTTAGCCAATTCGGCGACTGAGATAGCGGGAGACAACGAACCTGAAATAAAGAGGGATTGCAGTCTGGACGTGGTTCCAGCTGTGGGTTATGATAATATACGAAGACAATGAAAAATGGATTGTTTAACTCTATGTGAGTGGGTAAAATAGGCTGGCAGTGGATTTGAGCTATACTGCTGCAGGCTGCCGAAGTTGCCTACACGGGCTTGGTAACTGTGTATGCATTTCAAAGGATTTAGGATTTGCCCGTGAGCATGGCATCGCTGGGATACTAATAAAAGACCTAGGGCTTCATGGTTAAGAGTGGTTAGAAATGATAACCCTCAATACCGTTTGTTTACGCAGAACGCAGTTAGGCAACGAGGCGATAAGATAGGTTTGAAATAACAGACTGAGCGAGTAGGACTAACACACTGTTTGCGTAGCGCTACGCTGTTACTGTCTCTTTCGGTATAGTGGTTGTCCTATACTGAGTAGTTTCTGAGGAGTCGGAAAGTAGAAGGAACTATTGGGGTGACAGTGGTGATACATTAGAGGTAATTGGTCACTTGCCTTGGAACACTGACGTGAGTTCATCTATGCCCTTCCTCGATAGTGCTATCGTACTGAGATTAAGCTTCAGTGTGAGCAAGGAAATCTGATGTGGATATGATTGCATGGTTATCGTGGTGTCTTTTTCGTTGTTATCGTACTGCAAAGCAGGACTACACCGATGTTGGACTGGTTTAGGGAACCATGAGAGGTGGGAATGAGAATGGGTCCGAATTTTTGTCAGGGAAGCAAACTCCAACGGCCTCCATTTGGTGCTCATGGTAGGCGGCACAATGGCCAGCTTCAGGTAGGGAGGTAGCACGATACACTACTACTGGCATCCAGCACGTGGCGCTCCAAGAATGATCCACACTTTTTAGGCGTTCTTATTATTTTTTTAATGGTTTTATCACAGTCAGGTATCTGGCTGCCAGAGAAGGCGGAGCTGCTTTTGGTGGGCGACCACGGCTCTCACGCCCCAGCCGAAATATGAACTGCATGTAACAGGCCGCGTTGGGAATAGGTCAACCACACCAGTCAATCCGTAGCAACACTGCAACCCGGAGATATAGGTCACATGTGACAAGGCTGGTGTGCCCGGAAGACAAAACAGTGCGGTATTTTTTCTCACTTTTTTGTGCCAATCTCTTACTTTTTGGTGGTCATGTCTTCTTGGTGGTCAGCTCTGTGCAGGTAGAGCATCACGGCCAGGAATGTTCGCAGAAGTGCCGCGCTAACACTCGCCTTATCCGTGAATTCAGAATACCAAGGCCGTTTATATGGGACAAAAAATGCAGGGGGAGGTATAGTCAACCACAGCCTGCGATTATTCGATGGGGTTTATGTTCAACGAAACGCCAGTCTGCACAGAGATGGAGTACAACTTGCAGCTCTAACAACTTGATTCGTCGGTGCGATCCACAGACGGTTTGTAGTTTTGCTGGCTAAGTATCAAATGTTGTATAGGCCAATCGTGGAGGATGCTACAGTTCTGTGATAGGGGCAGAATTTGAGCCGTGAATGTCTAATGGTGACTACTGGATGGAGGTTGAGGATTCTGTCAGGTGCTGCGTCTTGGGTTAGAGACAGAGGCATAGACCTAATAATAATCAACACTGAAAATGTTCAGAGAGTATCTTTCATGCTTCCAGTGGCATTTCATATGATAAAATACGACGTTTGAAGCACTGGTCTCAGTCATGAGAGTTATTATGTTTAGGCATTGTAAAATGGTACGTATACGCTAATGTGATGGCAGCTACGGTGTATGGTGTGGCACATCCTAGATTATCAAGGATTCAGGTTAGTATCCAACGCTTTCCTCATAAGCTCTATCAAAAGACATATAAGGATTCGTAAGAGCGATCAGTTTTTAGATGTACAGAGCAACGTGTAGTCTAGACTTAAACATACTTAGGGAATCTAGGGAACGGATATCAGCTGCAAGTTTATTCCACAAAGTTGCATATTTCAGGAGGAAGAAGTTTTGCCTTAAGGACTTCCGAGAAGTAAGAATCGTTATACGGTGTTCCCTATTACGCAGCTGATGTGTCGAGTTTATACTGAACTTAACTTGGCTGGAGGATACAGCTTGTTTGTGGAGCAAAGTAAACAGAAATGCGAGGTTGGGTTTTATTTTCCTAAGCCATAGGGGATCAAGCTGCAGGAGTGAACACCGCTGTCTGTAGGCCAGGGTCGTATAAGGTCCAAACAGTTTTTTGTTAAATTGGAGCTGTTCATTCTCAATGTCAATAATGTGATGTTTATGCATATTTGACAACACAAGTGTACAGTTCTCTAGGGTTGGGCGAATATGAGTTTTGTATATCTCTAACTTACTGTTCGTGAGAAGAAAATTTCTCTGCAGCAAGCCAAGGGATTTATTTGCCCGTGCAGTTATGTAGGAAGTGTGGTCAGAGAAATTGGAAGTGTAAGAATATTACAGTCCAACGTCTCTCATTTTTGGGGAATATGGGAGTGAGACACCGCCAATCTTAAGCATATCCTAAGGAATATTGCAGTTTAGCGAGAGATAACTGCTTTTGTTCACTGAAAATTCCATTTTCCAGCAATCACACCAGGAGGATAAGGAGTTTACGTCGACCATGATGTTATTCAGTGCTACAGGTAGGTTTCCTCGTTTGAATTCGTAGACTATCTTCATGTCGTCGGCAAACAAAGAAATTTCGCCATGAGTGATGACATTGCAACTATCATTTATATATAGTAAAAACAGCAGTGGTCTTAGAACACTACCTTGGATAACCCCGCTGTTTACTGGGTGGGGGTGTGATATCTGACCGTTGATGCAGGTAACTTGGTGACGGTCTTGTAGATAGGATTTAAACCAACTGAGTAGGGGGTTTTCAATCCCGTATCCCTTATCTTGTTGAGTAACTGCAGATGTAGCACTCTGTCGAAGGCTTTTGTCATTTCAAGATAGATGATGACGAGTGCTCTGTCTTCGTCGGCAGCTGTTGTTACCAAATTCAGAGAGTCGAATTGGCAGGTTGAACACGTCCGTGATCTGAGAAATCCGTGCTGTCTTGGACTGATGAGTTTATGTGCAGAAAGGTAGTCGGTCAGGTAGTGTTTTATGACTTTTTCTAGCAGCCTCGATATCATTGGCGTATGATTAATCGGTGGTAATTGGCAATGTCATGCACTGCGCCACCACCAATTTTTCGGACTGATTAAATTTTCATCGCCAGTCTACCTCTGTAGCACCGAAATAATGCAGTCCATGGTGAAGCTTCTAATTGTGGGTAAGCGGGAAACTATATTTACGGACACCATACGGGGAGAATTTTCTTTGATGAAGAGAGCTGTCATCAGTACTGCACGCATAGCAAACCGGGAACAAAGATTCATAGAAATTTTACGACATTGAGCTGCTTACATCAAGAAACTCCTCTAATTTGGTTTAGTTCAGGCCCCGTGCTCTAGATAACAATTTTGTCTGGTATTCACTAAACAGTTCCTTTTGTCGTCCATATGTGTGGGCCACTATTTTGCGCTCCGACTGAAACACACTTGGTCCCACGCCCGTCTGATAATTTGCTTGACCACTCCCATTGTGCCACAATTTTGGCCTTGTTTCTACCACGGGTGTCCGTCAATCTTAATTTTCACTTGCTTAACTGCTGGTCACGTCCGCCCTGACTGACCTATGATTCTGAACAGAACCTTTCACTTTGGTAGCCTTCCACCCCCGTTTTAGAACCTACGCGCACTTACTCACCGGTATCCACGACCAGTTACACCATTGCATCACAGACCGAAAGGTTTTGACGTAACCGTCATTCTCTCTCTATCTACCTTACCTGTGTAAATGGCCGAGCTTGGCCTTCGCGCCATGACCATGCAACTTTCCCACAGCCGTGCTATTTAGTTTGTATTTCTGCAGGATCTTGGGCCTTCCTCTAGGCAACTACTTCTGTGACCGTTGGCTGGTCAAAAAGATTTCCATAAATGAGGACTTCCTTTGTAAGTTACTTTACTCTCTCGTCACCATCTCGGGCTCTTCCTGTTTATTGTTGCCTGGGCATTTTTGAGCTCTTGTTGACTGCCTTGGTTGTACGGTCGGTCTGCCCACAATTTCAGGCAAGTCGTAGTGATTAACTGACAATTCTTTCCAAGGCACAGGTAGTAAAGCAAACATTTGTACGCTGTCGTGGTAATTGGGACTCGCCTATATGCGAGTCACTTAAATAAGGACAACAGTCCTGTGAACCTCAACTTTTCGGCCCTAAGGAAAGCCCCCACGGGCACAGCTTTTGGGCAATGCTGCAAAAGTTTTTCAATAACCCATATCAATCAACAGGTTTATTCTGTATTGGTCTCCAACCTGCAAAATCTTGTTCCGTACTTTCGGAAAAAAGCTAGTAGTAATTTATTTGAGCATTCTAAGTTACCAGCACACATTCGGTCGTGGTCTCCACAGATTTTGAAGTACTGGTACACACTTGCTAGCCGGCCTCCGATGGACATTCACCGCTCGAGATTTTCTACTTGGACTACGCTTTGCAGTCCACTAGGGGCATCCAAAACGTCTCTGAGAAACACAGCTTTATAGTAGAGGCACTCGCAAGCGCCCACAATAAGGAAAACCCACTACAAACAGGAGTAGAGTTAGAAACAGTTGCCTTAACCCAAGCTATAGATCCTTTGGTCGAGCAACTTAAAAAAATAGATTCCTGCCTCCAGCCCTAAAGGCCCTCTAAAGTGAAAAAGGGATCCAGTAGAGCCTCTTTCGCAGCCCAACAGCTACCTCTACATCCTCAGGTGAGTGAGTCATTTCATCTTGTTGTCACAAGCTACGCTTTTTCCCCATCTTGCCTCACAGGAAGCTAAAAAAGCATTTCTGACCTGTTTGGTAAGTCGGTTCGGTTGCCCTGCTGTCACGGCAACCGACCGCAGTTCTCGCTCTGACGGCACCTCCCATGAACTACCTAACTTATTCAACTGCAGGCATAAAAATACTACAGCCGGTAGTCTTTACGTTATGGATGTGATGGGTCAATTTCATCACCAATTGAAAGCTGTACTTTATGCTTCTTATAATCTTCAGTGAAGCAGCGTTTAACCCAATGCTCCTTTGGAACGGCTCAAAACCTCTGTGGCGGAGGTGCGTGCTTACCTTGTGGACTGGTTTATGGCTGCCCATTACGACTTCTAGGTAAGTTGGTTTCAATATAATCACGTGTGAGATCGAATTAACGGGACTACTCTAAACGGCTGTCACACCAAGCGTGGATGTTTGAGTCCACCTTGCCTCTTGAGAGGGCCACCAGCCGCTTTAAGCCCTCCGCTCTAGCGACCGCCAGCCATGTGTCCGTTCGTGTATTCACCACCAACACCGGCCTGCTACGGCACGCCCTGAGTAGCCTAGCGGGAGGAAGGAAATACGCAGTAGACATTGGAGACCGTCGAGGGACCATCTCCAAAGACCACCTGAAACCTCGACTCATAAATGTAGAGACCTCCCTGGAAGGCCCACCGAAAGCACTCGCTTTCCAGCAGTCTTTCATTGACCGTTCTACTCTAGCACCAGTTATTCCCATCAAAGGCTCCCATTACCGGTTGCTGCACCAAATTCTTGAGAAGGTGCAGCTTCGCCCGTAGGCAGGAGAAATCGATGCTCCGGCTAGCTGCCGCAGCCAAAGAGGAACTTTCAACCGTTGCACAAACTTTAGCTATCCATGTTTCATTAGTAAACAGTTCGATATTACACGACTGCCGGACTGCTCAGTCTATCATGACAAAAGCAGAGGAAGTCTGCGTTGTGCCTGCGGCTCCCCTCAGTCACATATTCTTTCGTGCCCCTACGTGACCCGTCCTACTTTCCATTCCTTCCACCCGTCATATTGGATAGAACCACGTGGAATACTAGAATTTTGTGTGACCTGAATAACACTGCCAGTTGGATCATGGCTGGGTGTATATGAAGCCAAAATCTGGACCGACGACGAAGGCCGTAAGGACCACAGGAAGGAGGCGGGTACAAAGGCAAAGTCGTCGCTCAATGCGTGAAGTCGCCACCATGAGCTAGCCTTTCTCGGTGCACTGCTGACGAGGACGCGGCTCTGTGGTAGACTCAGCCACCGGTGTCACTCAGGGTGACCGACTCGAGCTGGCTTTGTTATAGGGCTCGATCACGGCGGAAGGCTTGGAAAAGGCCTCTTGTCACCAAAGTGGACTTACCAACCACGGACAGAAGTCTAGTTGCGCCGGCCTTCTAGGAGTGACTTATGTAGCACTACGGATGTGACAGACAAGTATACACACTAACGGGTTTATTTATCTAAACGACAACCCGATTTGGTGGCTTCGCTTTCCGCAAGCGCTCTCGTACGCCACCAGTATAAGCTATATCCTGCCCCGGCTTTTTCAGCTATTCTCCCTCGCGCGCTTCCGAGTATAACGGCTATCGCATCAAAAGCCAAGCATCAGAGGCCATAGGCAGTATGGAGTAGCAAGTCCTGACTTGAATTATGAGAAACCTTGAGATCCCCTTTGCGTAAAACTGGAAAACTGGGGAAACTTTATTCTGCTGAAACCTCTGTGCTCGTTTTATAACAAAAATTGCCATGTCATAAAAAGAAGGGGCAGCGGCAACAGACAGGTGAGAATGCCTTACGTGGGACTGATCAGTCTTCTGGGGAACACTTTGTTTCAGAAGCTTTCTCTTCGTTGATTGAAAACGACGAATGAACTTGCTGGTGCAAACTTGGTAGGTAATAATAATAATAATGGTTTATTTCGGAGACACTCGAGGCATGCCAGGTGCACGATCAACTGTTTACAAGTGATCGAATAAACAGACAAAACCCTTGAAAAAGTAGAAATTTACATGATAGGAGTTGAGAAACGGGCTAAGAATGGGGAGTAACGTAGGATGAAAGTAGGCAAGTGTATGCACACCAAAGCAAATGTCCTAGATTTAAATGGACGCATGGACGGATTCAACTGGACGCCAGGTGGGTGTGAAAAGTCAAGGTCAGGTGAGGGATTCGGCTGGTCAGTATGAGGACATCTGAAGGCTGACTGATATACATGAGAAAGGCTAGAAATCAGCACAAAAAGCTGTTATAGCGGGAGACGATGAGGAAAAGTGAGATACACAGCAGGGTTTAGGTAGCAACGAAGCATTGGTACTCTGCAATAAATGGTTGGCGAACAGGGCACAAAACTCATTGTAAAACAGGGAGCCAGCAAAGTAAGACGTCAAAAGTGAATCAGGTAAAAAATAGTTCATTGGAATTTGACACAGTAGATGTGGGTTATAGATATAGAAGGAATGGATGCATATCATGGCGGTCAGCGGGATGATAGCAAAAGAGATGGCCTGTGAGGAACTACAGGATGGAGAGCGAATGCATATATACATATGTGCCGCTGTTTATATATATATATATACATATATATATATATATATGCAAATATGTACATATAAGAGAAGCCGAATCAATAACAATGGAGTCCTGGAAAGAACTTATCAGTTATTAGGAGGGGCAGGTTAGGTTAGGTCGAATGTTTGTAGAATTAACTTTAGATTATCGTGGTGAATTATCTTCATGACTGGTGAACTTGGCGGATCAACAGAGAGAGTGAAGAATGCGGAAGCGCAGAAAAGACGCCGACTAAAAAGCAGTTCAAAATAAGTGGAGATGAGGGAAAGTACCGAAGAGAACAGGTAAGAATGGATCAAATAGCCTGATTTAAGCAGGTAAGACATGTGGTGTCGGTCAAGAATGAGAGAAGCATTACTAAATGGGCTTACATTATTCATCAGGAAGATGGTGGCGATGGAAATGCCTAAGCAGCGCAGAGCGGTTGTGCATACAAAGTGGAGAAAGTTGCCTGGGAGGTGAAACTGCCCGTGGTGCAAGATGCAGCAGCTGTGACGGCAAACAGCGTGGGAGAGGAATGAGCAAACCTGAAACTAGGTTACTAAGTGATTTGAGCAAGTCAATCCGAGCCAAACTTCTAACGCAATCCCCACCCGTAGACGTAGTTGAGCCAGATGAATGAACATGAAATTCAATGGGTCCAATAAAGAGAAAACACATAATTCTATTGACCGTAAGCCTTCATCATTGTCCGTTTTTGCTTTGAACAACAAGCCATTCTCTTACACAGGGCATGTTCTTTGAGAGCATCACTCCTCAGTCTTCCTTTTCGAGCAAGAGCTGCTTTAGCTGCCGGCATGAGTAGCAACAATAGGCGCCCACAGAAATCTATATATAAAAAGCTAGTTACGCAAAATCATTTGACGCCTCTGGGTTCATTTGCATCTGTTTTTGGCCTCTGTGGTTGGGGTTGTTAGTACAGACTGGTGACGACTTTACGGTTGCAGAGAAACTACTGATCTGCTCCAAAGTAGCTTGGAGAACATCTAAGGAAGTTTGACTAATTTTATTACGTGGATATTGATAAATCAGCCGATACCGCCAGTGTTGGTTCATGTGTTCTAGCCGAAGAAGCTTTTTCTGAAGGTGGCACTATGTATACTTTATGGATAGTAGAATCAAGGCACAATATAAGGCCATCTGCGAAAAGTCCTGAGATAGATGGGATTGAGAAAGTCCAGAAACGAGGACAAAACCACACACCATAAGTGAATATTTATCGCTCGATGCACCGAAAATCCGAAGGAAAGTTGCATTCCACCATGCAGATTGCCCGCTGCTTAAGGATTATTGGGATTTCATCCATCGTCACACCCAAAGCTACATCGCAGACTTTGGTTTCCCGTACCATCCGAAAAGCTTTCCTGAGTACGTATGAATCATTGAGGGCACAATTTCATCATGTATTTCACCAATCTTTGAGGTGTAGAAGTAGTACTTTGGTGAAGCCATTTAAAGTTTGCAGAAGATCACTGGGAGAACGAGCCAGAGAAGTTTTATGTTTCGACGAATGTTATTACTTCAAATACACCGCTACGACTGTCAAAACCCTTGTAGCACACCGCTGGTTAGTAAAGTCTGTCCCCGACCGGTTTCCAACCGGTTTCTTTAGTAACTATTCTTCCACAGGCCAAAACTAAACTGACGATGAAGGAACTGCCGGCCGGCCACCTTATATTTTAGTGGGCATTTTATTTCAATATTTACTAAGGCAAAACATCAAATCGATATATAGTTTCGAGCACCCAGAAAGCTTGGAACGGCTGAACCTGTTCCCGCTGGAACGGAGACGCCGGAGAGGAGACATCGAAGCATTTAGGCAGTTAAATAAATATTTTTAACGGAAAATTATAACCAGGCATCAACTCCCAGCCGACAATAGGCAGATAGAAACTGGAAATAGATGGAGAACTACGGCTAAAAGCTAATAAAACATTTTATTCCGGAATATGTTAGAAGCACTCAGGGAAGATTTCTAGCCAGCGTGGTCTAGGTGAACCTTGAACACCGCTATAGTTAGACTATCGCAACCAGACTCCGCTCTCCCGACTTCTGGCCACACCGCGGCTCTCAGTGATGTGTGAATTGAAGCTGGTCAAACCACGAGCTTACCGTAGTTTCATGGCACAGTCTTTCGCACACCGTGTAGTGAACCCCTGGAACCAGCTTCCAGGGGACGTGATGGCCGCCCAAACTGTGGCAGTGTTCAAGGCCCACCTAGACCGCGCTGGCTGGAAACCTGCCCCGAGTGTCTCCAACAACCTCCAGAATAAAATATTATTTTACCAGCTTTTGACCGTAGGTCCTCATTTGTTTCCAGTTCCCTCCTCTCTATTGTCAACAGCAAGTCGGTTCTTGATTGTACTTTTCTGCTGTTCCAGCTTTTCTCTCCCTCTCACCCTCACCCAGGGTCTTATTGGAGTAAATGACTCGCAGGGGTAAAAGGTTCCTTAAAATCATGCAGAAGAATGTCGCATGGAAACATTTACCGGTATGGAACAAATGTGCTCAGAAAAAAACAATGAAGAATAACTTAGCCCTCACCCACTTGTTTCCTTCCAGTCTGGAAGCATTTACTCCTTCCTCCCAGATTGTACCACAATTCGCTTGGTAGGTTACCTAAAACTAGACACGTGTGAATATGCACGTACGTGGAACAACTCCACAAAAGCGCATGCATGAACAAACCCTGGCAGTGTAGCACCCGAAAGGAGCATCTTCCGACACCAATGTCGGCTATGTTGATGGTAACTGATATGTTCCTTTCCAAACCCACTTAGACCGTTAGTTGAATATTAACTTGTTACATAATATTGAAATGGACTAACCTGGTGATGTGATGGCTGGAGATATGGGAGCAACAGCGCTTATGGCTTTTTACCAGGCCTCTATAAACCTGTTCGATTGCTAGCTGTGGCGGTTGCGGCTTTGGTTCAACAGATTCATCTCACGTGCAACCCGCAGCGAATGATTCAAGAAGCTAGATCAAATAATTTCATTATATGAGCACACCCAGAGTTCTTTCTTTCGAACATGAGAAGCTGTGCTTCCACAGCTTCATCTAGTGACAGACGGAACACCGTTTCTCACAGAGTTGTGTCCTCCTGATCTGATGACTCTGATAGTTGCATTCTTTAAGCATAATGATTAATGCCCTAGTTAAGATAGTCACGAGATAACATGCTGACACGTAGTCAACAGTAAAAGTGTGAATACTTTTTATAATGTAGTCCTGTTAAATTACTATATATTTAAGAGTAAACTTTGCTTCGGATTTCAATAACAATGCTTAAAATTATCGCCATAATCACATGGCATATTAACTGTTTAAACAATAAAATTCCTGGCGTGAATAAGCATAAAACTGCATAAAAGTGGTCAAAACATAGCACACTTTCTACGCGTTTACTTTCATAGTGAAGACTTTGACTACAAGAGTCGAAAGTAACTACCTTATCTTGCATCTAATATTCTTGGTTTACAAAGGCAAAACTGATTCTTTAGAAAACAAGTCCACTCGAGGCCCTTCAGTGAACCGATATGCATAGTTTAAGTGGATACTGACAAAACGTTTACTTTCTGAATTTTGCGTTATCTATAATAATGATCATCAAATAAAAGGATACCCAAGGTAGGCTCGCTTGAAAGCGCTCCACCTCGGGCGGGCCTTACAGAACAATCTTCCAAAATGTCCACAAGTACAGTTTTGGCAAACCGTATACCAGCTGAAAATGAGAAGACGATCCACCTCGTGCTCAAAGAAGAAAAACCAAAAGTTACAATGACCACCAATTTTGGTTGAAGTTCTAAGCCGTCTTCAAACGAGATAAATAACCAGTTGTACATATATACGATGAAAGTTTCCGCAGGTAAAAACCCTTGGTGAAGATGAAGACTCCGTCCGCCTTCTCTGGTGGTCGGGAGGTAACACGGACCAGGCTTCAGTCCGGTACCGACTGACAGCTACCTCACACCGGACTATACCATCGTTCCAAATGGAAATATGCATCAAAACCTCCAGGCGAATTCTGCTCGGTTTTGATTACCAGTGCTGTCGCTTTAAGGTCCCGATTTTGGAAAGTTTTTCTGAATTAACCCAGATAAGTACCCATTACTGAGCACATCAGAATCGCTGTTAAAGTGCGCTTTATTCGAAGAATATTTTTTTATTCTCCTCGCAGTACGGCCAAGTAGCAAACGAGGTTTTTGTGGAGAGGTCTTTTTCTTGCAGTTTTCTGTGCTTGTTTTTGAGGGGTTGTACTTAAAAGTGTCAAAGCTTTTTCTTGTATTTACTAAAGAGACCTTGAGTTGTTTTCCCTACATTTTGATTCCCGGTACATCCGACTTTTCTGACGAGTCTCGCATCTAAGTATGGAAAATGTGCGCTAAGCTGTACGGAGGGCCAGGTTTGCAAAGGTGGGCTCACTCAATGTTCAGGAATAGATAAGGACTCTTACCACCTTTATAAATAAAACCCATGGGCTTAGTGGGTTTGTGCTCTTTCAAGGAGGCGGCGGGCCTAGCCTTCAAACTGCAGGCCAAAGGGCAGGACCAATGCCCATCAGGCAGTACCACAGGGATAAGCCCCAAAAAGCCGTATTCAGGTGGCAAGAAGTCTCTTGCGGAAGTAGTAGGCACACCTAAGAAGACAGTCCAAAAGTTTATCACGCGGTGGTAGCTTTTACTCCCTTGAAGCAGACCGACCCGGGGCCGGTGGACTGAACAAAAGCCTAGAAGGATGAGGTAGCCCAAAAAAATAGTGAGTGTAACGTAGCGAAGGATGGGCCAGCTAGGGCCGATGACTCTGCGCTGCTGGTGTTAGAAGACAAAGTGAAGTATCTGCAAAAGCAGATCTTGCCGGTGGGCAAGGCCTTAAGCTGCAGGCTCCTGATCCGAAGCCAGGAAATGTCTTTCTTAAGGGAACCGAAAGCTAGGCCGGACATGGATAGAAGGAGGGTTTATGAACTACCGCGGGTGGCAGGCATTCCCCGCCCTACTGCTTTAAGATGGGTAGATGGAGTGGGGTCGTGGAAGTCAACACTTGCGAACAAAGGCGAACACCAAACGAGATCAACGCTAGCAGAGTTCATCGATGAGGCCACCCAAGTTAGGCTGCTGGCGAGGGGAGCTGTGGCGGATCACACCGCCAAAGGTAAATAACAAATTGCATCAGACGAGTATAGCGCGGGGCCTGATATTTTAGCACCGGGTGGTAACCTGACTAGACCGGCCGGGACACTGGTGAGAAATCACCAAGTACAGTAGGGTGCCTTGCCGGCCTTGGAGCCTTCTCAATGACAGCAGTAAAGAAGCCTAGTGTGGGTCGGCAAATAGTTGTAACAAAAGACAAGCTGGAAGATGAAAATTGGAAGTACTGTCCGAAGGCGGATGACAATGTGACTCTCGCCAGTCTGGATGCTGCGGCAACTACCACAGAGGTAGATTGCGAGTCGTCTGAAGTCTAAGGTCATCAGCCGGAGTCATACACACAGGTGAGGACGACCGATGTGGAAAACCCGCCATCATCTGAGGCATTGCGCCTGAAACCAGTCAGGAAGGAACAACAAGAGACACCTGATCGGCGGGGCAAACGCGGAGATGCCGTGTACTTACGTGCGCTGTATTAGAAGTAAATGGATGGAAATCGCCACAGTCGTTGGGCAGCACAACGAGTCAGTAGTCGCAGTTACGGAAAATGGCTTTCTAAAGTAAACCATTTGCCACGACTAGTAAGTAACGGTTTTTCAGTCTACAGGCAGGATAGAGAAATTGGTCGCCTTGGGGGAAGGGGCAACCCCCATTAGGCCAGGTGCAAGTCATCCTGAGCATCAGACCAAGATGGGCACTCACAATATCCGGTAGTGCGCAGTTATTGTCACCCCGCCAGGCAGAAGTGTACACTTTGTTTTTTGTCCACAGAGCACCAAGCATAAACCGCGACGTGGATGTTTGCTTGTTATGGACCCTAGTTGAACTGCTTAGGGAGGCACAAAAGGCTCTCGTAGTGTCTCACCTCAGTCTTGTACACATTGGCTGGGCGACTCAAATCCGCTTGTCGGTATCGAAGGAGGAAACCTACTTAGAATGGTTGCGTGTTTATGCTTTGCACCAGCATATTAGGGAACATACCAGACATAAGGCTGGATCTGGCAATAACAAATCGCCCCAGCAATGTATCTGGACTGCGTTGCTGTGCATCGCTGGGCAAGGACGACCGCTTGCATATGTAAACCACCATATGAATGCGGCATCCCGAGGTGCCCTTAAGGATGGCCGGGACGTTTGGCCGTACGGACATAGATAAGCATCCCAATAGGCACGGTTCGGCTGACGCAGGACACGGTAGAGTTGGCTACTGTCGAGGAGCCCTGGTAGGTCATAAAGGGATCCCTGATTGCCCTGCAGGAAGAGTTCGCACCCTTGAAGCGGAAGAGTGGGGAGTGGTGGAGGGCCGCCATATCCAAGGCTAAGGAACTTGAAAACCGCAGTTGGAACCATTATGAAGCATCCGGCAGTCGGCTAGACTGGACCTGCTAAACGAGGCTTAAAAGAGAGGCTGTGAGCCTTCTTCTAACTTTCGAGCTAAGACTTGAGCTCAGATTAGCTAAATGCCCAGGATAGCAGCCAAAATTATTAATGCTAAGTACAGTCAAAGAGCTCAACAAAGGATTCCGTGGGTCCACTGTCCACTTGGGACCACCGTGCTGACACTGGGGACCAGGGCAAAGCAGATGTCTTGAGGGAGAACTTTGTTAGCTTATATGGGGTACGCAGTGGGGTACGAGCCCATCTGGCCCTAAGCGTCCTCCCTCGCGGATAAACGAGCTAAATCTTCAGAGAAAATCGTGCGTAAGTACTCGCAGCAACTGAAGAGCCACATTCAGCGGGTCCAGACGGCACCCACCCAGCTATCACGAAGCCTTTGGCGGATATCATAGCTCCCTCAGTATGCAGACTGTACATTTCAACTTTGGGCCTAGGTTGCCCCAAGACTGGAAGAGCTTGGCCTTTATGACAATATACAAAAGCTGACCTCAGTCGGCTATGGATAACTGCAGGCTAGTAAGCCTAACTAGCATCCTATATAAAGTCCTTGAGATGGTCATTCGTGCCTACATCTTTCATCACTTACTGGAGCACTTCAGGCTTATTCCGGCCTGGCATGGATTCCCTAAAAATAGACCCTGTCTGACCAATCTCTTGTGCTACTTAGATGAAGTAACTCGACGAATTGACGAAGGTGAGCAAGTTGAGGCATGCCACCCCGAATTCAGCAGGGCTTTCAAATCCTTCATTTCTCACCTTTTGCTTCGCGAGAAGGAGGAGTTTGGCAAAAGGTGGGTCAATATATAAGTGGCTGGCAGACTTCATCCCCCACAGAACATTCCATGTCAAACTGGGGGAAGGGTGCTCCAGTTCGGCGAACATCATTGGTGTAACCCAGGGATTAATCCTAAGCCCGGTGCTATTTTAGTTGTTTATTACCAGCCTGGAGTGCGCCCCGCAATCGCCTAATTTTATTTTTGCGGCTGACCTAAGGTTGTTGGATCTAGTGGTAGAGTGGACTTAGGCAGGGATATAGGCGCCCTCCTGGACTGAGCATATCAGTGGGACTTAATCCTGAAAGCTTAAAAAGCCTCTTGTTTTCAAGGCCAACAGAAAACTTAACTGCCACTCGTGACCAGGGGCTGTTCGCAGTGGGAGCAGTCAGTGGGGTTGAAGACCATGGGATCCTTTTTAGCAGTGACCTTTATTGGTCTGACCGGTGCAATGCCGCTGCGTAAAACGCTGGTGGTGAGCCCTTTAGACTGCGATGAACCTTGTCTCTTCGGAAGCCTGAAATATTTATACCTATTTACGTGGCTATAATGCGACTCCACCTAGAAGGTAGCTTGCAGGCTTGGCCAGCCCTCTACAAAACGTACGTGGCCTGCTTGGAGAAAGTTCAATCTCTGGCTACTCGAATGTTTGAAGAACAGAGGGGTAAGATGTACCGACAGAGACCTTGTAATCTGAATCATTTCTCGTTAGAAAGGAGGACATGTCGGGGGGATTTTATGGAAACTTCAAAGGTGATAAGGGGCTTTTCTGGTCTTAGGCTCGACAGCCTATTCCAAAAGGCCCCAGATTCCAAAAAGGGGGATGCAAAAAATGAGAAAAGTTCGAGACACGTTGACCACTGGATCGCACTTCTTCAGCAACAGGGTAGTGAACGGCTGGAACCGTCTGCCTGAGGGAATGATAGACCTGCTGACCGTCCAGTACTTCAGAAGTGCCCCAGATCGTAAGTGATACGAAATATGTTTTCTTTAGCGAGAGTTGAGCATGTTTAGCAGACTGACGATAGATAGTTCTGTGGCCCATTTAAGGAGCTTTTCAGTCGACTTTTTCCTTCAAAGCTTACTGTCTCAGTGAACTCCCTCAATGCACGATGTCTCTCGCGGTTGACGTGCGTTGGGGTTTTAAGTTTCTTTCTCATTTCTAGCGGGCATTCGACAAAATACACTGAACAGTAGTGGGTGCTCACCTAGCGTGCTTACCGTTGAAAGAATTTTGGATGCTTTACTGGCCGTGGCCATTGCCTGTCCTGTGCAAACTGAACTGAACTGAACTGAATGTTTCCGTTTGGCTCAAAAATCACTCTATTACCCACTGTCACCCATATTCATCTCCGCCCATTTCCTTTTTATCAATCAGATTCAACCCAATTAGTACATTTGTTTTTTTCGTCCAGTCTCCGGATTCTCTATCCCGAAGCGTGCAGTTGCTTTTTGTTAAGATGTCTTTGTCATGAACATCTTCTCCTGACAAGCTGACGGTGTGATCATTCATGCCTTGCTCATCTTGTGTGACAACACTCGGTTTATCCTTGGAAAGCCATCAATCAAAATCAATTTCTCTTACCGGCCAACATCTTCACAAGCCACGAAGTGGCCCACTTACTAGGGCTCCCTTTGCGTGAAACTATCCATCTGTTCTTTGGTATCAAATGGAACATCCTCCTGCATATGAAGTCGTTCGGACATTTGCATTTCCCGACAGACGCACTAGTAGCCGATTTTCTATATTTATGGTCATCCGGCGTCCGATTGTTTCCCTACTAATCAATCAGTTTTGCTGTCGTCTGTAATTCTTGGCAGTTTCGCGATTGAAGCACTCTTACGTAGCCCAATTAGATCACCGTATCTTGCCACTTAAGTTCACCCCATTTACAACTTGGGATCCTGCTTCCAGCTAATCACGAACCTCTGAAAACCCGTCAATTGATTTCAAGTTTATTGATCCGCTGTCTTGAGCTCCTTTTCGTTCCACCAAGGTTTCATTGATCGAGCGTTATTTCCACGCCACACCATGAGTTCTTCTTACAATCGTTTGTTGAAAGTCAGTTGATCGTGCTGTAGATTATACATATATATATATATATATACATGTATATTTACAAATATATATACATATATATGTACCATTTGCAAACTTCCTCGCACCATAGAATACATCGTAACTCCATACGGTAACATTCGCGCTTTTAATCCGGTCATTGGAACCATTGGTTCAAATTAACGTTTGCCATCAAAGTCAAAATTTCAAGTTCTCCGTCGATGCTTACCTGGAACGTTTTACTGCTAAAATGCTTTCTTTTGAGGAATCAGTTCGACACTACCCCAATTCGAGAGCATATATTCTCATTTGTGCTCCTTTTGCCGACGTATTTAGATCATCCAGCCAGTTTCACTTGTTCATGGGAGATAAGGCCACCTGGCAGCACCGTACAATTTCGACTACATTTCACACGGTTGCTGCGGTAAACTTATCACATTAATCCAAGAAATCCCTAGGCGACCAAACTTGTAAGGCGTAATCATACGTCCAGACTGGCTACGGGTGTTTCGGAAATCGCCTAAAACAATTTCTTATTTGTTTGGACCAAATTTACCCCCGGGGAAACTCCGAAACAACTTAGTGAAGCAAGTTTTTCCTTCCAAAAAACTAAAGCACTTCCATGCAGATGACTTCCTAGGCCACTCTGACGACCCGCAGACTGTCATTTATTATATGGTCAAATTAACTGCTAATTCAGGGTCAAGGGATCAGGTTGATGGGCTAAAATTTTTGTAGCATCGAAACAATAAAACTCATCTCTGAGTCGGGGAAAACCGACTGTTTGAGGGAGTTCTGGGGTCACCGTGGCCAATGGAGCTCACACTTGAAGCTCAATAAACACCCAGTGTGATTATTTCATAGCCCATCTTCATTTACCATGAAGGGAAATTATGTTATCGGTCTCAAGTCTCTGATTATTTGGGCTCTGCTCCATCCCACCTACCACACAAAATAGCTTTCTCTAGCCACTTCACCGAAAGGGGATGGCTGAGATAAAACTCTCTAAGGTGATGATGACGAGCGATGGTGTGATTGCCTAGACAGTCCGGTCCAAACTGGAAGATATCAAGACATCGAGGTGCCTGACACAAACCAAATGCACACGCAAAGCTCGTCCCAACTTGTTTGCCAAAGAATCGAAGGTAAGTTATGGGTAAGAAGCATGTGGCTGCTGCAGTGATGAAAATGACAAGAGGTGGTCAGGTGGCGCTCGCGAAGGTGAAAGTAGCTCCACCAAAGACGACATCCATCACGAGATTGTAATCGACCGCAACAGTGCTGGCCATGAGAGCAGCCACATTGTTTAAGGAATTCTCTGATAAAATAGCCTGTAAATCGACCTTTCGGACGGATTCATCAGTTGTGCTACGAGAAATGAGTGGCACAAACATGCTCTATCCCGCTCGTGACGAACCGATTCACAACGCCTCACGAGTTGCTAAAACTGACCAGCGGTATTTTGCCCAATCATATGGAAGCAAGCGGCAAGTCTCCGCGGAAACTTCAGGCTTAAGACCTCAACACTAGATTTTCGGTAGACGAAACCGTTTCCGCAACGTAAGCTGAGTAGAATACCGCAAAACGGAATACCTGCCCGTTACCCACTGATTTTTCTTCCAGCCAACCAGCAATAACACAACAAGGTACCGTCAAAATTCATATCCCAAACACCCTCCGACATTCTCATTGTCCACAAGGCTAGCTTTTATCTCCTCGGAAAAATCCAAATAACATGGTGGACAACATCCGGAAGGGTTATGCTTCCGTTTGGTACCCGTGAATTACTTCAAGACTTTGGAAGAGCTGGATGCGCTACCCCAGCGACTTGACGCTGTGGGGATACCAGGGAACCGTTTTCACAGTTTGTAGCCTTGTTGGAGTTCTAATGCATAAAAATCAATCTGCAAAACAATCCTTTGGAATAAGGAATCGATTTTGATGGGTCTAAAAGCCATGTGCACTGCAGTGACGAAAACCCGTCATGTGAAATGCTCTCGTTGTGAGACACTAGACGGACAGCATCGATTATGGTTCAAAGTTACGATAAGCCACATTGCCATTGCAGTTACCAACTTCATTGTTGCGTAGTATATCACCTTATCAGACTGTACAGAGAATATCTACTTTTCTCTAAGTTTGGGCAGCTTCCGGTCGGTCGTTCGTGTAGTCACATGTAATTTGTGATCAAATATCGCTACACAATGACTAAATCAAGTAGCGCCGTAAACATGAGATCTCCGTGCCACGAGAACGGGTCAGAGAGTAATTGTGGGGGCGCGAGATGCTCGAAGTATACAGCGGAAGTAAACAACCCCCAGTGCTACGTTCGAGGTTGGGACCACCCTGAGTAAACTAGCGTTTTTACTGTGAACTCGGGGGCCGACTTGGTTGTTATCATGCTATTACTGATTTTTTTTTCGAGCGGGACTCAAAGGGGTGGGCACAAGAACGACCACCATCTGGCCGCAGCGCTATAGCTGGTGGTAACTTGGCTATGCCTGCTTATTGAGCATGAAAGTGAAAGCGCCCCAATGACGAGCGCCGCTGTTGGTAAACTTTTCCTCTCACACAACTGGGATATTGCAGTCAATAAAGAAAACCAACCCGGAGACTTGCAGTCAAATACTGGGAGCCAGGAATCGGTAAACAGGCGTTGTGGCCGCAATGACCGGCACATTGATAGGTGGTGCAGTTCACTTGGCAAATGGCACGCCACCTTCCACCGAAAATCGATGGCACAACTTAGACCGGCGGAACGGAAGAAAATCGTGCGACAAACCGCCGATGGTCATTCTCAGGAACCGAGCTGAACCAACAAACCAGAGGCTAATCATCACTTCAACCGGACGAGACAAAATTAACCGACAAACTTCCAACGGTTATTTTGACCGACCGGAAGAAAATCACCTAATCAGGTACGTAACTAGGGGAAGCGGTCGGGAGACCTGGCGATGGGAGGCCATCTAGGCCAATGCGCTTCGTAAAGTGGTTTTGACTGTGTCATGGCGTGTTCGACATAACAAGATGATCCGGGGGCATGGAGATATTCTCACTTTAATAAGTGGGACCGAGCGGAGCAGAGATCGGACAGTCTTGTTTCGCAACGGAAAGTAAACATCGCAGTGGTTCAAGTTTCGCTCGTAGGTTTGAGTGGGAAAAACGAGAAAAGGACGTGACTGGAAGGCCGGCATGACGAGGGAAGTCTTGGCCCTGTTTGACGAAATCCTAGAAATGTTTAAAAATGATGAAACCATAACAAACGGGGAAAAAACAGTTTTCCTTGAAGCTGAGCCACCTTCAGGAACAATCCAGGTAAGCTGTAGGGAGAAAGAACTGCAGTAGAAGGGAGCATCGTGGAACTCAGAACGAAGGAGGAGGGGCTGTGCGGCTGTCGATGAGGTTTCATTCAACAAACCTCATGCGGATATTCGTGTGCCAGAGGACAAAGTCACCATAATAAGTCCTCGGCTTAGAAAGGCCTATCGGACCGGGAGATAAGGAGCCAAGGGAACCAGGGCCGGCTTTTGTTCGGTCTGTGAATCCCAAACGCAGAAACCACTTGATGGCAGCGGCCGATCAAGTCAGGATCGTCAAATATGTCTCATTTACGGTAGAGTCTGACGATTTTGGGCGGGAAAATACACGGTCGCGGCCAACAAACCCAATTTTCTACACACAGTATCCTTTATCGCAGGTGGGCTAGCCTCACCGATAGTGAGCGTGCCACATCTGTCCACATCACCAAGCGAGTTGGGACAGCAGGGCCATAAACGTCTTATGCCGAAAATCCTGAAGGTAAATATTGTATCATAAGGGTCGTTGTCTACAGATTCTAGCAGGACACCTATTGGACTATCGCGAGGAGCGTGGGCCGAGACCTCACAGCAGTTGGTACATACGCGGTTCCAACGCGAACGTCGAAAAGCTGGCAAGTTTCTCGGAATCGAGTTCCGAGTGGCCTGGGTAACGTGAAAATATGAACGTGTTCCGAAAATCAAAGAAATTACGTTATGTAAACCAATGAATCCAGAATAGGCAACAAACTATCAGAACCGAGAGCCCGCTGGTGTGGATTCGATGTGACTCCAACCACGGAGACATGGCTAAGACCCCGTGACTATTTCAGGAGCTCATGCCTACTGGAATACGTTCTGAGCAGGATTGGTAGACAGGATACACAGGGGACCTGTTACCGCTTACGGCACGGAGATGCTTCCAGTGGGAACGAATCTAAATATGAACACACAAATTAAGAGCTATAGCGACCAAAGTTGCTTCAGATGGCTTAGATTTAGCAATCACCTGTATGTACTTCATCCCGTTCTCTTTCAATGAGGACTATGCGCAGACAGTCGGCTATCCAGGGAACCCGACGAATTAGGGCAAAAAGATGCCGGCTTTAATTTCCTCCAGGCAGCCAGCCAGACAAGGGTTGATCAGTGAATCGGCCGCCGAAAGAACATTTGGGGTTTTGTTAATGTTATGGGGGCCGGAGCGCCATGGTGACAACTTACCGGTTAGGAAGTGAAATCTGTTAGAAGGACCCCAAAAATCATGGATTTTACCTTCTTTGCTGTTCACTTGTTTCACTTATTCAGTCGTTCTCATAAGGCGGAGGTCGGTTGGTTTAACTTCCAGGTTTGATCAGATTGAGCACATGGCGTTCAATTATCGTCAAACTTCTGTGACTCGATCGGGCCTGAACTCTTCAATCACCTATTGGATTTGGTCCTTGCATCAGCCTAAGGCGAACAACAGCTACATGGGAATTCGCACTGCGTTTTATACTTAAGCAATAAACATTTAGTTACCGTACTGGTGACAGTATTGATTCTTCTAATACCGCTCCATTGGCATTTTTGATTCTTGGGTCAACCTACCTTGAGATTTGCAATAAAGACAGTCGGGTTCGGCTTCCTGCAAGTAAAGACAATCGGGAACGATTTGCTCTAAATGTTGGTTGTACCTATGCGTAGGAAGAGGCTGACATAGCACGTATCTGTTCATTGGGGATCCGTCGGGGGGAGGGGAACCACAGAATTCTCAGACTAATAGTTAAAACGATGAGGACACTCACTGCGGACAATTTTCGCCCGTAACGCCGCCCGATTGACCAAGAATTCCTCACAGGGACGGAGTAGGGGGTATACTTGCGGGTGTAAAGGGGCAACCGCAACTTCGAAGTGTTGTGGATTTGCGTGCGGGTCAGATGGGAGACTAAGAGAATAGCTTCACTGCGGAGGGGACGCTGGCGTGAGGTGCAGCCACGTTAAGCCGGCAGAGTCCGGAAAACGCAACGGATGAAAATAGCACTGTGTTTGAGATGCACAGATTGCGGTGGCCACATTTTTGCTTCTTCGTTCGTCTGGACCTATTTTGATGTAATTTCTGACGTTTTCGTTAACTATTGTAAATTAGCAATTTGGTGTTATTAGTACTTGTGCCACGGGAGACTGTAATTTATTGCCGTGAAATTGTTTCCTAAGTACTTTCCGGAAATTCGGAACCCAAACCCCCTAAAATTTCATCCTAAATGGACATATCTAAAAGACCTTGCAGGATTCTCAGCCTGATGGCGTCCAGCTGGTGGGTCACTACACCCTGTGTTCTGGAACCTCCATCAATATCGTAGGTGCGTTTGAAGTAGTCTTTTGCCCAGGTAACTGTTTTTCCATCGATGCGCTTTGCTCACCAACAAAATTCCGGAGAAACATCAGTGTTTTTCACTGGGCTTAAATTTATCTGCTCAGGACTTTCACGAGTGCAAACATTTTCTTTGAATAATTGGCGCATAACATATAAAATCTAGGTCACAAGATTCCTGAAATCGCTGCATATTTGCTCACTTCATTGACCTCGTTTCAAGGACTACCAAAAAGATCATGAAATCAAGACCGTCGACTGGGATTTCTAAGCTCATTGATGTGCAATTTGCTATTTTCGGGAACCGTAGGCAGATACAAGCGTCCCCAAGTGTGAAGCTCGACGACCTGCTTTGCTCGGTAGCTCTAGTTGACTTACTTGACAGGGCTAGCAAAAATCCAACTTATTAGATGTAAAAGTAACTCAAATGGATGAACAAGAGTCATCGACTAAAAGTCCGCTAATCAAGCTGAAGCCCCTTCACATATATAACTGGCCCGGCTACATATCCAGACTCTCGAATTCTAATGGAAACTTTATCGATGCACTTGCTGCGGAAATACGCATGCTTATACAAAATATAAAAATGCGGCCGTTTTTTAATTCGAGCCGTTTGCCTCTGCCAGCAGTGAACAGTAATATCTTCAATGCTTGAAATTTGGCGCATCAATTGCGCCATTGTATTAGGCTACATAAGTGGACACAACGCAACGACTGTCATTTACCCTTCCAGTGTCTTTACGAAAATTTAACAACAGAATTTATTAGTAAGCAGGGGCTGTGGCGAGTAATCTTTCTTAGAGGGCACAAGAAAAACCGCTGACAAACATCTTTGCAGAGCGAACTTTCCGGATTGAGAAGTAACACCTAAAATCTGTTAATACCTCGGGCCCCAATCTTCATCATCAGAACTACAGCCACTCATTGAGGTTTCTGTTTCCCCACCAACTCCACCTCATAATTCCCAACTGTTATCGGCGAACTTAGACGAATAAACATCACCATCACTGGCACAACTACCTAACGATCGATTTCAAATAGGTTGGTGAGCCACCAACTTCTTTTCGGGCCGGAACTTTGCGACATCCCATACCATTGAAAAGTTCCCCTCCCAGGGCTCATCCATCAGACCAGCGAACTGTGTAGCCGCTAATTCTGCCACTCTCAATAATTCTCCACTAATCACTAGAGTAGCATCAATGAAACGCACCACCGTCTCCTCAGAATAATACTGGGGACAAGTCAGCTAATGAGGACAACAATGCAGTCATTCATCAGAGGTCGCCAAGGCGCCCGAGTGAAAAGACACTTTCATAAAAAAAGGCAAATACTACCCGGGGACGAACACCTCCAGTGCTTTTGACCGTAAGCAATATTTTCCTAGCTGTTATTAGCTTATCTAGCCGCTTTCATCTGTGCCTTCCACTGTCGTGCAAAACCATGGCTCTCCGGGCACGTTTCTTCAAGTGCTGAGCAAACAATCAGTTACCCCACTGCTTCAGCCCTCTCCACTCACCATTCCCATATGCTCATTTCTATACATCTCCCGACCTCTTTTTATCCTGTTTCCCCTTGTAATCACTTCCCTTATAGAGGCCAAGTCTTCCGAAGGCTAGAGTAGCAATCTTCTTTCCCGTTGATTAGCAAGCCTATTGACGCTCCTAGGTTTAGCTCCGTTTCGTTTGTACTAGCCCAGTTTATACATATCTTCCACGTGCCAGTTACACACTCGATCGTGCGCTTGTTTTAAAAGGGGGTTGTACCAAAATTTCACAGAAACGATTGTAATTTTTCCCCATCTCAGTGCTTTAACATCCAGAGGTGTCTCTGCTGCAACGATCTAGAACTCTGAATCGTCCAAATGAAAATGTCCCCGCCATTTCGGTGGACACTCCCCAGTTTGAAATTCCACCACCACCTTTTTGTGACACAAACCCATACACATCATTCAGCGGACTTCCATCTCCCTCACTGCAGCTACATGATGATTATATCTTAAATGGATCGTCTATTAGTGTGTGTTTACAATAATTCAATCCGACCTGTACTTCTGATTTTGATGTTATTCGACGCTCGATGCAACATAGCGAACGATTTAAAATTCCTCACGTGTTACCCTTGCATATTTTGTTTACGGATTTCGGACTATTCTTTCCCACTTTACTCTTGCTGATACTGTTTCGTGTTCGCCACCTCCTCTACGATAGAAGAACCTGACATTTTCTTTCGTTGTCGTCCTTTTTTGGTGGGATAACTTCGTAGACATTCAGTGTGGTAATTAGTTGTAGTGACTCCAGACAGTTTGTTTTACCGCGGTTCGGTTTTAATTTCTTGCTCACTTCGACAGTCCGTAGACGTCCGGCCTATTTAATTTGATTTTATCGGCTATAAGCTCAGGAAGTTGTTTGATTGGACTGAATGAGCATGGATAATTTATTGTATTCCTTTGGATTACAGGGCAGGTACTTTCTATTTATACGTTTTGGTCAACCGCTCTCTAAGCACAGAATTTCGTTTTTATTTTGACTACCTTCTGGCTGGATAGTGACTAAGGCGCACTTTCAGATGTATGATCGTTATATACTGATATTTTGCCCCACAAATGATGCCGTAGAGCTCGCGGAGAAATCTTCTTTTGGTTTGAGTTTCGCCTTTACCAGGGGGTAAGCCTTGCTCCTTGGTTCCGAGGTGCTATTCAGCAGGCGTGAAATCAGTTATTCGATGGATCGAGCAGTCATTCTTTGGGCAGACTTCATCCCGAGTGGAACTCATACGTTTTGGTAGATACACCCGATTGGTAGTAAAACAGAGGCACTCGGTGTGTTCAGTGGCCTTCACAGGAGATTTTTATTTCATTTTAATAAATGAAACGTGGTTTTAAACCATAGAACACGCCCATTGATTTATGAAAAACGTGTAACACGAAGAATTGTCTTTTGACATATATAGTACTGGGTAAAGAAGAGTATATATGCAGCTATAGATAGCAGAGTGTGAGTGAATGTGCCACAAATTCGGCAACCCGACAACATTCTTCAACTTGATGAATCTTGTTCGTTGTGTGAACGACAGTAAGTGTGAAACTTGTGAAAAAATGGCGTGAAAAGACGGTTGT
>CANUEZ040000057.1:765000-948228 GCA_948099385.1 Fasciola hepatica | reverse complement strand
CCTCTCCTCTCTCCTCTCCTCTCTCTCTCCTCTCTCTCTCTCCTCTCTCTCTCTCCTCTCTCTCTCTCTCTCTCTCCTCTCTCTCTCTCTCTCCTCTCTCTCTCTCCTCTCTCTCTCTCCTCTCCTCTCTCTCTCTCCTCTCCTCTCTCTCTCTCTCTCCTCTCCTCTCTCTCTCTCCTCTCTCTCTCTCCTCTCTCTCTCTCTCTCCTCTCTCTCTCTCCTCTCTCTCTCTCCTCTCCTCTCTCTCTCCTCCTCTCTCTCTCTCCTCTCTCTCTCTCCTCTCTCTCTCTCTCTCTCTCTCTCCTCGTCTACGTCAGCTCGAAGCTTGCTGCGTACTTTACTCGCGAATTTCTCTGTATACAGTCAATATCACCGTACAACAGCTGCATTTGTAACTGTCTTCTGTCCTAGACAAGCAGGGTGATCAAACAACATCCCGTGTAGCGTTCTTGCGTGCTGTTTCCCTTGTCCCCGTACCATCCGCACGTAGTCACTGACCTTGAGCCCGTTTCACGCTTTTTACGACCGTAAAATTATTGTTTCTGTTGTTTTATTGGTATCTGTTATCATTGTTATTAGCACTACGGCTTCTGTTGCTTGTATGTTAGTATTTCTCGCGAGGTTTTCGAACGAGTAGAGGAAAATTATCACCTACCGCCGCCTACTGTAGTGTTCCGAATTCTTGTATCCCTCGGTCACGTTTATGATGTACTGCGGCTAGCAACCCGGCTATGACTTGTTTCACTGAATAGATAACTGACTACTGGCTGTTGATACCGAGCAACCGTTCGTCTCCATAGACGTTCACAACTCTACGGGCGGGTTGGTGCTAGACCTTCCGGCAGCAACAAAGTGGTGGTATTTATTGCCCCCGTCTTGTCTATAGACGACGCTGATTCAGCAAAATAATTTTGTATTTACTCGTGATTTCACCCTTCGGTATCGATATGTGCACTACCGTTATTACCACTACTACTGACACGGCACACGTTATCATCGTTTAGTCTAATTTGGTTTGTGTAGCACGTTGGGTATGTTGTTTTCGGCAATATTTTGGAAGTCGTCCGACGATATGTCTGTGTGGATTTGCGAGATATAATTAGCCAAAAAAAAAGCAGACTGACTGTCTGTTTGCCCGTATGCCCCCACGGAAGCAAAGGTCACTCTCGAGTGAAAACCAAAGGGATAATTAGAAACGCTCATTTCCCGACTCGTCTCTATAGCCATGTCATTTTTTCTTTCTACGCGCTCCGTCGTTCGTTATATTCTCACACATGAGTGTACGGCTACAGGTTTCTCTCGGTACTACCAAAATGGAAGTCAAAATGTACCGAATCAGTGCTTGTGTGGACTCCTCAGGTACTACGGAAGCCACATACTGTATTTTTCTCACCCCGCATTCTCCGTCAAGTTTGGATTGCCTTTAGAGTGATTGTACATCAACTTCGTCCTTGTCATCTCTGTCATCATCGTGACATTAGCTCTGGTTTAGTTCCCTTCGTTAAAAAGCATCCGATTGAGTCTGAAGGTCTCAGTGCAGTCTGATATGTCTGAAAGATGTTGCTGTCGGAGTTATCAAATCACTTCCAGTTTTTTCTCTTGGAATATTCCGTTTGTGTTGAACCACGCACAAACTCAGGCTCTACAGCGTTGTAACCATGACGCACTTTGATATGATGTTCTGATCGTACTGCGCTGCTTATTTGAGATGAGGGGACATTTTGTTTCTACCGCATTAATTTGATATCTCATATTCACATTCTGTCAGACGTCCACTTATAATGACTGCCTGAAGCATATCATCTAGCAAATCGAGCTTTGGGACAAATGATCAGAGCCGATGTTTTACCTATCCAAATCTGGATGCATCCTTGTCCCTGGGTACTGATTTTATCCAGTTTGATCAGTTCTGTGGATAACAGCTGAAGAAAATTGTCTTGCCCATTTGGATTAGTGGATTGTTTCGTGCGCTAAGTGTTCTCCTAGCTGGTGGCCCAGTGAATTGTGTGTTTCAGTTTCTGGATTCGATACTAGCCACTGCCCCTAAGCATCACCTCTAGACCACTAATCTTAAAAACGGTACTGTATCGGCTGGGATTGTTAACATTCGGTTATTAGTCACATTCCAACTAATTTGAACAGCATGGAATTGGGGTATCAGATCTTGGCGCCATGGTGTGTCTCGGTGCTTTGGAATCTCTGTCGTCGAGGTAAATCAAGGCTTGAATGATAGGTCGTCCGGTCAGTTGGAGGGATCGATACATGAGTCAAGTCGAACTGCGCAGTGAGTGGCGGCGGTCAAACGACCGACACCATTGACTTTAGACTCGTCTGTCCCCTGATTCAAATCCTCACGCCGCTGTCGGTCACTCTCCGGCCGGTAGCCTTAGGTCAGTCGTGGCCATCTTTCTGAAATATTTCACTATTGTTATATAGTAAAAACGAAGTAAATAGAAGGGATAGCGCAGTGTCACTGCCCAATGCTCCATAACTTGTTTCGAATGCGCATGCGCCTCCGTGATTAATTTTCTGAGTACTCCGTGAGCAGTAATGCACACAGTTATGTGTTTCTGCGATCCTGATTGCATCAGCCCTGTGATAAAAACAGAACCACGTCGGTAACAGCAGGAGAATAGGTGTATTCATTCCTATGTCAAATTGTCAACCGTGCGTGATAATTCAGTCCCGTCAAAGATTTTTACCGGGGCTCTTAGACCCGATCACAACAAGAGTGAATCCATGTACGTCAAACGATGGGCTTGAATCAACACTTTGTGCGGATGTGCATTGGTTGGATAATTCATCCTGATATGTTGATTTAAGGAGGTTTCCACGACTCTGACAAAATCATTCAAACTATTAAACACAAATCTTACCTTTTCGTACTAATGACTCATCCTCCAGTATCAAGGCTCAGTTTTTCTTAGGAGTTATAATCTGTAGTGCGTGTTCACTGGGTTCCTCTGGGACTCGATATTGCGAATCCCACGTTTTACCGTTAGGCTGGCCAATTTTCGAATTCGCTCGAGTAAATGGGAATCACTATTTGAATTTTGGTCCTCATATTCAAAAAATAACCTGTTTACATGTTTTCCGTAACCACTACTCACAAGCATGTGAAATCATAATTTGTGAAACAAGGAGCATTCTAACCGTTGGAGTGATGAGATTGGATTTGGTTGTGTTGAAACAAGCATGGGGAAGTGATATGCTTAATCATTCTCTCGCTCTGCTTCTAGAGCTCGCTCTTCCATTGCATATTGGTGGCAAGTGGGCATTCAGACACGGACAAATGGACAGACAAGTATAGATACGTAGGCGAACCGCGTACAACAGATCATCGTACCACGGGGACTTTACCTCTCGTCACGGATTGCATTGTTGACTGGCAATAGTTTGCCTGGAAATCACATCGAATGTAAGTGAGCATTTCATGGTTGCATAAAGTAACCCGTCTCACTGGTTAGTTCACTATATTCTGCCTCATAGTCAATCCCCTCGCGTATGGCGTGGAACGATACGTGCGACTAACGCGTCGCATGGGAATATTGTTGCTCAATAGGTTTGGCATGAAGTCCTCCGGTTCCTTTTGCATAGGTATTGTAAAACAACGAAAAGGAGTGCAAATTATCTCGGGTCAACAATGGGCTGTTTGTTCATCCAGCTGATCAAATCTGACGTTTCTTCCTCTGATTGATATTGAGTATCAGCTGTTCGGCAACAAAATCGTTTTTCCACCGCCACTCCCCATATGCTATGGTCAGAATGAGGCTGTTCGCTTTTTGTGGTACGCACACAGTGTGGTGTGCGTAAACGTGTAAAATCCGGTAAGATGAGGTTCGATGTGGTTAGATTCTGTCACGATTGGTCCTGTTCGGTTTCCCCTGAGGTTATATTTATCCCGGGCCTTTGATCCCGGATCACTTTGATGATCGGATCTCTGTCTGAGGTATTCCGGACCCATTTTTGTCACTGTATTTGAAGGAACGATCTGTCGTGATCCAGTTCGGTGATGAAAACAATAACGAGTGACAGTATCACGACTGACAGCCATTTACGTGTTCTCATTCGATTTTTGTTCTAGACATCAACCGTTCCTTCCAGTACCCCCTCTGTTTTAGAACGAAAAAACGAAAAAAATATTTGATGATAAAACGGGACCGTCATTCTGTACACGTAAGTAAAAACACTGATCTGTGTTCGTCCCCGTCATGTGTAGGATAATACCTCCACCCCTCTTTCTCAGCATTAGAACATGTCCCTTTGAGCCCTGGTTCCCTTTGTTTCGATGCTACAAACATTCTGTCTGATGAACTGTTTGGAATTGTCTAGTGACAACTTTTGAACGCACGTTTTGTTTTCCAGTAACAGAAAGTGGTCAGTCTTGTCACTGGGATCGGTTATTCTGCTTTATTTTAGTCCGTTGCCAAGTGTTCAATATATATGTCAAATTCCGCTGAGTCGAGCTGTCTGTGCCTGTAAGCTTCCCCAATGTTCATAAATCGTGCTTGGCCACATTCACCTTGTCTTGTTTTCCCTCTAAGCCGTAGAGTACTTGCCAATTTAGATTCGGAAGCCACAGGGACGCTACTCACGGTGCTGATGTCATAACACACCAGAATCTGACTGGCGTTGAATTTGGTCTACCTTCAGAGGGTGGCTTGTGGTGGTCGGCTTGGATCACTGATGCTCGAATGCATTTCGTATACATGCATGAGTACATTGGATTAGGCAAGAACACCAGGCACATGGGCCCGCTGTCCTGCGTTTGGGGAAACCGGGAACCGTGACCCTAAAAGTTAGAACACGGTGCAGTCAATCGAACATAGTAACGTACCGGACGATAGCAACACTGTCTGCCATCAGTGTTGGCCGGTGACAGCGACGACGACGACACTCATTCATAAGCGTCGAATATAAAATGTGATCTTTCGCGAGGGAACTAAACCGCTCGGGCACTATTGGTCACTCGGAAGGCGCTTGCATGTCATGTATAATCGAACCCCATTCTTTTATTGTGAGCATTTTTCTGACTAATTGACTATAGTTTGTATGAATATTTTTTGTCTGCTACAAAGATAGATTTCATATTCAGATGTATTGTATATAACCTTTGGGTGATGGTGCTCATGATATATCTTGCAAACCCCGTACATTGTGGTCGTTGTCCGAACAAACTTTGAAGGCAATTTTATGGTATCTTCTTCATATGATAATATGAAGCAATAATCGGGACCCAGGAGTCACCGAGATATACAATCGAGGTGGTTTGTTTGATACATTTTTATCGAAAGGGGAAAAGGTCGATTGCTTTCAGAGTGGATTAAAAAAGAGGTAATTAAGATTCTTTAGAAGAAATAACTTCAGGAATATATATATATATATATATATATATATATATATATATATATATATATATATATATATATATATATATATATATATATTAGAAGTTTGTGCAACTTGTGGTTACCGAACAAGCAATGGAAAGTGAATTTATAGGAAGTACAATTGAGTTATTTTCATTGGAAACTCACGAGGGAAGCTGAAACTTTTTTTTCGGATGACGCTATCACCTCCACGTGAACAGATTCGTGTGCCTGCCGTGCGGACCGTGTGAACATTGGCCAAGACTGCAAATGACCATTACTTGTGAGAAAATCATTTTGGATATCTGTTGACCCCGATAAAATACGATCATGTCGAATGTCGGTCTGAAATAGATTATCTAGTAGGTGTTGTCTGATTTCTGTGGGGATTCGGCCGTGTTCACTTCTTTCGTTCCCTTTAGTTTGCGGTGTGACAGGCGTCAGTCTCGTGATAACTTCCCCCTGTGCACTCTGTCCGTCTTTTTGTCCTGCGGTCAGAGACGACGGAAGTAGCTCTAATCTGTTTACGGATTCAGGTCAAAATGGAACAAGATGTGACATAGATCATGTAAATCCTAATCGGCCATGGTACGCGTCGTCGGTAAATCAGGCCGTGGAAAAAAACCGTGTGTATATATGTGTGTAGGTATGTGTGTGAGTCTGTGTGCCTATATCCCAAACTGGTCGCATGGATCTGCGCACACTTTTCCATTCCTCTTCTGTTTGATCATCGAAACACGTCCGGGTGAGGTAACGAGGCCGCGGAAACGGCTGAGAGGGAAATGACACGAGGTGGGTCATTCACTGAACAGGCGGGGATTTTGTGTTGCGTGTACGATAGACGAGCGCTAACACGCTTTCAACCCAATGCTGTTGGGTTGGAACCGACAGTTGGGCTTCGATGATGAGCCAGTTGGTAGCCGCTATTCGTCACATTGTAAACTGATCTTGTTACAGCACATCCAAATTCGTACAGTAAGAAAATGGGACAAATGTACGCGGTTGCTCTTGTTGGTGTTGTGTTCCGCCATGTTCGCAACGGGGCAGTGCCTGTTATCTCTTAACCCATCGGCCATTCTCCTCCCTCCCTCCCCCCCCCCCAACATCAGCAACAGCAGCCACAACATTAGAGCCATTCGGGCGTGTTGTTTGGACCGATAGTTCATTGTTGTATTTTTGATTACGTGTCTGTCAGTGTGTATGCGCAAGTTAGGGCTTGATCTATGCACCCATTCCCAAATATGATTTATGATCCCTCCACAGCGCAAGAGAGCGTGAGCGCCCATGCTTCTCAGTGATAGTAGTGGAGACCGAAGTGACCAGGGTTAAGGTTTGCGGAGATTTACTTACGGGAATAACAGACCATCGCTTGAGGCCGCGCTGACTTATATTTGATGATCCTTTGCGCGCCATCAGGCTTGGCCTCTCGCGTAGCGAACTACGAGGTACAGTTTGGGTGTTTGGACGGGGAGATTACGGACACGTGCTGGTTTGTTTCACGTGTTAACCATTCACTCGTTCCTCACATTTCCTCTTTGGATCTTTAGCCCAAATAGATGGGCGGGCGGGGGAGTAGACAGATTGGTTGATGAATAGACGAATGGAATTCCGCTAGGGTTAACATACTCGTTCCTGCAACTGTGATGTGCTGTTCGATTGGTACAGGCCGTTCCCACTCCTTCAAACTGCATTCACTACCGAAATTCCTTTTTTCTTCCGGAAAGCCTGTTTTTGTTAGACATTGATGAATTTTAACTGTGTAATCAGTTAAGTCGCTACATCTATACATTAGTGTTCTGTTCTGTCCCACCAGTTCAGATAAGAGAACTTCTCTGCTTCCGAACCATCTCGATTTGTTAGTACAAAAGCGATAGTTTATATATAATGTATGGTGGTCATAGCCAAATCCTTATTGGTCCACCTGGTATTCACATTCTCGATGGATCTGAGATCTCAATTTCTGTCATGTGCTCATACCTATGGGAAATTATGCACTTGCCGGTGTTTTGGTGTGGTTCCTAGTTTGAATCACTTAATGGTGACAATCGTCACATCAGTCGGGTTGACAGCTTAGTAGCAGAGGTATTCTGTATAGTACTTCCCAACTTTCGTTTCGTTTGGTACCACCTATCTTTTGTGGAATAGGTTTTCACAGGATCTATGACTGTCTTCAGGACTACTTGGTTTCTGATGCAAGTTTCAAGGAAGGCAGTGGTGTGACGAATCGCGTCACCATTGACGTTACTTTTGCTGTTGATCAGTCGGATTTATTGAGTGGAATCCGAGTATGCTCGTTGTGCATCATACGGCTGGATCCCCAGCTCCACGTTTGACACCCGGGTTGAATCAAAACAGAAGACTAATCCTCAAGGATGAGCAGGTTTTTACATAGTGTGTGTGTGTGTGTGTGTGTGTGTGTGTGTGTGTGTGTGTGTGTGTGTGTGAGCGTTCGGAGATGCCGTCCAGCGTAGGAGGCACCCGTCATGCGGGAAATGCTCTGCCAATATTCGAAGCTGGTGTCGGAAGGCCGCTATACCGTGAGGTGTATAAGTTCAACAGACAATTGAGAGTTAGCCGGGGTAGGCTTGTGGTTAAGATCTTCTACTTAAGGTCGTTCACCTCGAGTTCGAGTCCCAGTTGGGGCTCGGCGGATGTGCACCCGATAATTCCTAAAAAGGAAAAAATAGGGCTGTTTGAAATACGATGGTGCGTGTTTCACAAACTATTTGCTTTTTCAATGATTAGTCGCACCATCGAGAAAGCAATCGCTTTTCGGGTCGCTTTTGACTCATTCAAGTCTTATGCCATTAGTAAGCGTCTGCCGCTACTCAGTTCGTTTTCATGTCATTGTGTCCATAAATGTGCCTGATAAGTATAGTTACAATCTGATCATCGATGAGCGTCACACGATATAGATTTATTACGAGTTGTATTCGTGTAGAAAGGACGAGGAAGCAAGACAAGGAGCGGAATGGTGCAATCCGAGTGACCAGTATCCATGAAATCGAGGGGTCAGTTGTGTGGCGTTCGAGTGTAGACAAATGTATGAATACCGATAATACATAAAGTGGTCATGTGTTTTCACCTTATAGCTCGACTTCCGTTTTGCTCGGGTGTTGATAATCAGTCATTAAATTGCCTGATGTTGTAAGGTGGCGCAAAATTATGAACGCACGTGCACACACTTGTGTATGCAGTGATAGGTGATCGTCGAGTAGTGCAGTATTCTGATTATTAGTTTTATTCATTCAACCATCAGCATTGGACTTGTGCTCTGTTTTCAGTAGCTACCTCGCAGCATCGTCGTGTCGAGGATAGAATAAACAGAATCTTACAGTGAAAAACAGGCGAAAACAAAATAATAGGCTGAAATCGCGATGACAGCGAATGAGCTCGAATGCAACTACTCCACTGGCCGGGTAGGCACGTCACTCAGTGTCTGCAACCATCTGGTAGGTGGGTCTCTTGGACTCCAACCCAGAACTCTGACACGTCCTACTTGAACAAATCCACTGGTCAAGGATTTCATACCCTTTTATCATGTCATGATCTGACCACCTCAACCCACCTTGTAACCACTACCTGCGTCAGAGAACAGGGCACGCCGAGGAAGCCAATCGGCGGGCATGCGTAACATGTCCCAGCCACCTTAACGTGCTTAGATTCAGTACTTGTTCCAGTGACTGACCACTAGTTCGCAACACCCTAAGCCTAACTTCCGCATTGCCCATACGGTGTTCCCGCCATATTCGAGCAGTACTACAGAGATATTGATACTCAAACACCGACAGCCTTCGCCTATCTTCCGTCCCTACCAGCCTTTTTTCTGAGCTCTATGAAAGGACGGATATAACTACCACAATGTACACTCGATCTTTGATAGGTAAACAGGTGTCACGCCGGCGCCACAAACGACTGAGGTTAGCAAAAGCTAAACGCGCCTTCTGGTTTTTATTACCAGTTTGCTCTGTTACCGCAGTTAATCCCTGCGGTTGCGAAGTATACATACGTCGTTCCCTTCATTCGTGCATAAATATGAAGATAAAGCTCGTTTCCTGTTCGTGACCCTACATGGATAGCTGTTTAACCCGTAAACTTCATTTAAGGGACCAGCAACGGGTCCGTGTTTTTCTTCTGTTAGATCCGTCTGAAAAATCCCGTTTTTCAGTTTGGTGCCCGTGACAAAGTGTTCTTCATTTATTTTTTAACCGTTCGGTTTGATCGCTTCAAGGTAATTTGGTGTAAAGTTTATGTACATTATACGATCTATCCGTTTCCAGTGCGCATACGTGTTTAGCACAATAACCGATTTGAATTCCTTAGACGTTGTAATCGTTTACGATATCTAGTCTTCAGCGGTCACCATGGTCGACTTAAGATCCTTCTCTCCTGGGTCCGAGTCCTGCCGCTGTCGCCGGTCTTGTTTCCCAGCGGGTAGCCTTTAATTGGTCGCGACCTCTTCCCGGAAACATTGTACGATTACTGTACAGTTAACAACAACAAAATAATAAGGAAAGAAAACATCACTTGGTTCCTCCCGATTTCCCTCGTTATTTTTTTGCCTCCAGTTGAAGCCTTGGTTAAACAGCGGTGACAGTGAAGTCTGTGAGGAACACGTGATTATCATACTAATAGTTGTTTGTTTGTAATAAAAAGACCGGAATAATAGTTCCATTAACAGGACCTAACACGCAAAAGAGGGATACTCACATACTCATCAACCCTTCTCACAAAACAAGGTTGTCAGTTGACTGAATTTTTCCCCGCAGCATGCACCGTTTACTAATCAGAAAACACTTTTTTTCCTCTTGTCACTAGTTTTAACTTATGTTGTTAGTTAGTCACTTGTTCACTTACTTAACCACTCGGGCTTTCTCACCTGCTCAATAAAACTTCCGCGTGTTGATCAGACGAGGTACTCAGTTGCTGAGAGAACATTTTGCTCAAATGGACAGTGGACGCTCATAAGTGTTTTCGTAACACCCTCTTCTAAAGTGTCCAAAGATAATAAAAATCTACAGTGGGCGAGAGTCCTTCCAAAGCATCGTCACCCATATTGAACCCTACACACACGCACACACACGCACACACACACATGCACATAGAGGGAACCTACCCAGCGCTACTTTATTGCAGTTTCCGCACGGCTTGTTTGAAGGGCAGATGATGGAGACAGTTTATTTGATTGAAAGCCTAGTCATCCAGATGGCCTCTTCACTCCGATACTGAGTATTGTGTTTGGTAGAAAAAGTTTCTTTTCTGGTGCATTTCAGTTATCTCTAGCATTTTGTCAAGTTGACATCGACGATAACAACAACAACAACAAACAGAAACAACACAACAGTAACAAGGGCAGCAATGCATATTGCGAAATTTGATCTCTTTTGATCTTAGAACAGGCATCACGTCTGCATTCCATGTTTTCCGACTTGGCCAGATTTTCTGCTCGACTGACATTCCGTTTTTGAAGCGTCGGCCCACTAGACGCACGATGTCCTGCTGATCATCGTCAGTTCAGTTCGATTGACTGCGGTGAACTGATTGGGACAAGCTTTCCTAAAGTTTTTTGGGGTCATGTATGTTTCACAGCTGTATTGGTAGTAGAGTTTTTTGGCAATTAAAGGCAGTCCATTGTACAACCGCACTTCTTTCTAATGGACGGCTTTTGTATGGGCATAAAAGTCGAACAAATCAATAAGCTCTCGGTTCAGGTTCTTGAACTTTGGTTGATCTGTTTCCTTCCCTTGGAATGCATTTGTTAGTATTATTTTCACTGAATTCATACTTTGAGCTTTAAAAATAATCGAACAGTACTTTGTCTCCTGCTTCTGTCTGTTTCGCCGTGCTTCGCATTTGCGAAGTATAGGGTGATTTTGAACCACGCTCTCTATCCCGTCTATAGACCCATCCACACGCTGATGAACGTGTGCCCGTGGGTTGGTATTTGGAGTCAGTAGTCAGCTCTTCAAGGAAATTAAGCAATACATTTCCCCGATATGGAAAACCCAAATCTTATTTTATATTGATAACGTGGTGGCCTGCGAAGTATGGTGCACCAGTCAGAACGACCATGTATCGAAATGCTAAATAAAAGTCTTCCACCGACCAGTTGCAAAATAGTATTGACACGGCAAACGGAATAATAGGATTGCAGTATCCAACATACTTAGTGTCAACACGGTATTTGATGTAATGATACGCTAACCACCACATTAAACGTCCTACCTCATGGACAGATTATTGTCCGGGTGTTGGTACTCCGTCTATCACGTTAGGGATATACCTAGTGCAAACTGAAGTTCCTCCGATCGGAAGCAGACTTAGCCCACTTGCGTTGTTGCATTGTGATGGGTTCGACGAGACTCCAATCTAATATTGTTTGAACCTCGAACGCCGATTTGCCCGAGTCCGTCTCATGTTTTGACTTACCTCTTTGTCTGCTAGGATGAATAACCTAGACAGATTCAGTAGTAGAATGGTTAGATCGCTTATGATAGGATTCATCAGGCAGTACCAATCCTCAGCTCATTGTGGTAAATATGAAAGCACTTGACACAGGTGTTTCATCCTTGGTTAGCGGCAATTCGCGAAAAGTCATTCCGAACACCCATCGGCCAGTGTGTCGGCCTCGTAATGGTTCACTATGGTTTCGAGTCCCGATTGGGGCTCGGAAAATGATATTTCATTCTGACGGTGTTGAACGTCTCTAACTTTGCAGTGCGAATCCTGTTAACCTGCTGCGCAAGTTCGATCGATCACAATTGCGTGTTTACCTGCTTGTGTGCACTTCTGCTCACCTTCAAGCGTGTTTTCTCTTTCTTTCCTGCCCTGAAACGACACGACAACAACACGACTGATTGAGGCTTGAGAACAGTGAACCCGGGCCCACCCGGCTGGGACTGTTCAAGGATTTGGAAACGTACCCGAGCACGAGGCTCAGTGTATACGAAAAACGTGATTCAAAATTCAAGCCTGTAGTCATCCGGTCACACAGGTGGTGGGTCCCGTCGCAAATTGTTTGACGGGCAAAAAAACAAAGGACGATTATTCACACCATTAGTTTTTCTAAGTACGCAGTTATCATGTTGGAATTCTTACATCCGAGTCTACCGCCTGGCGGGAATTGGTTTTCCATTTTTTTAAAGAGCGTTGAATAAGACCCAGAATTTCATCTAGGCAATCGGATGAGCGAGTCGAACTCGGGACAGCCGAAAAAGGTAATCGTGTTTACGATCTTCGACACGTAGAGAGCTTTGACCCGAAAACCCTCAGCCCTCCGATCCTTATCTCGCATATCGCACACTTGCTCCTAGAGGAAGAACTGCCGGATGGTAGCTTTCAGACGTCTTCATGTCTTCTAGGCCCAATTAAAGTTTTCCTGTGTTGCGTGCACCAAGTGGGCGAATGAGGCTGTCGATCACGAATAAGGTGGTAAGGGATCTGCCGAGTAATAAATTGATTAATCGATCGAAAACGATCAGTGCCAGTGCCCATGGATGGGGTGAAATTTTTGCTTTCGTTGGGATTCATCATCATGAAGCTCCAACCAGGTGTGCACAGTTGCATAGATCGATACGTGACCAGATTTTTGACTAAAAAGAATCTGTGTAACCACGTTTCTGATTTCCCGAACAGAAGGTTGCGTTTGGAATAGCGAATTTTATTCGGAAAACGTGTCGACAGCTCCTTTGATTATGGACTTCCAATGTACGGAATCTCTTTCCTGTTTCAATTCTCTGACTTTTTCGGCAAGCACCTAGGGAAGCTTTCTGTGATGGATTCCCTCGGGTAACTGCCAAACTGATTGTGGTCCACCGAGTGATATTTAACCTCTTTTGATACCATGCATCTGATACGCTTGTTATTTGGTGGCTGCATTTCTCAATGGTTTTATGCATGCCAAGCTTATGGCGGAGCAAAAATAATGGTAATCAAGCACTGAACTGTGAAATCTATTTTAGGGAGTTAAACTGAGTAGCTTCTGTTGTAGGTGTTACGGCTCCCACACGATGAATGAACAATCGTCTCTGATTCCCATGGTTAATGATTGAATGACTTTGATGGGAACAGGTGCAAAGCTTGTCGCCGGTGGACTCAGATAATGTTTGAAATGTTAATTAGAGTGTCTGACTCATGATGTACACAAGTGCACTGTTGCACAATCGGTACGCCATGGTCGAATTTCGTGGTGGTAAACACCTTCAGTATTTACTTTGATTCGTAATGTTTTCTTTCTTACAACCTATTTTGTTCTTCAGATTGTTTCTCCATCTGTTTGTGTTAAAATATAGCAGTCAAAACAACAAAGCTTATCCGGGCATAATATCTATCATGAATTAGGCAGAACTGAGTGAGTAGACAATCAAGGCTCTTCATATTCGGAGGAAACAGACCCATCGTCCGGTAAGTAAACGCAGACGTGTAAAGAAGTCCGTCTATGCGCGTAGAAGATCTGGTGTGTTTGTGTTTGTTTGTGTATGTATATGTGTATGTGTTTCTGGAGAGACTGCTTATCCCGAACAGCTAACTTTCTTACCTTGCGCCCATGGGTTAATTGTATGAAATCTCTCCAAATGATTTTATTTCGTGCTTCTGACCATATGATAAGTAAGTACCGACTCCTCAGTGACTGGGAAAAATTCGCCTGAAAGTAGCGTGTGGTGTTGAATCTCCTCGCTTGCTTAATGGAAAGACGATTGTGGATCCATCGGTTAGCCGAACATGGATGCATGCTACGATGGGCCGACTGACTACTCGCTGGCCAAATTGTTCGTCATGCTGACTCTAGGGATACCGATCCGAAATGGTCGTCTCAATTTTATGCATGGGCGATTCTTTTCACAATTTACTTCTCCAATCTCATCACTCTGAACCATGGCAGTGGCCACTGCCATGCAATACAATGTGTGTGTGTGTGTGTGTGTGTGTGTGTGTGGAGTTCATTCGGCTGTGTAGAAGGTTAGCCGTACACATGGTGAGACGAAAGTCCATTTTCGCAGTTGACCCACGGAATCCAAACACTGAGACACACATACACACACATACACACACATACACACACGCACACAACACACACACACACACACACACACACACACACACACAATTCCCGGTTTTGGTTTAACTAAGATTTATGTGTGAATAGAGGCGACTGAAACGAGTGAGACATGAAAACGCGTTTTTACTTTTTGTAACTTATTCCAGCTTCTGTTGGGCTCTTTCCTAATTTATCCATAGTCTTCTGTCTCCAGTTTGGCTATCACGGTGACGCTAACACCGCCGCGAGCGCGAATGCTTGCACACGCCGTTGATTGTGTCTCTATGTTTTCATGTGGGGCTGTCCTTGTTTGTATATGCTGGTAAGCGCCGGCGACCGAGCAGAATGCAATTCCAGTTTGCCTAATCCACTCCAATTTTGTGTCACATAAAGCCTGAGAAGCAGCGAGAGAATTTTCGACCGGCTTCGGCTTCGAAACGAATAACTCCGATTCTCTTATGCATATCAACATTGCTGGCAAAATCCAGACTCCGCTTGTATTTGTTTATGCATTGTCATGTGGGGGAAGGGAGTTTGTTATCGAACCATGTTGACTTCGAAGGTGAATTTGCTCACGAAATTTTCGAACTTCTCGGCACTTTCGGCCGGGTTTTCTGAAGTTTTCAGATTGAGTTGTCGTGATAAGAAGTGAAAAACATGTTCCTTGTAGTGTAGAAAACCGCCACAAGAAATTCGTTGATTACCGATGGCAACATTCCTTTGGTCCCCATGCATTCGTTTGTTGAACAACTCCACTCGCTCTGCAGTCAGCATACTCACTAAAAATTATCACTGATTTTTGTTGGGAGGTTTTTTATTCTAATGTAGTTGTGTAACACAGCAGTAGCTATCCCTTCCTCTCCTTCATGATAATTGTACAACTGTATATAACGATTTTGAACAGTAGGGGCGTTATGGTAGAATTTTATTGCTCTGAAACTGGTTTCCAGTTTCATTCGGTTGAAAAACCAGTCTTGAAATAGGTTACCCGTGGTGACCGAAACGTCGACAACCTACCAACGATTTCGACTACGCTGTGTTATTGAGCAATAAAATTCTACCATAACATTTCACATGGCGCATCAATTTTTCGATACACTCCGAACCGATCTCGGTTCTCACACATTAGTAGAGGCGTTGTTTTTCTGCCGCACGTTCCAACTAGACTAATGAACAGTGTTGTGCTCATTATGGTTCGCAATCTTCCCCCATCGTTTCGTGGAAGACAGTTTTGACCGGTATAGTCTCGTCAGCTACAAACGGTAGTGCCACGTCGTTCGACAAGGAAAATCTAACGTTTATTTGAACCTATACTACTGAGGTATTCAGTTTAAACACAGGTGGAAAACTTGTTGCTTCCATAAGTTTCTGACCGCTAAGAGCTTGGTGTTTCCGTCGCACACATTTCATCGCCTGTCGAGGGGACATCCTGCGTACCAATTTCGTCACCTCGACTGGTGCTGATGAAACACGTGTGACCTCTAGACGCCAAGCTCTCGGCGATTTAGGGCTCGTGCAAACCGTCAATTTGGGTGAGCTACGGACCACTGAAAAATTCATCGTCAGTTTTAAACCTTCTCGTATTCGCACTAAACGTAATGCATCACTTCTTTCTAGGATAAGATACGTTATGACATGTTACCATCTGCTTTGGTTTATATTTACGGTGGTGTCCATTTTGACAATCTTCGCGCACATTTCTATGAATAATAATACCGTACCAGAAAAGAGCAAAAAACAGGAACAATCAGAATTTTAGTGTGTTTTCCCGGTCATCCACAAAAATAGTCGGTATTCTGGGAATTATCCTGCCGGATTGGTTCCACTGGTTCGATCTAAGAAGCAATAGGAAACAAACGGCCTTCAACTCGTGTTCGTTTCGTCTCGTTTTCACCGCGAACTTGATTCTATTCGTGTCTTCAGCTCATTCTAGTTTGCCAGCAGTGGAGTGTGGCGATCAGTGTGAATGGATGAACTGTGGACGTTTTCGGGCGATAAATTACAGTAAATTAACGTCTGTATGAGTTGGAAGGATTAGAGCGAGCGAGTAGATATAGTTATTCTTGTCTTACGGTGCCATTTCGTACACAGCGGCTGTGCCAAGTTTTTCGCATTCATACTCTGCTCGGTTGCCATGGCGGTCTTTGGGCCCCCGGGAACGTTTTTGTCGATCTTTATGACTGTGCTTCCTCCCCCCCCCCCCCCTACCCTCATTTTGTGTAGTCCATACCACAAATGTCCGCGTCTGAGACTTGCTATCAGACTCAGCCCATCACCACGGTGTATATTCGTGCTACTGACAAGTGTCCGGTCCGATGCGGTTTCGTTTGGTGCTCACGCTGACTATGTTTTGGTAAACCGAACGCGTTCATCTGATAGACATATATGACTGCATGCCTTCCAATCTGATTCACATCCCCTCGTTCTCATCGGTCCATCTTGGGCACACTTGTCTGCCACTTGATTGAATCACAGTCACACTAAAACTGCTTTCCGAACGTCTCCATTCGCCCTTTTCATTTGCAGATTTATCATCGCATAAAAGAGAGCTGTACGGCTTCTGACGTCCCGGTAGGCATTACTTGTCTGCCATTCCATCGCTCAGCCTGGTATCATGTTGATAGGCATGCGCATGTCACACAACGGGGGTGTTTTTATTATTTACCGTGTGGGCCGTTGATTTGCGTGACTCTTCTCAGACAAGCAGTGTTTAGCTTTCCCGTTGTACTTCGTATTCTTCCTTTGGAAACCGAACTTCGAACTGCCGGTTTGACAACGGACGGACTAGCCGTGAATGAGCGTCTGTTTCGCTCACTCTTTATTTTTTCTTCAACTCTGTTTGCACACACGCGCACAGACAAAGCAGGAGTTTCCCACCCCTTGTTTCAGCAGGGCCCAAATGCTAGTTGACAAGACTGGCTTGGCATGATGAACAGAAGAAATGCTATGAAAAGGAAATTATCGGCATGTGAGTCTTTCGCACTGTTTATGTGCCCTTTTTCGCGTAGTCCCCAGGACTGTTCAGCGGGGCGCAATACTAAAGATGTTCTCGCTCAGTTTCCAGTGAATTTTCGTCCAACTAAATGTGCTTGTTTTGTTTTTGGTGTCCTTTCGCTGAAGCTTGTTCACATCTGGGCACTCATTTTCACTTCATCACGGCAGTTCCATGGCCGTATAGAACAGTAAGAATGATCTGTGAAACCGCAAGACGGTTTACATGTGTGCACTTCCAGAGGTACTTCTCGTCTGGTAGCTTCCCGTCGGTCTATTCTAAACGCGGTCCACGTCTATCAGTCATTTATCAACTCAATTTGCATGAGCGAATCTGTTACCACATCGTTTTGTTTGTACGTTTAACGTCCACTTATCAATTAAGTACCTCAAATCGAAGTAGGTTGTATATATATATATATATATATATATATATATATATATATATATATATATATGTTTTTGGAAAATCCACTTGCATTCTTCACATCGAAAGGTCGGACGCCGCGAGCCGGAATCGAACCGACGACCCTCCGCATACCGATAGGTTTTAAAGTCTCATAAAAACAGAGCAAGGTCAGTAATGAAAGAACCATACAGGTAAAGTATGTGAAAATGCGCAATAGCTACCTTGAAGATGGGATGTGGAAAAAGACTGGAGCGCAGAAATCAAACAATTTGGTTTTCAACAAGATTTCAGCGATGTAGTCGTGCAATAGTATTAGCATCTATTACCTTTGAGATACATGGCTCGAATCCCCTTTTACCTTCGGCCACACTGGTGGTGGACAGCAATCCGCTGTCGCCCGGGTCGTTACCGCACCTGATCTATTGCGGCTTTATTTGATCCCATAGGTATCTCATGTTAATGGATGTTGGTTTTCTCAGGTCAAACAGTACGCCTTCAAGGCCTCATACACTCATGCAAAAGCCTGGAATAAAACAAGTATGTTTGCAATCGACGCATAATGTATGTATTATATTATCATCATTTGTGGACGATTTCGGTTTGCAACTGGTAGATTATGATATTTGCTGCCTTTGACTGTGCGTATGTATGTTTCTAATATGTGTTATTGCTTTAGTGGATATTGCTTACATTTGATCTGCATGTCCGTTTTCTACTTGACTAAAACAATTGCTATTGTATCGGCGCTTACGTCAATAGCTGCGGTTGGTGACGGAATTATGACATTCAGTCTAATTGGTTCATCTTTGGGTTTTCCTATAGATTTATTTTCCTTGTTGATGCCAATCCAATCTGTGGATCGGATGAGGAACTAGGCTCACTTGAAGCCCAAGTAACGCATACGTTTTCTTCAATCAAGCTGAGTTTTGATTTTATCGGATTCCATCTGTGTACTATCCGATTGGCCCACTGTGATTAGTTGACGGAATACAATGAAAAATACATTACACTTCTTGAAAAATCCGGTTAATTCGGTTGCTGCCAACTTCTGCCTATAGTGAACTGGTTTACTCTTCAGACACATGCATACATGCATACACAGCGCTCTGCTTGTAGCAATTACTGAAAAGACGATTCAAATTTGTGACAGCTTTTGTGAGTACCAAATGTTGGGCAGTGGATGTAAGTTGTAATATGTGGATGAGCAGGTGATGTATAGTTAGATCATCTAGCGATTAAAACTGCCATGACGTCCGCCCAGCGTATGACAAACCAAGTGATTCACCAATTTGTAGCAACATTTACAACTGGGTACTGTAGTCATCATTTAATACACGGGGATGGTGGAGCAATGGATTGAGCCAGCAGGTAAAAAAGTTTATCAAATCCGTTCGGAGAGTTTCGCAACATACATGAGCTATCAAGAGCTCACTTGGATGTGTACATTGTACCAAGAGTTTTCCACTTTAGCACACGAGCAGCATACGCAGCTCAAATTTGCATTATTGCTGTCCACTTCAAGCACCTTGCTCATCCACGAACCTTAAATTGATACTTCAGCTAGATTTTGGTATATGTGTGCATGGGCTATATCAAGTCCGTTTCTCCCCTCTCCCCTTGAAACGACTCGTCCGGACATGATGTCCGCAAAGAACTAATCCTAATAAGGCTCTTCTCGGAAACTTCCCTAGTGATGATTTATTTGGTGGGACAGAAAATTAGCGCTTCCACCAAAGGTGATCAAAACTGTAACAATGGTCGTCAACTATTTAGGCTCATGAAAATTTTCTATTCAGTCACTTAGTCGTTATCCGAGGTTGCGATAAACGCACACTCGCAAGTTAGAAGAACACAACTCAAAATTGTCCCTGTATTATCACCTTATTTCAACTAGCTCACCGCCGAAAAGTCGTCCGAAAAGGTGGAAAACGGCAAGTGAACTGTCTTGGGACATGTTGGGAGAGAGTTGATGGAGATATCCGTGCCGTACGTCTCAATAAACGTATTCCTGTCCAGTAGAACACGGTGTTTCACATCAACCACAAGAGAAAGGGCAGAAAGGAAATTAACTTTGAGAACGAAATGACTACCGTCGGCAATCGTGAAAATTCAAAGGAACAGTCACCGCAAACCAAGATCAAGCGTCAACAATTTTTAACCTTATGTCTTTAACGGGGATCAGATCAGGGGCGACTTTTCGCATCTATTGTATAAGTTTTCAGTCTGTGATTTATTCACACACCACGCAAGTCCCTTCTGCCGAAGTAGCAAAGGGAGTGTCTGGACTTATTTATTAACCCTCAAAATCAAACAATCCCTACGACGTCATCGAGAGCGCAATTATTCGTCGGATAGGATTTTCTGATCAACGTCACATTGGAAGTTTGTTTGTTTCTCGCGTCGATCGCAAGCCATCTCAACTGCTACGAAATATGAAGCATTTCTTGGGGTAACTTAAAATGGCTGACTCTCTTTTAAGACACCTGTGGTTGAGCACCTTCCTTCCTCCGTCGACCACGAAAATTATTGCTTCTATCAACCCAGGGGTTTCGACCGACAAACTAGTTATCACCGCTGACAGAATGCCTGATGCGAACCCCACAAACACGATGGCCGTTGTGACGTCTCAAACACCGGTTCCCGATTGTATCTCGGAACTCAGAGGACAACTAAACAACCTAACCTCCCAGATGAGTGCTGTTCTCCAGCATGTCAATCACCAACGTTTCGTGTCAAGCTCACGATCATGTCCCAGTTGTTCTGCATCTTCACTTCGGCAATCGTATTGTTGGACCACCAACATTTTGAGGAGAATGCTCCTTGATACCAGTCTCCATGTGCTTTCAAAGCGACAGCTTCGGAAAACGCGACAGCCAGTCAGTAATGACGACCACTGCCACGGCTTCCGAAATAGGTCGTCTTTTCCACATTTTGACCAATCTAATGGGACGCGGTTTCTGATTGACACAGGTGTCTAGATCAGTATTATTTCCATTCAGACCGGCGAAAACGACCTGCCACCTACCATTCTCACTTTTCAAGCAACCAACTGATCCCCAATAAAGACATGGTTAAAAATTGTTGACGCTTGATCTTGATTTGCGGTGACTGTTCCTTCGAATTTTCATGATTGCCGACGGTAGTCATTTCGTTCTCAAAGTTAATTTCCTTTCTGCCCTTTCTCTTGTGGTTGATGTGAAACACCGTGTTCTACTGGACAGGAATACGTTTATTGAGACGTACGGCACGGATATCTCCATCAACTCTCTCCCAACATGTCCCAAGACAGTTCACTTGCCGTTTTGCTCCATTTTAGACGATTTTCTGATAGTTATCCAACCGAAAACGTCCCCAGCATAAGTATCACACAGTGTCTAGCATCACGTCACCGAATGTCTACAATGTTGGCGTATCCCCACCGGCTATTACCTGAGCGACCGTCTGTGGCAAAGGAGAGTTCGAACATATGCTGGGCCAGGGGATAATTCGCCCATCAAGCAGTTTTTCGGTTTCCTTACTCCATCTGGCTCCAAAGCACAACGGTAACTTGTGCTCGTGTGACGATTGCCACGCCCTTGACAGCGCAACGGTATCCTACCGTTACCCAATCTCTAACATGCACGACTTCTTCAACAGTTTGTGTGGCAAGAGCATTTACTCCGAACTTGGTTGGGTTTGAGCGTAGTACCATATTTCCGTCGCGACTGAAGATGTTCCAGAGACCGTCATCACGACCACAGTTGGTCTGCATGAATTCTTCCGTATGCTTTTCGGCTTGCGCAGCGTCGCTTAAACATTCCAGCAACTCATGGATCAAGTTCTTTGTGGTCTAAATTTTGCATCCAACTGCTCCGAACAAACAGAGTGCTATCTTTTGACTATCCAAAACCGCAATCGTTCAAGAATCTCCGTTGTTTCCTGGGTATTGCCAACTACTGTTTTCGACCCATACCAAACTGTTCGGAGGTCTTGCAACCACTTACTGAACTTTGAATAAATGGCTGCACACATTCCCAATGATTCCCGAAGCTAAATTGGCACTCCAAGCAGCCAAGCACGCGTTGCTCAAGGTTCCCACATTCGCGCACTGGAGCATTGATGACAACGCTATACTCGTACTGCGGACAGACGCCTCTTAAGTTTCAGTTGGTGCCGAATCGCTTCAAGTAGTACATGGTGTCCTGCAGTCGTTATCGTTTTTCTCCCCATAACTGCAACCACCACAGACACATCACCGCACCTTTTGCCGTGAGTTGGTTGCCATCTACCTTGTAATAAAATACTTTCGACCAGTTTTGGGAGGTATGAGCTTAATCGTTTACACCGATCATAAACCTTTGACTTATGCTTTGGCTTCAAGCAGCGGCTGTTGTTCATCCAATGTTAATAAGACACCCCGATATAAGTCATACGGGGACCCAGTAATCTTTTGGCTGATGTCCTCTCTCGCCCAAGTGTCCATCGACTAGCCAACCCAATAGTATTCAGCTGGTCACTGATAGCACAGGCTCAACAAAATGACAAAGAACTACTGAACTACCGCTCATTGTCCTCCCTGATGTTGAAAGACTTATCCCTTCGTGACGGATATGGTACCATTGTTTACGATTTCTCCACTGACAAACCCTGATAATTCCTCCTATCTTTACTACGTCGCCTGATTTTTGCACATTTGCATTCCATATCTCATCCTAGAATACGTGCCCCCATCAGACTTGTTTCCGGCCGCTATGTTTGACTGCATTTGAACAGAGGTGTTCGTATTTAGTCTAGAACCTGTGTACCCTGTTAGTGAAGCCAAGATCCATCGGCATTTGCTTTCCTCTCCCGACGAAATACCCACAAGCAAAGCACGCATTTCTGAGGTCCACTGAGATATTGTTGTCTGTTACCAACGGTCGACGGATATCTTTTCTCCCTCGCATGTGTCGATCGTCTTACTCGTTGACCCATGGTTGTCTGCATAGCTGACACATCTAGCAAAACAGTTTCAGAAACGTTGTTGTGGCATTGAATTGTTATGCTCAGTGTTGCCTCTACAATCACCAGCGAAAGAGAAGTGTACAGATCTAGTACAAACTCTTCTGTGATTTTATTTCTTTGCTTGAATTTTAACATATTCACACAACCGTTTATAGTTCATCACCCAATGGACTAGTAGATTGCTTTCATAGACAGCTAATAGCTTCTTTCACCTCCTGCTGTCGTTCAGTTACGTGGACAGATATCCTTCCGTTAACCATGTTGTGCATGCACACTACCCTACGGGAAGACTTCGGTCTTTGTCCAGTGGATTAGGCACTTGGTGCACCCCTAAAATTACCTGGTGAGTTTTTGGCCACAACTCCTCTGCTATTGAACCCCCTAGCCTTGTTCGGCCGTTATAGTCATGCATAACATGCACTCCCAATTCGCTCGTCCATTCATTCCACTCACATTCCCAAAAACTCATTCTTCGTTACGATTTTAATAACCCCAATGAATCCACCATGCTCAGGTTTATTTGGTGTCATTTCCTTTACCGAGACGATTTCCGTCATTGTTAGAGACGATTTGCCAGAAACCTTTAATATTGATCGCCTGAAAGTACCATATCTTGATTCGGATTATATATGACATCTGTTCCTTCCACAAACTATCCCGATGCCGTACCTGGTAATGCCTATCTTCATGTTTCTTCTGATCCGAGTACTCCCCGTGTAACTGACACCGCCTTTTCTCACCACCCGTTCTCGGTGCAAGATTGTTGAGGCTATTAGCTTTTCACTGCCGTAGTCTTCTGAAAATCTACATCCTTCCGGTCGGTGCAATGAGAGAGGAGTATCATAAGACTGCCTCAGTCCGGAAGTTCTTTCGCCCTAAATTTTTTCTCCTATCTTCGTCATCCACGCCTGTTTGCTTCGGAGACCTGTAATTAGCTGACTCTACTTACTCGCGTATGTGCGCCTGCGGTCCTTTCTTATACGGGTTTAAACGTTCACTTTTCCGCTAAATGCATTTAAAGTCAATCCACGCCCATCTTCTCACTTTTTATGCTGTTCACAACCATCCCGATGGAATGCATATCAATGCCCCATTAAAACTGAGTTTGTGTGCCAACATCACTACATACATCACGTTTATATTATGTCGAAGTAGATCCGCTTTGGACTTCCTTATCTTATAAGGTTGAACAAAAGCTCGCCTAGCCCAACATTTGATCTCTCACCGGGGATCATGTTCACTTATGGACCGCACCATACGCTGAAACCGTTACAAGAGTTGTTGAATCGATCTGTTTGTCAGGCTCTTCAACTGTTTGCTATGCACTCAAAGGATCCGGAACTGTTGAACGCTCAAGTATGGTGAATAAGAAAGGACATCCATATTTGGAAGGTCCACAGTGTCATGCCGTATTTCGCTTCGTATAGGGTTGATTGACATTAAGTTGGAGCTTATTGGTTTTGAACATAAGTGCACTGTGGATTGCGCTTACACAAGGGTCTCGGCTTCAGTCCTTGAATGACACCAGTTTTTGACTTAACGACCCAGCATCTACGGTCAGTCAAGCTCTCGTGTGTGTATAAATGTATGCAGTATGTATGTATGGTATATATACATGCACGCACGCGTGCATGTGTGTGTGTGTGTGTTTAATCATAGGAGTGGACATGAAGCTCGTAATCAGTAGAATTCTTTTTTTTCATTACGCTCAATCCGGTTTAGTCTCGTGTGTGTGTGTGTCTTTTACTGATTTTGTACTGAAATACCTGTCACTCACTTTCACATTTTATCCTTGCGTCTCATGCCAGACCGTTCACATCAAGTGTCCCAACGTGGGGATAGATATCAGTTCAGTCTTTGGTCCTGACTCCTGCTGAAGCAACGATGTTTTGTCCCCTTTGAAGTTAGCAATCCGGATGGGTTGCACACTGACAAATATGGGTGTTTTTGTTTAGTGTTGTGTGGATCGCGATAGTCCATATGTCATATTGTCAGTTCCTGCTGACCGTATTCAAAACGTTTTGTCCCAATTTGAATCAATAAGCCACCTATCAGCAGCGATCGCTTGCTGGAGTGAAGTGAAATGAGGTTTCTCTGGTGACAGATCAAAGTTATCGGCACATCGTACTCTGTTTCGCCTCTTCATATAATGGGCGATTGTCTTCTATCTATTCACACAGCAGTTAGTAATCCAATTTAGCTTTTTCGCAACCAGCATGAAGCGACTGGGTGAAATACAGTAGACGAACAATTTAGGTGTTTTCCACCGTACTGTATGGTTCTGCCTTCAATCACATTGGGTTTCCGTAACTCTTGGCTCGTTGATGGCCCCGTAAACGCTTACTAATCAGCGCTTCCATACGATCCTATTTGAGGCAGAACATTTTCATGTTTATGAACGACATTGCTACATTGTCATCAGTCACATCAATTCCATCCAGTCCTTTCTCGGGTCGCATACAGACACACGAAGGCATGGGATAATTTAGAACCTTGCTGATTTTGCTTGGTCCACACACAACCCGATGAATCAGCCCTCCTCACGGGGGTGAGGTTTCATCAAAGTTCGTCGTACCAGTGGTCGAATTGACCCGAACTGTGGGTCAGAACGATACGATCAGTACTTAGCTATGGTCACCAGCCGGAATTCTGTAGACTACGCGTGCATCGCTTACGAGTGTGTAAAGAATGAATAGATAGATGAATAAATGATCATGAAAACGATCGGCTCGAAAGATTTGTTTCGTTCGTTTGACTTACATGGCGAAATAAGACGTAGCACAGCACAGAAGACCGAGGCACACGAGGGCATGTCGCATAGATTCGATTGTTTGTTTGTTTGTACGCCCATTCCTGTACGCGTGTACTGTGTGTTTGTTTGAGTGCCTGTGTGGTTAGGGCTTGGATAGGACGGATCTATGTGAAATCAATCACCACATCCTTTCCGAATTCAGAGTGCTTGACCCCCCTCCCCTGAGTAATCCTCATTCTTGCTTGCTCTCGGTCATTCTCGTTTCGTTGTTTGTGTACGTGCATGTGTGTGCGACCGGATTACTAACTGTTTGGCATAACTGACTAGCATCTATTCGGCGAGCGAGCATGCAAGGAAGCAATTTCAGTGCATATCCGTTTTGCGGACAATGGAAAAATGCTCAGGTGTTGACTCAGATGTTTGTGTGGGAGTGTATGTAAGAGATAGTTCCTTAAACTCTTTCGTGTCTAAGTTTTGATTACTTCCTGTCGTAAGTCTCTCTTCGCGTTCGTGTCCCGTAATCTCGAGCGTCCCGGCATGTGTGTATTCATGGAAAACAAAACTACACGCATACGGATGTCAACGTCGTCGCTCTATTGGAAATATAGAATCGAATTCTAACGCAGTCTTTGCGGCCTTGTTTCCCTGAGTCGACTATGGATGGTGGCGGTCTGTGTGTGTCTGTGTGTGTGTATGGGTGCGTGTGTGTACGCATGAAGCACACCGGGTGACTGCTAAACCGTCGTGTTTCTTCCTGTGTAAAGACGAGCGCAAATCAAACCGAATCAGCTGGACCACGCTCAGTTCGCTGCACACTGATTAGGAAAGAGGGAGGGCCGGAGGGGGTGAAAATTCATTTATTGCATGCCTCTGACCAATTTCGTGAGGTTCCTTTATCCCGCGCGTGTTCCAAGTCCACGCTGTTTTTCAACTCCGATCGTGTTCAGCAGATTAACTTCACTGATTGTGTTCCCCTCGCTCGGCCTAGTCGGTAGTATCGTTACCTTGTCTATTTATCTACGTATCTGTCTATCCATTCATTCAGTCATCTATACCTTTCTTTCACTCTGACTCCTTTGTTTGGTCATCTAGAAAACAAGCTTACTTGGTTTGTCAAGCATTTCTTCACACAATGACGGAGACGATGATGATGGCGGCAGTGATTACTCCCACTTCCTTAAACACACACACACACACACCATCCACAAATTGCTGGTCGTCGTCCTTGTTTATTTTCCTGCTTGTTTACTCTTCAGTGTGTGCAGCAACTTCAACTTTCGCAGGCTATCACTCATTGTCGTGATTTTCTGTTTATGCATATTTATCCCTTACACTTAATTGGGTTGGAAGGACACTTAATGGACAGTTGATTAGCCATCTGGAAAAATGTTCGGCAATGTGAGATTATTTATTCGGTGCATTCGCTAATCGAAAACTAGTTGTACCCAAGTTTTGATTTGCAAACGGATGCATTCATGTTAGTCGAAGGTCCGTTTCGATGCCGTCAATGGTCCACAAGTTCATGTATCTATTCTTTCAGTGTCGCTACAACCGACTTCATTTACCCATTCAACGGTAAATGCGTAAATACAAGATTCAAAATCTATAATCGGATGGTCTCAGGGCTTCTCTATTTGTGATTCTGGTTACCCTTCCTTTCTTTCTCTCGTTCCCTCTTGCTCACACATACACTCACCCTCACTGTTTTTAACCCACGTATTCGAACTGGCAGAAGACTATTAAAATGTCTGACAGCGTCAAAATTGACCGGTTTAATGTGGGGCTGTGGGCGGGGTTCAAATTACCAAAGAATCATTTGATCTACCTCTTATCGGTCTACCAGACATCCGATAGTTAATTAATAAGTAAATGTTCTCCCCGTATGCATGATGACTTTGTTCAGTTATTTTGTTATGATTCAGAGGACGTACCTACCAGGCGTTCGTGGAAGTGACATCTGTTCAGAAGTCATGGAAACCAACCACATGAAACAACGATGCTTATTTGCATTCTAGCGACCCAGTCTATTTGAAGGCAGTCGTTTTCTAGCCGAAGGATACAATCCAGAGGTTAACATGCCTTTTTTTACCTTGTTGCGTCCAGTCCCAGTGACGTAGCCACGCTGGTTATCGATCCACAATTGTCCATAATTGAGTTTTGAGTAGTCGACTACTTGCTTGTTAAGTGAGTAATATATACACTCTACAATTCAGTAGAAACGAAGGTTGTCGCATGTTTGACTTATTTTCATCACTCAGAGGATTCCAGTTTCTTTTGCCCAGTTGGCAGCTTCGCTGGACATTGTGAATTAACCGAACCGTTGTTTTCTTGTGTGTCTGTTGTACGTCACGTCATGTCACGTCAAGCGGAATATTTGACAGAACACCTCTGAGTTACTTAAAATAATACGAATTCCTATAGCTGACAGTCGTGGGAAAGCCAGACGGGAATCTCCCATCGCATAGCATTTGTTCTTTGTTCACTGTATGTGCGTGTCTTTGCTCTTGCTAGCCGTGTAGTTATGACAGGAGCGAATTCTGGATTGAGCTTGAATTACACGAGACCGCAATGAGCACTGGATTTCTCATGTACCCTCTCTGCCTTTGAGGCGGTGGTGGTGGAGCAGTCTGATTGCTAGATCAGATCACGGTCGACACGGACATCGCTTTTCACCAGCTCCAGTGGCTCGGTCCTGTTTTACGAATGCTTGCTCATCGTCTGCCTTTCCGTACTCCATTCGCACGTGCTGGGCAAGGCTGGAAGAAACGTCACGGCGGTCAGTCCATGACTTGGCGTATAGGTATTGAGAAGCTTCAAAAAGCATTGGCTTCAGTTGGTACTTCTCGTTTTTGTGATTGGGGCCTAAAGGGTGAAGGTTGTCGTTGGTTCTAGCCGTTGAGGGACATGGCTGTGCGATCTATCTACCTATCTATCTGTCTGTCTGTGTGTCTGTCGAAGTCTGGTGTCTCATAAATACAAAAATGTCATTCAGACAAGGAAAGTGACAAGAAATATCAAGAAGTTTGCGGTGAAAAAATCACAGCACTTTATTATTTTAGCTAACTGTCTCTTTTACTGAGTTCTACTGCCGTTGCCCTTTTTACCAATTATTGATGTTGCGTTGGCACCATGCTTGGTTTGAAGCCGGTGCAAAATATGCGACACAAATGTTTGCGATATTCGATAGGTTTTTTCAACCGTTCGCTTTCGAAGTCATCCACCCTGACGTATAGACGCTGTCCATCGGATTACTGCAATCCTTTCGTCGAGTTGCATTCCATAGCCCAGTGATAACACCATACATCCCTCAGATCTCGTTTTTTTCTCTCACTGCTGAGTAGTGAACACAATTTTCTAAGCGCTCGACTACAGTTCATTCACTGGTGAACAACATCTAATGTGTCTCGTTGGCAGTATGATTTCTAGAATACCCTTTATTCTATTACCACCGTGCAAATTGTCGTCTGTCCTTCAGTTTTTTTTCTCTAAGCGGTTTGACCACTTATTCCAAATCATCACGCATGGATTTTCGGTTCATTTTTTCCGACTGTCATATAACCATACCAGCGGTTTTTGAAAACAAACTGGTAGCTCTGACTTTTGTTTTTGTACAAACAATTTTTCATTGCTTCTTTTGTGTGCTTTTTTGACACAATAGCTTTTACCGTTATATTAATCATTCAGGTTTAGATTCAACTGATTTTTGTCTACTATATTCCTTTCTTTTATCTTTTTCCCCACTAAAGATCACTTGTTTCATGAATCACCAGGTGGTAGCAACTATCAGCTTACTTGAATCTTGGTCAATGAGAGCACTGCTCAGCACCGTTCCATTCTCCTCCCTAATAATAAACCCTTTGTAAGACAGTTATGATAGCCTAACAGCTAATGTGTGATAATGGATCATTCCTAACAGGACGCGTAGACCACCTATGCGGTGCTACTATGGATTTTCAATGAGGACTTGTTAAGCGTGGATTCGACACGGTGAATCATTCCACAAAAATTCGAATTTCCCATTGAAACGGGACTAATTGTTTACCTGTTTCATTCACTGACTGACCGTATCCAATTCCTCCTGTCTGTAGCTCAACTCAGAACCTCGCATGAGGGACCGACCTTGATGAAAGGCAACTTTGCTGTTGTTCCGTTCAAAACGACTTCCTCCATCCTTCATGGTTCATCATTTTGTGAGATGATCTTCAGTTTTACAACGCACAGATTTGATTGCTCGCTTGTACCGACTAATCAACTACTCGAATTCGGCTTTCTCTGCATTGAAAACCGAAATATTTCCTTATTTTACCAGAACTAGAATAATATGTTCCCTCGAGCTGGAATTTGTCATGGTATCTATCGTGTTATCCATGTTTGACAAAAAACCTTGACGCATCGCGTTGATATGTTCCAGAATGAGAAAGTTTTATCCGTTCTTCATAGCTCACGGTGACCGAAAGAGTATGTGAAATCCCAGTTTTTTTTATCGCATTCTTGAGCATGATTGCGGTAGATGTGTAGTCCATAGACTCGAACTCATTACTTTATAAAGGAAAACCATCAACCTGTCTCTGAGACATGGAACGGAGAATCACATAGGGTTCCAGTAGGTCAGGGTTGGTAATGTTTCGAGCGAAGGCGAATTGCTGTCTACCACCAAAGTGACCAGGGGCGGGGAGATTCGAACTTCTGACGTTCGAGGGGATAAGCGCTCCGAACCGCTCGGCCACTGCCGGACAAAGAGTTGCGTCGAATTGCAGGCAATCTATTCATGCCCATCGCTCCGGTCGTGAATGTTGAATGTACATTTCAGACTGACTGCGAACCGAACAAGGCCCAAACACTATCGAGCGAGGAATAGGGAGAGGCCAACTACCGCTACAATCAGGTTCTGTATTACTCGCGTGAGAGCAATATAAAATTTGCCAGGAATAAATAGTGAACGATTTTCTTAGCGTCTTTCTTTTGGGAAGAGTAAAGAACTGGCATAGTTGCGCGTTGGGTGTCACCATTCATAAGACGACCAAAGCCCTGATTTTTCAACAGGTTGTCGTTTCTGATTTGTGTTGTTCGTTGCATTTTGGTACCATTTCGTGGACCATATCCGAAGTAATCAATGTAGCCTGTTTCCTCGTACGTATATGTGTGTGTGTATCCATGCGCTTGTGTTTATCGTAAACGGTTCTTCGGTAACCCCGAGAGACAACAGGTGTGCGCGTGTAGCAGGTGCGTGTCCCATTCTAGGTGATGATTCGACTTACAGGATGGGATTGCAGGTCCCTTTCACTGGATTGGGAATGAGAACCGATCGGATTGAGTGCAAAATTCACATACAAACGGTTTTCACTTACCATTGGGAGACTGACAGACTCAGAGGTATAGAACACAGGTGTTGCACGCATCAGATAGGGTAATTTTACTTGGTTTATACTCGTAGAAGTGTAACATTTGGTCTGAATGTAAATAGACCCCAAAATAAACAAGAGACAACAGTTTCTTGTTGGTATTGCTACACTATAATCACATCTATGCAGTACGGATAGTGTTTTTCTACAGTCTTCACATCTCTGTGTTTGTATTTACGCGACTAATCTCGTCACCGAGGATCAACAGATCCACAATTTTGTCAATTTTGAATACATTCAAGAGCGCACACAGACACGGTTGTCCTACGCGTCTCTTCGTGTGCCCATCTATATGGCTAACAATCATTGCTCGGAGTTGTGATTACGGAGTGGCTCACTGAACACGCTACGTGGTCATCTATCGTTTCGTTCTGTGAACACTTGACCGAGGTACCATAGATCCAGAAGGCCGGGATTCCTGTTTTGTATTTGTCACGATAACTTGGCGTGTTACATCCTTGTATGTGTGTGTGTGTGTGTGCATCGACCTGCACATGAGTTGTCCGAATGATTGACACGAGTTTCGAGAACCGAACGAATGCTTAGTTTTCAACATGTTGATATGTATGTGCACATGAAAATGTATTGATTAAAGACGGATTTAATGGCGGTGTTATCGACCACCTGCCCAATTCACACACAAACACACACACACACACACAGGCACATACACACACCAAGGGAGAAAAAGACGAAGGTCCAGACCATATTTACACATTCGTGCGTAAACATGACCGATTTTTCTGACTCTCTCCACCTCCTTTGAATTCGAGATGACGAGCGCACTTCCCGAGGGGCATCTTTTCAACAAGAGTCCGGGACATTTTATTACCAATATTATTGTTATATTATTATTATCAACAGTTCGCCGTCGTGGAGCGCGTTCACATATGCAACTGGGGATAGTCAATGAAATGTTAATCTCTCCTACTATGTATATTCTTTTTTACCATTGAATTTCACACTGCCCCTCCATTAACCGCATTTCGGATTAAGCTAAATCGGCTTTTTTGCAAAAGCAACGACAATTTCCGGTTGTTCAATCTAGGCTACTTAAACAGACAGCCTCGCGTAGATGAACCCAGCGACCGAAGATTTTAGCATTAGTATTCCCAAATTGAAAGTTGAGATTGACCGAAGTAATTTCGGTTTTGTGCATGGATGAGGTAATCGACCAGGTCAAATACTGAAAATCCGGTAGCCTACGCCGATTGGAACATGCTACATCCGTCCCTTCTCTCTCTCTCTCTCTCTCTCTCTCTCTCTCTCTCTCCGGGTCGTGTGTTCACTTCGCCAATGGGCAGATAGTTGTGGACACGATTTTTAAACCCTCTGGTTTGAGTGGGGAATACGAGGTTCACTCACATGATGGTTGGGAGAAACTGTAAAGTCTATTGGTCGATCGTGAATACCAATGACTTAATTGGGCTCTGTTGAATTGATCTAACCGTTTAAAATTTTTGATCTGAGTGATATTGAAACATGGACAACAATCCGTTGAACTGACACTCGTACTCTCTTACTGTTCTCATCAATATCTATCTTCACTGTTTGCGCGCACAATTGCGTCTGTAGACAAGACGAAAGTTCGAGGCTTCAAAATGAGTGAGTGACTAACATTCAAGCGGGAATGGGAATTGTGTTAGTTGTGCATGATGTCTGCATGCTCTGGCAGAATGAGCGATAGTCGGTAACTTAGCAAGCATATCGTAGTGGACTTTACTGGTAACATGGCCCAGTCAGCACGATCGATTAAAAATAGTTCATTACTAGCCAACTCATAAAGATTCAATCATTCCATCAAGTAACCGAAACCGTCATATCTCGCGTCGTGTGTGGCAGTGATCTATTTGTTTGTACCTTTCATTCTGTGGTGCTTATCGTCGCACATTGTGCACTCGACGAGAGTCAACGAAATCTACTCGGATGGAAATCACGCAACATTATTCGGCTGTATTCTGTTTCCAAGTTCAAATAAGGAAAAGGTTGATTCTGGTTCCTTTACAGTGTCTGATATCTCCACAGCCACCACTGGACATTATTCCACCGACGCACCTGGTTACACAACTTAGGCACGAACGACCAGAACACATACAGGTACTTGATTGTATCAAAATCGGATATGTTTTTTCTGCACACATTTTGATGATACAAAGTGATTCCCAGATAAGCGGTTCAACCTGTCCAAGTGATCTATGAAACTATTTCATTGAAGCCTCAAGGAACGAGACAGCTTACATATTCTACAGCATTTTCCGTAGTTCGGTAGCCGAATGACATAATTTAAGAGCCTTACGCCACGGTTAAAGAGCCTTGCAAGGTTGGTAAACTGTGATGCAAGTCTCTTTTTACCCACGGTTCAAGAATTAAACTAAGGCAAAAGGCTCTCAAACTACGGAAGGTACTGAAGATCGGTTTTGATGATGGTATCGAATATCACTTTGTCATCAAGATTGTCAGTGATGATTCTTATAGGTCATAAGTTACCTTGTTCTTGATCCGGGTTTGGGCCGACGGTTAGTTTTCACCCCATTTTTCGTCTCTAGTTCAGTACTTCAAGGTTGCCCTATATCCCCATTTCTCTTCAATCTTGTCATAGAGGATGTTCTACGGGATGCCTCATCTGATCTTTTAACCTGTAGAATTGAACTGCCCCCGGGGAACAGAGTTTTCGACTTGGAATATGCCGATGATATCGCCTTGCTGAGTGATAATACACAGGCAACACAACACATTATGAACCGCTTGACAGTTGAGGTATCCACATGTTATATGCTCTTTGCACTTTAAAGGTGCAAAGTGCTTTTGAAAGACTGGCAGTAGCCTGTGCCTGCACTTGCTTTTCGTGGTGACCAGCTAAAGTTGGTTGACAAATTTAAGTACCATGGGAGCTTGATAACAGCTAGAGGTGGTGTTGGGGAGGAGATCAGTTCATGAAAAGCGAGAGCTAGAGCACCTAAAGCAAACCTCCGACATCTGTAGCGTCGCCGCGACACCCGGATCTCTCTTAAGGGACGGGTGCACGTTGCCGCGATTCGTAGTACTTTACTCTACGGTTGCGAGACTTGGTCAGTTCTCGTCGGGGATACTCGGTGTTTCCGAAGCATTACTCGCGTCTGATATGAACCTAGAGTGCGTAAAGACGAGGTGCGCCGTCATTTGTTGGGCACGGATAGCTGCCCTCTTAACGAAGTGGTCGCTTTTCACCAGCTCCAGTGGCTCAGTCCTGTTTTACGAATGCTTGCTCATCGTCTGCCTTTCCGTACTCTATTCGCACGTGCTGGGCAAGGCTGGAAGAAGCGTCACGATGGTCAGTCCATGACTTGGCGTATAGGTATTAAGAAGGTTCAAAAAGCATTGGCTTCAGTTGGTACTTCTCGTTTTTGTGATTGGGGCCTAAGGGGTGAAGGCTGTCGTTGGTTCTAGACGTTGAGGGACATGGCTGAGAATAGAATTCAGTGGCGCGAGTGCTGTGCGGTCTATCTGTCTATCTATTTATCTATCTGTCTGTCTATCTATCTATCTGTCTGTCTGTCTCTCTGTGTGTCTGTCGAAGTCTGGTGTCTCATAAATACAAAAATGTCATTCAGACAAAGAAAAAGACGAAAAGGATCAAAAGGATCAAAAGGTGTACGGTGAGAAAACAAAAGAGAACCACAGCATACGGTATCTTTTGACCAATTATTTGGTTCATTGTGTTCTACACCCTCTAAACTTTTTTCTAGTTATTTTTGTTGCATTGGCGCCATACTTGGTTTCAAGCTGGTGTGATATCGAATATTAATTTGTCATCAAGATCGTCAGTGATGATTGTTGTAAGTCAGAAATTACCTTGTTCTTCAAGAGCAGTAGTCAACAAATCGCCCATCTCCACCTTCATCTTTCTTTTGTCATTTATGCATACGAAAAGATTGATAAGTAATCCAAATTAGTATACATACTGACGCACTATTCTTCACGCTCTTCTCTGATTAATGTTCGTGAGGAGATTTACCGCTCTCGTTTCCTAGGTAGCTTTATATACAATAGGGAAATGAGAGTGACTTCGAATTGAAAGTGTGCTCTCCGAAACTTCTTGTGAGAATGTCTCCATACAATTGATTTGCGTATTTCCTCATGATTGATTCGTTTAAAGCATCCCCGGGGTGTATGGGAAGATATGGGAACAAGAATGCTTACGTGCGCGTGCTCATTCACGACCCGATTGGCGCCTGTTTCGTCCGGTTATCACAATATCGGGAGTGTTGTTTCGGTATTCTTCAGAAGGCGATAATGACAGATCACGTGCGTCGATTGTTGTTTTCAATGTTACAGTTCTGTCTATTTAACAGGTTTTATTTCCATCCCCACACCCTACCTCCCTTTTGCACGAGATAGGGTGGACGGATGGATGGATGGAGCTTGATTGAATACGCCTTCATGCGTCGTTTTTTATACACACATGCGGAAGGTCGAGTGGAAAGTAAGGGACCCCGGGACGGAGAATCAAGAGCACTTACCTGTCTTCAGATATCCAGCCTATCCGGGTGAATTGCCCTTAACTTCTCGTTCCACCCTCATCGGATTTTCCCATGAAGGTGTATGTAGCTGGTTTAAACTATGAGAGCGGTCTCAGCTCGTTATTCCGCTATTCCCACGTCTCGTTCGTGCACGACGCGTTTATTTCTACAGAGAGGAATATTTCTGTTTGTGTATGAATACTTTCGTTCCCATCTCTCCCCCTCTCTCTCTACTCAATGGCGCCTTCTTCGTACAGTTCCTAATTATTTAGATATACTCGAACTACGTTTAGTCTTTCGTTTATCCTTTTCTCGCAGAAGAATATATGAGTTGTTGACCGAAATTGAAGTTCTGATTGTAGACATTTCTGGGATACACTTTTGAACAAGAGTGTTTGTGCGTGTGTGCCTCTGCTCACGCGCATCTGCGTGAAGTTTGGACGTGAGTCCGTACAGAGAGAATAGGGGGAGAGAAGCACAAAGGGACACACGGTCCTAAACGGGCACCTGAATTCGCGTTTGTCTGTCAACGAACTTGGTACTGTTGTATCATTTGGCATGGCAGCAGTCGCCTGAGGCCAGCGAGCAGATGTGAAAATCCATGGTTTGTGTGTAGCACCTGACCTGGGACTGCGATACGCGCTCGCTGTTACGGGTTAGGATAATGCCGCGTGAGTGTACGCAAGCCGGCACGTTTTGGGCTTGCTGGATTAATACAATTGAGCCTACTGTTTTTTGTCTATTTCAGAGCAAAATGATTGGTGATTCGCAAGTTTTTTTCTACATGCTGGTTCTCATGTGACCTCAGGCATTTTGATATTTCTCTAAGCTCTTCTCAATCAATCATGCCATCCTTTTCTTGTCACTCTTGCTCTGCGATGTTGTTTCTCGTGCTGTTTAAAATGTTCGTGTATCAAATTAAGACTTGAAAATCTAACATGTCCACACACTTTTTGTTTGACTTATCACTTGGTCGTTTAACCGAGTCATTCTTGCAGCCTTACTGGTGGGACGTAGAGCAATCTCCCTGATCGGACCTCGAAACGCATCTGGGTCATAAACTAACGACATGGTCGTGTATGTCGTCCAAAGATGAAATACCCAGATCACTCATCGGAAATAAGTCTCGGGAGCCAAACCCCCGGTCTACGTACGATGCGTTCCATATGTGACGCTCAAACACAAGCCGCACACAAGTTGTAAACATACCAGGTAAATTGCATAGCATCGTGGGTGACTGAGGCAAATCCCAGACAACGTGTTCAGCTGCTTTCAGTGTCAAAATTCGGTTCACTTATCACATGGAAACTTGACGGTCACAAGAGCCACAGAACAGACAGGCCTTGATTGAAAGCTGCGTGACTATGTGAGTACGTCCGTGTGAGTGCTGGCGTATACACAGGTTAGGAGTTACAGCGAGATTCAGCTGGGCTGATTATCAACCATCATGGAGCGTTTGATTGCAGACATGTGTGTAGGATATGTGAAATCCGCGGGCTCGACTATCGACCGTCTTTCTGTTCTCGATCGGAGCGGTGCTAACCAGGGATAAAAGGGTCTCGTTGGTTTGTTTCTTTATCGAGAATGAGCGCAATACGGCTTTCAGTCAACAGTATCCAGAGGAAAGTCGATAGTTTAATCAGTTGTACACAGGTTAATGTAAAACAATCAAAGAAATCGGGTCGATTGAACAAAGAAAGAAATACGGTCGTGTGTAGTTTGTCTCAGTCGTCAACTATCCTGTGTACTTTATCTAACATGTTTACAACCTGTGTGCCGCTCGTATTAGAGCGTCACGTATGAGCCACAGTATATAACCCCGGTTAGTGATCAACGTGGCTTCGGCCTCGGTACTGGGTTTTCATGTATTCAGTGGTGTTCTGACCGAAAGGCTAAGTTTTTTTCTGTAGTTCGTCCAAGCTCCAGTTCCAGTTGATCGGTCATCTTATTGAGATGTGAGTGATTGACCTCGGAGAAATTCGTTGTGGATATCACGACGTGACCGCACTCGAAGACGCACACGTAGACGTCAACGAATAACTGAAAATTACTCCAGTTTTCCGAGTCCATATCCCGTTGAAACGACTTCCGCCCTATTGATGTTCTCGGTTATTTCCGACTGATCCAGTATTTCAGTAGCTAACACTGAACACGACAGATGCGTCATTTAACGCCGTGTTTTCTTTTCTGTATGACGTATGACGTTGGCCATTGTGTACAGAATTTCGATCACATGATTTTATACGATTACAACATATTTAATACTGCTCTTATGCAGCCATGGTTCTCCACAGTTCCCATCGGACTGCTCTTCAACCTCACTCGGCCCAGTACGTTTATCACGCGAGTATTTGTATTATTATTTCACTAATGACCCGCCGTTTGTGCACATGATCGCCGCACACATGATAAACGATTTGCGTGCCCTTCAGTATTGATCATGACCGACTTGGATTACCTTTGCGCCGATGTGAAACCAAGTTATTCGCGAACCCGGGCCAGGTGTCTGCATGTGAACGTTAGATTTCCTTAGGTTTAGATTCTTCACTTTACGCATCGCTTTTTGCTTCAGGTTTATACTTTTCCATATAACTATGTACGTAGACGGGGGATTTTGAACATGCTTGCTTATCGTTGATTCCCACTTCAGCTGCTTTGGAGGCCATTCCTCAACCATGCCAGTAAAACCCCTGGGAATGACAAACAATCAACTGTAAAACAACCATATCGCTTCTACTACTCATAGCCAACCACGGCCCCAAATGTGTGCAACCAGTCAACTCCGTTTGTTCCTGTTCCTCGCACTATACCTTCTAGTCCACATCCTACGTGTGAGGTCTCATGATATACGACTAAAAGATAATACGCCCAATGGAACCCAATTGGCAGTTAATATTTTACCCGAACTACGTGGTGAATCGAAAATCTACTCCCTCCTGCAGACTCGTGGAAGTCAGTACTTCGCGTTGAACAATCGTACCGGGCAGTTGAGCAGTGCACGTTTCATTGATCGCGATCTACTGTGCCAAGAGTCCGGGCTGTGCTGTCCAGGTAGTCCAATGGCTACCCTAATGGATACTATCTGTAGTGGTTTGATGTATTCCTCATCCATCTACGTGACACAGACGCGTCCTGGTCAACGATTCGGTTCCGCGGTCCCAGCTCAAGCGTGCATATTCAATTTGAGCGTCTCTGTGGTGTCCGAGACCGGACAACAACCGGACATTTATCCTATCACGATCACCATTTGTGAGGAGAATGATCACGCGCCCCAATTCAAAGTGAGCTCACAAAAAATCTTATATCTGGTGCTCTTTCCTAATTTTCATTAATAAAGTAAGGCACGTTTAAAAGAAAAATGCTAATTGGCGGTGATCAATTGCAGAACTCAAGATTTAATGAACTTTAAAGTTCCCAATGGTTTTGAATATTTGTTTTATTTGTAGCTCAGGTTGGTGGTTTGTATCCGTTGGTGATCGCTGAGCTTGGCGTTTAGGTCGCAAACGTTTCATCACCAGCTGAGGCGTCGTAATCAGTGCGCATTGATGGTGTCACCTCGGCTAGTGATGAAACGTTTGCGACCTAAATGCCAAGCTCAGAAATCACCAACGGATACGAACTTTAAAGTTATATCAAAAGATGAATATTGGCGGAGGTAAAACTCGATATTTAGAGGGGTTGTATCACGGTTCCAACTGCTGCCTTTTTGCGTTTGATATTTAATACGTCATCCTGAAAGGAACTGTCACTGCTGTCGTCGTGCAGGCCACTTTTTCAGGCTATCCCTCTTATTAGTGTGTAATAGGTCTACCGTCATTATAATAAGCTTATTGCTAGTCTGTTATGCGGCAGTCAAGGGCTCCCGCCCTTTTCCCGTTTGTTACCGTAGACTTTTGTCATTGGGTGGTATGTTAGAGCATTCCGAAGAAATCCGCGCTGGCCTGAAGATTCCAACTAGAGACCCAAGTTACTTAAATCACCGTGATGACCGGCTGACCACCACCAAGCGACTGCGTGGTACTGTTCATTGCCTTCTAAATAACATGGTCCAATGGTGATGCCCCATCTGGCGTTCTAAACCTCCTGACCAGTTGACGACAGAGAATACCAGTTTTTATTGTTGTTGCTCTTCTTCTTCTTGTCGTCGTTGTTGTTGCTGTTGTTGTTGTTGTTTGTCCTTTCCATTCGATTTTCAACCTTACTGTATTATATGGGCCACAGCAAACGGTTTATTCACGTTTATCCACACTCTTATGAATTGCACAATGGAAGGTCTAGTTGTGTGTATGCTGCTTAGAAAGAAATATTAGTTGTCTTTGGATCTTACACGGGTGAGTTAATCTCAAATGTGAGAGGGCCTTTTGCACTTATCAGAGCGATCACAAAAGTCGAGAGAAATCCAACTCTTTGGCCGCTAACTCTTCAGTACCAGCTTGAGCGTAATTTCTACGTCAATACGCCCCGATGAAAGACCAGGTCCGATTCGGGATTCAAAACGCTTCCAGCCAGCTGGATATTAGTGTTTAAGGATAGAACTTAACTTGATTAACCAAAAGACAGTTCCCGATGGACGAGGGAAAATGACGAGACAACTTCTAACCCTGATCAGATTACTCCTCAGAAGAATTCTTTCTCCTCTCCAGAACTTAACCGTTCAGTACGCGTTGATCTGATGCTCGCTCTATGTATTGCATTGTATTAGGGACTTGAACAAGGTAACGAGCAATTCAGCCCAAAGGGAGGGAAACTGTTCGTTTTAACTTTGAAGTGAGCAAAAAAAAAATATTTCGGATAAAAACTGGTTGAACCACTGAGGTTCATGAGAAGTTCATCTGTGACTTTCATGTTGTCAATCACTGCAAAGGTGTCATAAATGTTTATGCTGGAGGAGATAAGTCTGTATGCCGAACGTGTGGAGAAATTGGAACGGCGTTCAGGTAAGTCATGATACAAGGGGTGTGGTGTCCTCAAGAATCTTCATTGCTAATTTTTCACAAGCTGCAATGTGCAAATCACATCCTTTAGAAATAGGCGATTTTATGGGAATCAAAAAGAAGAAAAAAAACACGATTGATAATAACCAAGCCGCGGTGAAATAAGCTAGAATTTTGCTCACGTAGACCAGGAAGGATCACGAAAGAGCAGTAGAACAAGATTGGGAGAATGCACTGATGGACGAAAGAAGTGACATCTTGTGTGGCACCAAACGACGAATTTGAAAAGACAGTCTACTTAGTTTCTTAACCCAATCAATAATATGAGAAGACCACTGTAAATGTGTGCTGATTTTGACGCTCAAGTATTTGGTCGAGTTCCGCTCTGGAAGCGGTGACATTGTTGATGACCGATTGCTCATTGGGGTAAGAGGAGCTAGAAAGGGGGAAAGTACACTCAAAACATTTGAATTTGTTGGAATATCGAAACTGTGAATCTGAGATTCTAATTTGAGGATCACACAAAGCATCAGTCAATCAGGCGCTGTCACGGTCAGTCTCTTCTGATGAGCACAGCGGCGTCTGATGCTTGTTGGGGAAGCGACCGATTGAACGAGGTCGATGCTCATCGTACTTTCCTTGGATGAAGGAGCGCGTTGGCAGCATACTCAATACTAAGTTGTTTATGAAATGATTCACCACTCACTGTACAGCTGCATCACCTAGCTTGTTAGGAATCATCAGCTGCGGTACGCGTGCACCGAGCTCCTCCGCCGAGATTTTAACCTGGGTTGAACGACTGTGAGTCGAATACTTCAGCTCGCTACCTGGGTTGGCTCTCAATGGTTTGTTTAACATCAGCGCTACATGTTATAGCTCCCTTCCATCACTGGCTGTGGAACGGTAGCAACCCGTTGACTAAACAGTGATCCACTCATACGATGATGGACGTCTTCTTCTTAAGGTTTCTAAGTGAAACGTAAACTTTGGTGTTACAAGCAACCTACGAAGTTCAAGTCCCACTGAGGGCTCAGTGCAGCGGATCATTCCTGACAAGGATGAACTAGATGTATATTGTTTCCATCGTTTTCAATGGTGAAATAAACGTTAATGTTACACGAGGGACCATGTCGTCACTGCTCATACTTGTTTGTTTCTTTGCTTGTTTGTTTTGATGGATTCTCATGACTCACCGATGCTAGCACATCCTGATCCAATCACTCAAAGGTGATTGAAACCTACCATTGTGATATATTTTGTTCGCCGAAAGGATCCGAGTAGGAGTACGCCCCGTAAACTGTACCTTTCACCTGGGGTCACAATTTTCCATTCTTTCCCCGACGACGTCCTCAAAACAGTTGCCCAACGTTCACATTTATCTGTTAGGAGGCACCACTGCTGCTTACATCGAATACCACAAATTCCGTCAATCGGAAATGCACAATCATCAGGATTTTCGGCCAAGGCTTTGTGTAAAGCATGAACCAACTACTCCACGTTCTGTTAAAATGTGATCAGCGCGTATCTCATATTTGTTAACCACAAAATGGAAGCCGAATATTGTTTGCTTTTTTACTGTCTTTCGGTTAAACGGACAACCATGCTGAGCGTTTTCGTTGGACTACCCCACCACTCATCCACTAGGCAGTTGCTTTTTGAAGGGCTTATTACCCCGTTTCGGGAATTGAACGCAACTAATCAGTTGAACAAAAAAAAACCGTTCACTTGTATGATTGGTTCATTGTCAAACAAAGTTGAGCGTCTCAGTGGAAGTGGCTTTGCGGAAAAATGCTTGCCAATGAAATTTCAATTGTTGTTTCTGATGGGTCGAATTTCCACAAACCTCGAAGACAATAAATTAATCGTGTTGGTAAACAGGAATCCCCGCTGTCGTCCGGCTCGTTACCACACCTGACCTATTGGGGTCTCATGTGGTTATCTGCTCCAAGTCTCAGGATCTGGTTACCAGTTATCCCTAATAGTGCAGTTGGCCTTCGTGGCTCATGTACAAGCATGAAGTAAAAAATGTACAGATAGATTTTCTTCATCCTGTTGGTGAGAACTGGGAGTGTTATGCATTGTCGGTCGAGGCAGCACGCCCAACGATCTGTTTCGCATCTAATTGACAATTCTGCTATGTCCAGAGTAGGGACTCTACAGCGCGTTCGAATGCGTAATAGTTTCTATTAAAACATACCACGGGTCATGGTGGATTGAATAGATGCCGAAAAATGAGATAATTGAGACTACGGCAGATCATTGTCTACACTACGAGCTTTCACATCGGCAGCACTGAAAACTACCGAAAAAGGTTGTACCTGATCGTCTTCAAACCCACCTGAATGTACCTCGGGACTCTTGTCAGTCCGCCTGCAAGCCCAAAAGATCCACTATCGATGCTGTTGCTTCCTTAGTCCACTTCATTGCTAAAACCCTAGACAAATCTTACCCGATGTATCCGCTTTGTGTTTCTCGATTATTCCTGAACCTTTGATTCAGTAACCTGTTCTCTTTTTCCAAAGCCTAAAGCTTTCAATCGTCCCTCGCAAATTCTCACCTAGCTTTCTAACTATTTTCACAAAAGAATGCAGAAAACCGAGGTAGGATACAAAGGTTCCAGTCCCATTGTCAACAATTCTGGAGTGTCTCCCTTCTTATTTTCCACGTATATCAGCCAACTACCAGTTCTTCCCCGACGGAGATATTTGAATACGCTGACAATGTTGGTCTCTGTCAGGTTATTTCCGATCCTCCTATCTCGGAATCTTCAGTGACAATCTGTCACAAACAGTACATTTTTCCATCCCATCTGATTTCAAACTGAACCCTTCCAGGTGCTTTGAATGTGCGTTCAGCAACTACCGTTCTCCTCTCCCTACGGATTCTTTTATCCTTAATTCCAAATCCCTATCCAGAGTGAGCGCTGTCAAGCAAATGGGTATTAGCCTAGACACCAATCTCAGACGGACATATCACATTCAGTACTATGTCGTTGAGCTGCGATGCCTATCTTGTCGAATAAGGAAATTCAGTCAGTTTCAAACACCCCCAACAGCTGCTTCCAAATTTATTCTCCAGTGCTTTCTTCCGGTCTTATTCTGTTCTTCACCCGTAATTTTCCCCGGCTTTTTGAAACAAGACTTCACAGCGCTTCACCGCGGATTGGTAATTATTAGCCGCATTTTACCCCTCCCCTTTGACTTTCTTTTGACTGACTTCGTCAAGCAAAATATTAAATCTTGCGTAACCCTAACCCATAAGATATTACAGGATCCAAGGCATCCATTGCACCCAGACTTATCTCTTTGCCGTTCTCAGTCATTCACAAGATCTGAATTTCGGCACCTTTCTTCCAGAATTGACCTGTACAAAACTCGCTTGTGCCCTATCTGATGCGAGTACTGACCAGCAAGGACAAGACCAAAACGGAATTACTTTCTAAATTTGGTTGGTGTTTGTTTTCTTATCCATTCGTATACAACTTTAGCGCCCACTGTTGTATATTTTATGCGGAGGGTCGCCGGTTCGATTCCGGCTCGGGGCGTCCGACTTTTCAATGTGAAGAATGCAAGTGGATTTTCCAAAAAACAAAAAATATATTTTATTTATTTTACCCCATCTCTGTCAGAACTTTTCGACTGAAATGCGAGCACGTGGCTTGCAAGCGTCTATCATTCGAATACAAAAACTTATCAATGGCACCGAGTTTTTCGGACTGCCCATCCATTCAGTGCTCTATTTCAAGTCGGCATCACGTAGTACTGAGCGCATTTGTAAACTGTATTTAAACAAACCCCTAGTAGTATAACAGTAGTTGATCTACTTGTGAAATTACATTTAAATCGGTTTTTTGACCAGTTAAACTGAAACGGTTGAATTAGTCGGTTTGCGGGACCGTTTTGTTTTTGCATGTCCCCGCTCTCCGATGTAAAATCACCAAATAAATCGATCCGTAAAATGTACTGTCGGCATGAGGAGCCTGAATCCTATAGACGGTAGAAAACCCACTGGTGATGAGGATTAATGTGTCAGAACCGAGATCGGTTAGGAGTGCGTCGAAAAGTCGATGCGCCATGTAAAACCAGTCTTGAAAAAGGTTACCCGTGGTGGTCGAACCGTCGACAACTTAACAACGATTTCGAATACGCCGTGTTATTACACAATAAAATTTTACCAGTGGAAAATCCACTTGCATTTTGCGCATCCAAAAGTTCAACGCCGCGGCGTTCTACGCGGCACATAAATTGGGATATTTTGCTATGACCATTTGAAGGCTTAAACAACATCCCCGATGTATTCACGAGAATAATTCGGACTCTGAACTCCTTTGCGATCTCACAAATTCCGTGCACAACGGGTTTGCTGCATCTCTTATCATTGACTTGATTTCCTCATTCGTTTTCAATTGTAATATTCGCCCATATATATATATATATATATATATATATATATATATATATATATACAGTGTTATACTTATTATTCACTGAAATCGGATACCCCTATCAGTCACACACACACACACTTGTTGTTAGATGAGGGACGTATGGTTCAATGAATCAACTTTTTTTTACCGGGGTCTACGCAGAATTGACTCACTTAGAAACAGGAAGTTCAATGTTGGATGGGAGTATGTTTTCTTGTCCGAAATGCTTGTTTCTCATACAGAACATTTCTTTCTCACCTGGAAACAGTCCGTGTAATCCAGCTTTTATGCGTTTAAAAAAGCTCGTGTACTGTCAATTTGAAAGCAAGATACAACAAGAAACCTTGCTGCAAACACGATTTGTTTTTTCACGAAGGTGTACACGCTGGAAGGGTTTGTTTAATCCGGTTTCTGTCAGTCAGTGATTCCGCAAACACACAGACTCGTGTTCCTATGTATTGCCACAAGCTTGACAGTGTAAACTATTGAACATGCGAGTGAAGCCGTACATTGGGCGTGACATCTCACTCTTTCACTGTCCAAATATTTTCCCCCTGTCGTTGGTCAAGCAGAAGGCAGACAGTGTATTGCTCAATACCTCTTTGGTGAAAGTGTTGTTACTTGTTTCACCACGTCAGTTTCTGCCTCCGTGTGCTACTTATGGAGTGACCACGCAATCGTGCGTCGGTTGTTGAATGTACAATATCAGCTTTTCTTGAACGGTGCGCTCAAAGCTTCGTGTAGACTTGGCCACGTTAAACTACACGAACGCACTCATTATCCGTGAATTGCATTGAAGCAGCTGTTATCTCATTTGAATTGAATGGAGCGTGCATGGACGGGGAGTCCATTTTTAGAATCACACGGTGATTCTTCTGAAGTCAATTTGTCCGTTAACACGGCTAACCTTCAGAACGAGGACACACGGTTCAAAGTGTGGATTTTCGATATGAGTAGTATGGCATTGTATCTGGATGACAGGACAAAATTCCCCCGAAGCAAACGACTGGTTTCGCTGTTATTGTTGCTCATCAGGTACGCGTACCCGGTACTCTTCCGCTCAATCATCCTTATACTCGAGCACTCCACAGCTGGTTTTCAGCTGTGATCTCATTTGAGTCGAATGGAGTGTGCATGGACGGGGCGTCCATTTTTGAAGCACTCTAAAGTACATGTTCGTCGGGTATAGGCTAAGCAGAACAGTTCAATTGCGACAAAAAACCGTATCAAGAGAAGTCGATTCGGTTTGTTGAGTAGTTAAAATAGTTTCCGGAACATACCAGTCAGTAGCACAACTAAGCATGACAGTGGATCATGACTAAGGCAGAGAACCAGAATTGCCCGATATCATGCCTGATCACCGTTGGGTCCCCGCTTGTCTTCCATTTCAAGTAGTGCCTCATTTTGTGCAAATGTGTCTAAAAACATCCAGCAGATGTTGTTCTCGGTTCTGTTCGCGTCATTACCGAGTCTGCCGCCTGAGTGATACGGCACAGCATGAACTACAGTCAACTGACTGTGCCGATCACACGAGCATCATCAGCGGGGCTTTCCGCTTCAAAACTTTCCACCACCGCGCTCAAATTCCCTCTTCGACAGCCCACAATAAGTGGCCAACTCCCCATTGATGCCCTGTTGTACGATTACTAAAAAAATTAGTTGATGCGAAAAGACGTCGGAGGGAAGTCCACGTTGTCCGCTCATTGCGATTACGTAATCAAATTTAATACCGAACTGTTTAGTCTGTGTTTCACTGGAACTCAAGAGATTGGATGTGTTTGATTCCCCCTACTGTAGTGTTTCGCCGACGAACTACAAGCCGATGTTTGAATCAACGTAAATTCCGGCATTCCTGCGGCCAACAGTACAGCAGCTGATTTTAAATGGGGGTATACAACATGCTAGTATCGTTTGCAGAATTTATCCGTATTGATGTTCGAGTTGGTGGTGCGAATTTCCGCAAAACAAGATGGCAGCAGTTCTTTGGACGCGGTTGATTTTAAAAGGCATTGAGTAACTTCGTCACAGTGAGCAGATGTTCCCACAACCCCGAGCACGTATTCAGGGGTCAGTTGTCGGTCATCCGTCCACCCAGCCTTTCATTCACTCATTTATTCTCTCATCCATTCATTCAACTATCTCATCACAGTTGCTCAGTACCACGCACATTCTGTCGCCCCATATTTTGTTACCTCGGCTGGTTTTTCAAAAAAAAGAAGGAGACCATATAATCAGAGTATAGAAGAAACCTCGGCGTGATCAATGCTGAACTCTCAGGACACCTTCGACCACTTAATTAGCGGATACTTCAGTCTCTGGTCTTTGATCACGTTTCTGATGCTGTTTTTTCCGCTGTTGTTATTGTTGCTACTGCTCTTATTGTTATCACCATTCTTATTAGGACAGAACACGACAACATTGTGATCTGTCATTGTCGCACTCACCAAATGAGTGAGTGACCGAAGTGAGTTCCAGTTAATCAGATTCGCTAGTTAGCTCGCTCGCATGCACCCACGCATTGATGGTGACCTTGTTCATCACCACGCGTTCCCGTGTGCACAGTCATCGGAGTGCTGTATCGAGTTGGGTTGTTGTGACAATATAGTTTTGCCTCGGCAGAAAAAAGTTATTTGAAGCTTGTTGATCGGTTGGTTAGTTTAACCAAATCTAACCCATGAATGACACCTCCATATATATATATATATATATATATATATATATATATATATGTATATATATATATATATATATATATATATATATATATATATATATATATATAATGTGTGATAGGCAGAGTGCATGCTGATCGTGGTTTCAGAAATTCCAGACAAAGTTCTGGATAGGCAGCTCGAGTAAAGCGAGAACGATGTGACAAACAACAGAACTGCGTGCAAGTGATATCGGATCAATCAGCTAAGCAATACAACGTTGGGTGAACGTACTTTGATTTTGTATTGGATCTTTGCTTCTTCATATCTGCTTCTTCTAGACGGAAGCAATCTGTGCGAATGATCTTGATTCGTTCTGTTCGTTTGAGTTAAACAAAACAAGTCCAGCCAACGGAAGTTAAATGCCTCCACGGTAAACCACAGACAATGCACAAAGGTGTTTCTCAGTTAGCCGAGACAAGAAGGGACGGTTGCGTGTTGTGGTGGTGCGCAACATCTGTCCGTCTATCAAAACCGGACGCTTGGTAGATTTATCGGACGAAGCGATGCAACACAAATGCAATCCGGGAACAGAACACAATGTTGAGCTTGATTGGAATAAATGACCTCCACTGAAAATACAGTACATTGTTTTCCAGTTACAGTGTTCCCATCGAATCAGATCCAGAGCGCGTAGTGACACAGTACTTAAACTAATGAACCTTTGTTCGCACAGGACATGCTCATTGTTGATTTTCTGCTAATCGGACACGTACGCGCAGCTAAGGTGTTTTATGCCTCCGGCTAGTCAAGTCAAAGAAACCCTTTGTCAATTCGGAGATGAGAACTAAGCTACTAGATAACCATTCTAATAAACGTGTACTAAAAGCCAGTTAAAAACATAAATGAAGTGACTATTCAACACAAACTGTTTTCAATACGTTGCTGACTATGTTTGGGTTTGTAAAGAATATTGGGAAATAGGGAACTGCAGAATTTTTTTAAGTGGTACGTCCAGGCAAATAAATGCTTATAGCGACACATAGTGGGATATATTGAAGCACATTTACTAAGATCTGCGTATAGTTGATGTGACTGATCATCCAGTATCTATGAGAAACACTTTTCACGGTCTTTTTGGTACTGAGGTGTTATATGTTGTGTGAGCTGACCGCAGGGATTGTTTGAGGGACATGACAATAAGTTTGAAGTCCGTGGCAGACAAATCAGGAAGAAACGGGAGGAGCATAGAGTATGCGAATACAGAATGTCCCATAAAGTAGAGTGGAGTGGACAAGGAATGTAGTTGAGGCACGTAAGCGGTTAAACTTGTGAATTTCTACAGCGACGTGGTCAGACCACGAAGGATCGTGGTTGTTAGTAACCCCAAGGTACTGGGTAGATGATGTTCTAATGTGCTCACCGTTTATGACTAAGTACGGATTAGAGGCAAATACTTTTTTGAAGGCAGAATAAAATTCCAGAGCTCTTAGAGAGGTTCATTTTTGAGTGGGGCTGAGCGGAACGGTTGAAATTAGGTATATGAAGGATTACGTCATCAGCGTGCTTGATAAGCAACCTGCCATCGCATACAGGCGTGGAGGTGAAATGATCAAAAAATAGGAGATTTGATGTATTGGATCCTAGTAATACCTCTGTTGTAGAAGAGAGCTTTGAGGAGGTTTGCCCGGAGAAAATCGGGTGAATTGTTGACGTTTGAAAAAAGTGACTGGGCACTAGATGTGCTGACTCCGCGAACCGCAATAATCTGGATTAGTTTGAACTTTTCGACGCAGTTGAGTGCGTCACTGTGGTCAAGAAAGCACACTATAAACGCCTTACTTTTGCGACCTGATGATGATGATGATGATGATGATGATGATGACAAAACAGCTATCCAGTCATGTCAGTTCTTGCATCTCACCGGCAGGAGTAGCACCCATGACAATGAACCTTTCACGTCCTCATGCAGCACTCCTCCGATCTTCTGTCTTTATTTTATATTCAAATATCACTCATGGTTTGAAAAAAAATGCTGCTCGAGACAGAGTCCTTGCCTAGATAGACTGCCCGGTGAGCGGGTGAGAGGGCAGCTGAGATTGTTTAGTCTCGACCAAACAGCAAGTGTTCCGCCAGTTTATGATCACAACTTCCGTGGATTGTGTGACATACGTATATGTTTCGACTGGTTACTTTGTAAAACTTTCTCAAACCACCGGCTGTCGGTCGTCTGTCATCACGAATATAGCATGCACACATCAGTCTAGGTTTTTTCTCAACTTTTGCCGAATGCCCTATTCTTTGATGGTAAATTTCTCACCATTCTCGTTGATTTGCCCCTCCCCTCATAGATGAGCCTTGGTGTTTTTTTGTTTTTGAAAGGGATAATTCTCAATCAATTATTGGTCTTATTTCTTACGCGACCTAAATCGAAACTCCGTTTATTCAGCCTGTGTATGTTGATTATATGGGCAATGTGCGCATTCCGCGATATCCGGTGTTGTGACCTTTGTAATTTGGTGCAGTTAGTGGGTTTAATGAAAGACCTGGAAGTCGAACGAACTTATTATCTTTTTTTCATAATTACAGTGATGAGATGGGTCTTTGTTGCCTAATTAGAGTTTTCGTCAGTGAGGTGTTGTGGGCCAGTGTTGGCACTGTTGTCACCTGAAACTTCCGTTTCCCGCTGGCTCTGCGTCAAACAACATGTCGGGCGACAGCCCTGTGTCACATCTCTGGTTCAATGTTGCGGTGATTGTGAATTGATTTCGAGCGACTGTTCTGCAGGTTTGGACTGCTGTTCCGACAGAGAAAAGCTGGCTCACTACACACGATTCGTGTGTATCTCAGCCTGTAGAAGTCGGCTGGCACAATGCACCCTCACACATCATTTTCAACACCCATCTTCCGAATGCCGGTCTTCTGGGATTAGGGCTTGTACACAGACTGGCGTGCGCTCGCCATTCCTCCACACGGAGGATTTATGGATAACCCCGCTCTGTACGGCTGCTAGCAGACCTGGAGGAACTACAAAAACAAAACAGTAGAACCGGCCACAGACTTTTGTTTACAGTTAGAGCCAGAACAAACTTCGATTCAATCACTATGGGTTTCTTGAGAATGAATTTTCCGTTGTTATCATGTGTTTTTTGATACCTCTTGTCAGCTGTTGTATTCAGCCGTCCAATCACACGACCTCTCGCGGTTTCAGTGGATCGATTTTCCGTGTTTTGGCCTCACTGAGGTGAGTGGGTGGGGGGGGGGGGGAGGGGTGGGGACGGTGCGAATTCGAGACTTTTAGTGTCGAATTCATTCCGGTAATCTATTAGTTATTGGTGTGAAACATATTGAATCTGCAGTTTGTTCTAACCGATCGTTATTATGTATTCCAATAGACGGAAATTCGTACTATAATTGAAATCGTGTTTCATTATGCAGCGTCAATGACGCGAACTGATCACCGTAAACAGCGTGCAAACTGTTCGGACTGACCTATTAAGACTCATCAGCAGTGTGCGTAACCACCGGGTTTCCGCCAGGACTCAAACCTGGGATACGGCCAGTTGTGTGAATCCGACACGTGATTATTGCTTCTATTGTCGTTACTGCCTAATTGATATACAAATCGATTGTCAAGTAAAGTGCAGTGTTAACCGTCCGAAATGAAACAGCCGTTGTTTTTGCTGTTTTAACACAGTTTCAGTTTTATCAACAAGAAGCGCCCCACCCGATCACTGTTTTCTGATTTTGCTGTCAGTATGACCCATTCGGAAATGAAAAGAAGCGAAACATGAAGAGTAAATAAACAGTGACGAAGAAGAAAACGGATTGCTGATCACGTGTATGAAGTTTGAATGCCAGTTCGCCACGGACGATAATTCCTAGCCCCGACGCCTGTAGCTTCGTGTTTGAGTCTCGCATATTCTAATGTTCTCTTTGTGTGTGAGGCTATTAGGTGTGGCTGAGTCCGTATGCGCGGTGCCTCATTTGATACACTCGCACGCCCAAGGTGATTCACATCATACGCGACGCCTCGAAGCCAGGTCAGAATCTGTGTCATATTCGCCAAGAGCAAAGAGCCAGTCAGTAGCTGGTCCATAAGATCAACGAAGCTGTCACGCCAAAACAGCAACCGTTTCAGTCAAAAAAGAAACGGCCAGTGTGGTTAGACAAGGTGGTAATTGGACTCGAACGATTAATCACAGCTAGATGTTAATGAACCAATAGCAGTTTTATTCATAACATTGATTTGGTCCAGTCTGTATTCCACTTTGTATAGTTAAAATCAATATTATTGGGCCCTGGAGGCTCCTCCCTAATGGGGTTGACTGGGTAGAGTTGAACATCACAGCCGTTACTGGTTGGTTCCAAAACATGGGCGATGATAATGATGAATTCCAGTTAACCCGAGGAATCTGATTAACAGAACTATTGCTGTAATCCATCCAGCTTTTGTGCACTCTTTGTCTCTTCGACAGCGACCACCGGCTGCTTGCTCCAGTGGTGATCAGACTGTCATCGTCGTGCACTTAAGACACTAATATCCCCGGTACAAATCTTGCCTCTGCCACCGGTCACTTCCCCGGTAGGTGGTGGTCACCTTTGATTAACCGCAATCCCTCTCCTGAAATATTGCATCTTGTTTGTATAATAAATGGAAGGAGTGAAAAAAATGATTACTATCTTTGTTGTTCAACTGGATGCGCGACTATCGGCAGTCCGTGATGCTGACCCAAAGCACGGGGTCGCGAGTAAATGTGTCAAAATGGTATCATTGATCGCTCCGTGTTCTTGCGCATCTATCCATCTGTCATGTGAGGAATCCACTACCTTCAATTTTTCAGTTTATAATGCCACTAACCTCGCACTTCTGTGCTCTGGTTTCGGTTGCTACCTTCCAGCATCGTCCATCATAGATATGCAACAACAAGCAGTTTGACACAGACAAATAGAAAGCGCGAGTCATTCACGCTAAACCATGCAACCTAATTAAGATCAGAAGGGGTGGCGCGAGACAAGACGAAATGAGGCCACAGGTCACTACTACCACGACAACGCAAATTGCGCATCGTAGATCTGGATGCGGAATTCGGGCTTCATCGGACAAATGGTCACTGCCTTCGTGGAGGACGTTAGCAATTCTGCCCACCTTGCTCTTGCTCTACTAAAATGGGTTGAAGCAAAAAGATGTCTCATATATACACATATTGTAGTATGCAAGGACCAGCGCTCTTCCGTCGGGGTTGGGGGGGGGGGGGGAGGGGGGAGGTTGCCCGCGTTCGATCTGAAACAACAAAAACAGAAAACTCCATGAACTCGAAGTTCAGTAAGTATATCATCGGAAACCCACACTTGCATCAATCGGACACCAGTATGGCTGCCAACAGTTTGCTCACTACGATAAATACATCAACCATTGTTAGTCACTAAAAACCTGACCAAACGATAACAATAAACAAGCAACAATGAACATAAATTCCATTCCGGTTCTTCATTCGACAAAATGGCAAAACGGATTGGGAAACGGTACTTTCATTCAAATTGATCGGTTGTCGTTGGTGGATAGCTAGCTACGCGGCCGAAATGAATCTGAATCGAGTGACACAGCATGGGAAAATTGGGCCAGCTGCTACAGCCCGCCCTCGTCCTGCGATGGACTAATGAACGAATATCGCATCAACACTATAGATGACTGCGATTAGCTAAGTCAAACGGGTTTTCTGCGTGTGCGACTACACTTCATCCGATGGGCGAACATCGACCGGAATGAGGCTGTCTGCATAAAAAAACGTATTTTGCTTTCTCTAATATCCTCACTAGGATAAGGTTATGTTCAATCAATACCCAGTGCTGTGGTATCATATTGCACTTTCAACAAGCAAAACGCTACGCGTTCACTGAAATTATCTACGAAGTTTGCAACTTTCTTGGGTTTTCACTCAGGGGTAGATCATCGTTCGCGTGTTCGAAGACTTTCGGTCTAAACAGAAATTGCTGCCGCTACTCTCACACGAGAACAAGGCCGTGTTCGGAACAGTCTCAGTCAAAAAATTAAAAAAGTTGTGAAGTGAAGCAACCCCTAAGAACAGAACTTCTGGTGATGAACTCAGATGAACGAATGTCTTGAGCATGAACTCGGTTCCGGCCCAGCGTATACGAATAAAGTACATAAAACGAACCAGATGCGCACATTGCGACAGGTTGCAATATCGAACTGAAGCTCAATTCCATCGTGTTTTTAGTGTCTCACAATTGTGCTTCATAGATCACAGTAGCACGAGTGTGTCCAGCTTTCTGTTCAGTATATTTTAATGGATGATTTGCACTATGTCGAGTGAACGGTCCAAAAAACAAGCCGGACCTAGAAGTTGTTCCCGACTTTCGCCAAATTTGTTTCACGGCAAGGGATCATGGGGTCGAGCACGAGGTTTAAACAATGCTGGTTTCATCACCAGTCTCTGTTCGGCACGAACACACACACACACCGACCCCCCCCCTCTCCCTCCCCGGGCTACATTGCAATGAATTGAACAAACATAAGTTTGGGGAAAAAAGATCTGGATTATAATGCAGCTTTGTTTGTCATTGAATAGATTAGAGTTCCTTCGATCTGTGTACATTTTATTGACGACGCAGACGAATGGGATCAAAGTACAGTTTCGTATTCCATTGGTCAGACAGTGGAGATGAATGCGCATTTGATACTCAGCAACAGGAACAGCAGTTTTTACTGTCACTCATTTTCGTTTTGTAGAGATTTGCACCATTCATGCTGTCGACTACCGATATGAAAAACATTTCATTACTTTTGTCATCGTGTGCATACATCGGGTTTATGGAACTCGAAACCGGTAGAACAAAATTGAGTGCCATCCCATCCGAGACACTTTGTCCCGGTCAGCTTTTTCGACACTTCGACTCGATGTTTATTGTTGCACCGTATTGGTGGCGGTGGTCGTTTTGGTTGTTATTCACTGTTCTCAGTTTCTCAGAACACGGCCTGCTATTCCTCCCTAGTGTGAAATTCCTCGTCTGTTTGTTTGCTGATTGACCGGCTGTAAGAATATGATCACCGTCAGTGAATAAGGTAAATAGTTATCGAACAGGGATTACGATGAATGAAGTAAATTTGACGAAGTTGTCCCGGTCGTCATACCGGTTTATGATAAGGGTCCGGTCACGGTCAGACGGTCATCATAGCAAACGTCTTACGTCTTGCGCTGCTGAGATTGAACCTTGACACGGCCGACCACTTTCCAACTTGGCAAATTTAAATTGGGCGCAGCCCACTTCCAGAAGTTGTGCAGTCTTGGATAACGAATAAAGCAAATCAGAGAGTAGAAAAACGTTATGGTTGTGATTAAAAGTCTGGCGTAATGCTCAGTTGAAGACAACTGATGGAGGGATTTCTGTTTTCAATGAATCTCGCTCCTCCTTGTGTTTTAGGCATAACAACACCAACACCGACACCAACGGTAGAAGCAGCTTTCCGCGAATGTATCCACCGTAACCATTACGCTTCTTATATGCAATAATTTTACTCTTTATGTATGCATGTGTTGGGTCAAGTGAATTATATTGCTCCGCCCTTCCATGGAACAGGTCAGAGGAGAACTGACGGATGAGCGGATGAGTTTTGATACTTGTTTTTCGGTACGCAGTAAATATACATTATTTCCATAAGAACATACAGAAGCTGACGAAAGCGCAGGCTAACTGGTTGCTGATCCATTCAGCTCGGGACCCCAATTATCATCAGTCCGTCGTGATAATCGTTTGACCAGTGCCGGTCAGATATCAACTTGTGTATTTTCTTGGATGTGAAATTGTCGTGCAAAGTGCTTTTCATTTTGATCAAATCTGATTGGTTGTGTTTCCCTATCTTTGGTTCGGATATTCGGAAAATAAAGAGTATGACCACGTAAACAGACAGGCGGGCCCGTAAAATGATGTGATATGTAGCTAGCAGGCTGTTGGCAGCCATGCTAATGTCCGATTAATGTAAGTTTAGGGTCCTGCTGATGCACTTTGAGAGGTAGCAAAACCAGTGGTTGGGACACTAACCTGACATAATCAACATTACGGTTCTGCCACCAACCACGCCTATGCCAATCTGTTGACCATGCACGATACATGGTGATCGAACTAAAACTTCAGGGTTATTGTCACGTAGATGGGACTGCGAGTTATGGAACGGAGAACGACGAATAACTCCAATCTGATAGTTCTGGAATTTGGCGAGATCAAACCTAAATTCAAAAATACTCAGACATCCTGACTGAGAAATACACAGATGTAAAAATACCAGGGATTCTCTCTCTGTCATACACACAGCTGTGCCAAATACTCACGTGAATTCCGGCAGTTCTAGTTTTCAACTATCGTTTGCATCAGCGTTACGTTTGGTCGCTTGTGGGAATGCTTCGAATTCATTGACACTTTTCTCTGTTGTTCTTTCCCTTTTCGACGCGGACACGGTTACAGATTCCGAGTACGGAAAAACCTCCGGGTTCGGCACGAATTTCTCGGCCGAGTACTGATCAATTTCTACCTGAATCGATGCAATACACGGTGAACATTTCTGAGGCTGTGCCGGTGGGTCATCGTATCCCCCTTCCACTGGCAGAAGATATCGATGCACCCCCGTTCAATGTGCGGCGGTACGAATTGGAACGCCTGGATTCTGCCGTCCCTGTTGTCCCCGGTTTTGTTCATTCCCGCTCGAGTCAGGCCCCTTTTCGTCTCGAAATGGCGTGGGATAGTGGTACACGCTCCGGTTCCGGCACACATGACACACTTCCCTACGCATCAGACGAAACTCGAGGCAACATTGCCAGACTGGAATTACTTCTCATTGAACCATTGGATAGAGAGTCGGTAGAACGTTATGAGTACCGTGTGCTAGCCATCGATGGTGGTAGTCCACCCCTCACCGGGACTCTGATGCTGGAGATCCGTGTGGTAGACACAAATGACCACGCTCCGCGATTCACCAAACCTGTCTACGAGACAAAAGTGGATGAGGGCGTAATGAGCGAGAAAATTATCCAGCTGGTTGCTGATGATGCGGACGAAGGTCCTAATGCTGTAATTCGATATGATTGGCCTGAAGCTTTCAATATGGCCACTCGAACCCGTTCCAATCTGACTCAGTCCACTGGTCGTAAGGAACCGGCCTCGCTTGACGAACTCAAGGACGCTCCACCTAGTTATTGGTTTCATTTGGACGAGAAAACTGGTATTATTTCGGTTCGGCGCCCACTGGACTATGAGGTTAAAGCACAGCATCGATTTCACGTGATTGCGCATAATCCCGTTGCCTCAAAGATTACAGCAGATACGATAGATCGCCCTGGTTCCCCGCATCGGATTATGACATCCACAGCCAGTGTGATTGTCAATGTAAGCGAGCTACGTTGTTTTCAACTCGTTGGTTTTTGATTAGATCAGAGACGAGCGCAGAAAAAGTGAACAGTTTTGTTCGTGTCGCATTCGATAATCTAGTCATGTGCCACATTTTCGACAGCTGGATCCCCTTTGATCGTAAATAAATTTTATTGGTACTATAAATCCATTGTGGGCCCCAATGCTTTAGTGCTGTATTGAATAGAGATTCGGGTTGCCTTGATAAGTCTCCCGGAGACTGATGGCAAATATGATAAAAAGGGTTCTGTTTGTAATAATTTTTAAAAGTCGTTTCTTCAGTTGCCTCGTGAATTCTGATTAACCGTGGAAATTATGAGGATCAGACTAATTTGGCAATGGAACTTTCGCTGGCGTTCAAAATGCCTCTGATTCGGTTTCGTTCTTTATCGGTAATCTAGGTGCGGAATCTGGATGACGAACCCCCACAAATAATGATTGACTACGCAAGTGGACGGAATCAGAATTACACGGAGATCAAGGAAAATTCACCAAGTCCATTCTTTGTAGCCTTCGTTACTGTCTCTGATCCAGACATAACCAGTGAATTAACCAAACTGTCCATGCATCGTGGTTCCTCGGCCGACTTGGGCCCATTCCCGGACCCCGTGGTCTCGTGTAGCCTGGAATCGCATCAGGACGCATACATTCTGAAGCATCAGAACATCAGAACGGAGACTAATTTGGTTGAAACAAGATATTCGTTGCTTACCCAAAGACCGTTAGATCGGGAGCAAAGTGCCATTGATCGAATTCTGATCGTCTGTCAGGATTCCGGATCACCCCCGAGGACGGCCACAGCCACCGCCGAAGTGAGAATCTGGTGTGCACATTTTTCGGTGTGCTAATTGTTTTCTTTTTTACCAATACTTCTTTTAGGGTTGCAACAGAAATGACCGCTCTGGCGCACAGTTGACCTCAATGTACACTCATAGATTCCCTTTCTTGTGTTTCTATCGACTGCGTAGTACCATCAAAAATTCCACTGAACTCTGAATCTGGAGAACACAGGGTTGACAGTTTTGGTCTGCTTCATGAAAGTGTACGGTTAAAATAACGATTGCAATAATTCTTAAGTAGTGTGCAATCCTGACGTAGGATACAAGTAGTCAACCAGTCATCTAAACACGTCAATCAAGAACATAGACCAATTTAGGAAGGAAAGAATCAGTGAATGGTATCATAGAAGCTTGCGGTGAGGAGATCATTGGCAAAGTTGTTCGCGAATAAACACACACACACACACACACACACGAGAGAGAGAGAGAGAGAGTGCTTCGAATATGGATAAGTGCATGGATAAGCACTGGGTTCAGATCACCCAATGATATCTAAGCCAATATTTGAAAGAACAGAACACGAGGATGAAGACAGCTCGGTTCGGTGTGTAATTTTCAATCCAGAAGGAGACAGTGAGCAATATTACAGGAGGACGCATTTGACAAAGCAATTGTTCACTAAGTCGGATCTGGGTTTATCCGCCCCATATTCAGCTTGATTTTCAGGCGAACATTTTCCGCATCATTTACTCTGAATGGGGGATTTCCTGAAATTATTAGTGTCTTATGAGGAATCTCGTCCTTGCTTTTTTCTATTTTAAAAGGTCCGGGTATTGGATGAGAATGACTGTACGCCGAGAATGCAAGTTTTTTCCCCATTCAAAATACATGGCAATCGTCAAGAACCGCTCGATCCGTGGCCTTTCGCAAAATTAGGCCAGTGGATTGAAAAGACTCGCGAAACCAATGCGCAGATTCATCCCTCACTGAGAAATGCATATGTGGCTCAAGTACCCGTATTCACTGTACACGTGGCGGAGAATCAGCCCGCGGGAACAATATTTGCTCGGGTATGGGCCACTGATTTGGATGCCGGAGAGAATGGTCGAGTCACTTATGAATTGCCTCATGTGCCTTTGCTGATTAATATTTCACATTCCTCCAACCCTGTCTACACCGATCACAGAATCCAGATGAACGAGCGAATTGAACTGTCCAGTAGTTCGATCGCACTAGATTTGTTCCGCGTGGATCCTACTCGAGGAGATGTGAGCACGTGTAAAGTGATCGATCGCGAGGAGGGTGAGACCATATTGGAACAGGTTTTTCTCGTCGTTCAGGCCAAAGATCATGGGGATCCCTCGCGTACTGCTTTCCTCTTACTTCACATTCTGATTGATGATGAAAACGACAACCCTCCTGTGTTCTTGGAATCTAAAATGCATTTCACCATTCGTGAGAACGTACCAGCCCCAGCAATTGTTGGCGAGATTCGAGTAATTGATCCGGATCTGCGCCCAATGAGAACATTTGACTTAGACCCGTTGCCATACGGATCGTCTGGATCTTCGTATTCGGGACGTGCGGACTACGCCCTACTTCGCCCGCATTCTCAGATACCTCTTAAAAATTCACTACACGTACGAATCGATCCAAGTCACAATCGACGAGATTTGCCGTTCATTCTGTTCCCAACCACGGACGGGCGATTTCTGCTGAACACAACTCGTGCATTAGATCGTGAGTCTGAGGAAGCGTTCCAATTCGTTCTGATCGCTGTGGACGGCGGAGATGTGTTTCAATCCACACATATCACATCAGATCGGCTTGATCTGATGGGATCACGAAAAATGAAGCATCGCACAGCGACCGCATCAGTTGTGGTTATTGTGTTAGACGAAAACGATAATCATCCAGAAATTATTTTTCCTAACCCAAGCGCTTCAAATTCGACTGTCCATCGGGTGTCGTTTCGTGAACCTGCCGGTTACGAGATCGTAAATATCAATGCCAATGATCGTGATGCTGGTGAAACTAATGGGAAGTTTTACTTCGAACTCATCCCCGGATCTCGATCAGAGGATCTCTTCACTATTGATCGGGTCACGGGACTGCTACGCACTAGACGACGTTTGACCAAGGAAGATTTGGGTGAATACACACTACACGTGATTGTTCGAGACCAAGGCGATCCACCACTAGAAACTCAACTCACTTTGCATTTGATCGTTGATCAATCTGAACCTCATTGGCCTTACTCTATGCGTTCAAATCTGAACTACTTTGGGGCTCGATCTGCCACTTCACACTCCAGTATTGCAGCAAGTGGTGGGGAAGATTATCCGCCGAAAGAATCAAGCTCGTTGACTTTGGACGGCGTGCACCTATCAGATGGTGAACTGATCGGACCGGGCGGATTGAAACGACCAATCCATGCAGACATTGTGTTGTTCGTGATCGTAGCATTGATTCTGGGGTTGATAATCGTCATGTTCGGTTTGTGTCTCTATTTACGACACAAGAAAAATTTGTTCCTCTTCTTGCCAGATTTATGTGGGTTTTGCGCGGGTGGGTCTCCCCGAGGTGTTCGTGCAATGGACACAAAAACCAGTTACACAAAAACGTACGGGGATCTGGAGCACCGGGGTGCTGCGCATCCGAATTCTACGATCGGTGGCGCATCACCAGGTTTACTCACCAATCTGTTATCCGGGGACAATGTGATGGGGAAAAAATTACTTCCATCCAATTCGACATCACCGCTACAAAGCCCAATCCCTTCTGGTCGCGGTCAGTTGCCTAGCCACTTGGCCACCAGTATGTCCGGTCCGTATGCTCAGTCGCATTCACGCAGCTCTTTCAACTTGAATGGCACTTATGGAAATTATCCGGGATCATCGAAAGATCCCATGACTGCCGTTGTTTGCCCGTTGATCGATGGTATGCCCATTCGACAAGGCCTGGCATTCTCGCCGACAATGATCGGCCCCGAGGGTCTTTTCTGTCCTTCCGCCAATTCGGCTTATCGACCGGGAACAACCATGGCCGTGAACATTCCAGATGTAGCGAACCAAGCAGAAACCATCGTGAGTTAGTTTGTCACACAATTGATTCTGCCTCTTGATTTTGCACTCGATTCCATACGGTGTCGCTTGTCAATGTTTAGCCCGTTGGTTATTCCAATTATTGTTGAGCATGTCAACAGATTAACTTGGTGAGGCTGAATATGTATCGCTTAGTCCTAGTGGTCTAGTATCATGAAGAGAATATTGGCACGTGATTGCGGCTTGTTAACATTCATGTATTATTCAGATCCACCGCAACTTCTCGGGAATATGACTGAACCATCAGGGCCCGGTAATTTTCCATCACTATCCGATTATGCATCGCACTGACCACTCACCAATCCATATACCGTGACATCAGTTCGTCTTGCTTCCTGTCTTTATGTATGTGTCTGTCTGCCACTATTCATGGATGGCCAACGAATTTGCAGTACCCAAACATCTATCAACCAGCCGGTTAACAATGGACTAGGTTTTCTTCTCAACTTGTTTATCTTTTTCTCATTTACTCTGCGCATACCCCACTCCACCCCACCCCACTTCCACTGAATAGCGTAAGCAGTATGCTGGTTATTGTCGAACAGCTCACTCGGGGCTCGAATATGGACCGCATGCGGAACATGCTGCTGATTCACCAGACTTCGTCAATTCAAGTGAGTTTGTGTGTGAATGCGTGACAGTCACACACACACACACACACACACAACATCGCTTGTTGCTTTCCTCGTATTCGATTTTTGACTAGTCTTGTGTATATGTGTGCATGCGTGCTCCACAGATTGGACACAAACCCCTATTTTGAGTTTTGAAATTTTTCTGTTGGGACAGTTTTTTATGGGCACTTTTTCCCGCAATCACCAGCGCAGCGTCACTACTCCTTATACCAATTCCCATAATATACAGAACATATTTTCTCACAAATGAATGCAGATGATTTAGGTCCTAACGACAAATGCTCTTAGCATTGCAGATAGATTTGTTTTTTGACAAATGCCGTTCACATATCTGAAACCACACGTAATGCAACCCTTGTAAAAGTTTCAGATGCAAAGGAATTGCGAACCTAATCAATAATAATTCTTTTTGTAGGGGTCATATAAACTTTGACAAGGATCCGACAAGAATGTGGTGTGGTTATTATATGTAAGCGTTTGATACTCCGTAGTACAGCGTTGTCGGAAATGCTGGTAGCCTGTGGACATTTTGGTCATCGCTGTTCACCTTTGTCAAGACCAGTTTACAGTAAATACATATCATACATGACACGGCGAATCGTTTTTTTGACAGACTTCGAATTGAACTCTGTCCCAATAAGTAGTGCAAGATGCAGAACTTTGGTTCTTGCTTTCCTATTGTCAGTGTTAACACGCAGCAAGCACTCAAGGCTTTGATGTACCATGCCAACTAGGACTACCCGTTAATATCAACCGTGTGAAGACTACTCTTGGCCACTTTACTGATATCAGTTCAACGCAACAAACAATATGGTAGATTTCTGTAAAAAAACATTGATTTTTTGTCATTATCTCCCACAGGGGATACATTGGATCTTCTAGGGAGCCTGTTGTATTGCTCCTCGCCGACCTATGACTGCTCGGGTTTTCGAGTTCCGTCTTCTCTGTGCTCTGTTGCTGATACTAATATCGAATTGCTACGGCTCTCTATTGTAATGAGATGTTCTTCCTTCCGTGCCTTTTGCGTTCTTTTCCGAACCCTTCGTAAATTCTGTGAATATCGTGTTACTTTATTTCTACCAATTAGTATCTTCAGTTTAACTCATTTTCCATAGGTCGGTTTTTCGAGTGTGTGTGTTTGTGTTCATTCCAAATGACAAATCATACCGCGTAAATTGCACCGGCTACTACAATGACTAATCGAGTCCGCCAGGTTGAAGTAATGCCTAATCATCGTCCTAGGCCACTGCTATGGAGATATTCATTCGGGAATCAATCGTCCGCGGCAGCGAGTAGACGTAATTAATCAATAGTATCAAATTGATGGGATACAACACTGCTGACCCAGTGCAAGTCGATGAGGGCAAGCCAAGTTAGTCTAGTAATTTTGCCTAATATGATTCATCATGCAATGTGAACGCTTGACTCACCTTTGAAAACCATGGAAGCGCTGTACAGTTGTTTCACCCTTGTTCGGAGTCATCAGCAATACACATCCACCGAGCACCCCGCTGGGACTCGGACCCGGGATGAACAATTGAGTCGAACAGCTAACAACCAGATTATCCGGGCTGGTGCTCAACGGTTTCTTGAACATATACATCACATCACACAGCTGTACAGTGCTTTCATGATTCTCAGTGGTGAGCCGAGCATTCACACTGCATGATGAACCATTTTGTGCATGCATCTAACTTCCTACGACTAACGCTCATTTATCCTAATAATATCTAACGCTAAGACTAACCTTGTAGGGCAGCTATATCGCGAAAAGCCAGACAGCGAAATTTGATGTCCCTTATATATATATATATATATATATATATATATATATATATATATATATATATATATATATATATATATATATATATATATAATACCATTTCGACTCGCACTAAATTCGATTCTTACGCAACGTGTACATTCTGTCCCTTCCCCTGTTGATACATGTCGGTGGTTATTGAGTTTTTTTGTCCACCACTCCTGCTGTGTTTGTCCGATAAGCCCGGGCTTGGGTTAGGTCACTCTTCCTAACGGCGGGGGTTCATCTGTGAACTGCATACTTCTCGATAAGAACTGTTTTATTGGTTTTGGACTGCCCTAGAAAACGTTGCAATTGCTTCTTCTGTCTGCCTCTGTTTTTTTGTTGTTGACGTGATCAGACCCATTATCACCGTTTTCCAGTGCTGAGAGACCCTACCACAAAAATAATGCGTACGAAGTCAGATATTATGTCTTGGTTTTGGGTTTTCTCGGGCGTGGTTTGATGATTGTACTCTGCTGGTAATTTGTAATATGGTTGATATAGCTCCATGGTTCTTTCACAGTTTTTCGATAGGGCGAGGACATTACATTAAAACAATTCAACACCATAGTACAATTTTACTACTGTGAAAATGAAGACGTTTTGTTATGGACGTTAAATATCACACCTCAGCGGGAATAAGTAGTGTCATCCAACCTGTCGATGATGCTACCGATCAAGATACCTCGTGAAACGAGAACTGTATGGACAATGTCGTGCGCAAAACGATTCGCTATAAAATCGCACACACTTTAGTTCTTTTCTCCATCATCAAAGCAATCCCTAAACGTCTTAAATCACCTTTGAGTTTGTTCGGTCGAGTGAAATGGATCTTGGAATGTCAGTAAGACCCGGGGTCATAATGACATGAATGAGAAGCGTTTTCCTGTTTATTTATCATGAGAAAATAGTAAAATCTTCAAGGAAGGTTTTTGCGATCAGTGAGGGACTGTCGAGTGAAGAAATTGGCTTGCGACGGCCACGGCAAGGTTTGCATCCATGACCTCAAGATCATTGAGTCACTGTGATGAACGTTTGACCAAAACTGGCAAGCGTTGATTTCTCATTACGAGCAATTATTTTACAACACATCATGATTTTCGAGTTAGGCTTCGGAAAACTGCATGCATTCTCCGTTTGACATTCCAACTAGAAAAAGTCACACAAACGTTATTTAAATCAACTGAAATGGCCTGTAAGAATAGTGAAGATATTGTCGGTATATGAAATGATTCATCGTTCAGTAGCAACGCTGAAAACCATGGAAGCACACCGTGCAGTGCTTCTTCGGGAGTGGATACAACTTGAGCTTCGGATTTCTAATATTACTACTGGGAACAGTAGCAGTAGTTAGATTTTAACCTCCGATTTCTTGCGAGAAAGATTACGTTGCATTCACTTGAGAAGACCGTGAACCACACAGAAGTTTGCCATTTATACGTTCAGAAGTGCTATTTTCAACTACAGAGTAATCGGATAAATCTACTTACGTTAGTCGAATTAATCGTTGGTGGCTTATAAACCAACATGAACCCGTTCACTGTGAATAAACTGGTCATGTTGGTCAACTTGGCAGCGCTTCGCATAGAATGTCCGAGTGGACTGGCAACTTATGTGGTATTTGCTCAGAGATATATCTTCCATTAGCACAGCGTTCACGGCCGACCTGTTTGTGGTTTACTCTCCTATATTCACTTTAGTCTCCTGAACGTGAGAAACCTCATTGAATATGATTCAGTGTGAACAATCGTTACCGGTTCATGGGTTGCGGTGGTTCTCCGATCGTTACTTCTCAACAGCAACCTAACTAAGAAAGTAAAACAATCACCAGTATGACAGAGTAGGAAGGGAAGTGAAAATAATGGCAGCAATGTAGTGATAAAGTTGTGTAAACATGAAAGCCTCATTTGTCATGATATGTAGTTGTATGTTCTGACCTGTAGTCGTTGGTTGGATGAATCTCTTGGATGCCCGACGCGCCATAAATGACCAAATGCAGTGCTCCGACTTGCAATTGATTTCATCTGTATAATGGACTGTCCACTTAACGGAGTTTGCCCTATCAAGATTAATGTAGCATTTGATAAGTGGTGTGTGGTTACTTAGTAAAGTCGACATCAAAAAGCTGACTACGGGTTGAACTTGGTCATTGTGTTTTGTCTTATACCTGATAAACTGTGGTGAAATAATATCAACATATTGAAAATTGCCAGCTTACTGGCATTAACTTCGCTCAAGCCGTCAAATAGGTATGGTGACAGCATTGGATAGTTATGATAGGGTGCACTGTAGCTGCGACTGTTGTGTGCACGGTCATCGGCGCTTAGTTGAAACTTGGACATTGTTTTGTGATCTGCAGATTAAGGAAGTCTCTGATAATTACTGCTGTGAATCATTCCAAGTAACTCGGGAGAGGGTTGGACACATTGGAAAATTCTGTTTGACTTCATGTCACACAACTGAAATGAGTTGTAATAAACTTGTGGTAAAATCACACGTTTCAACTGGACCGCGTAGTCACCGAGATTTCTGATTGAAAATACGGTTCACGGTCTTCTCAAGTGAATGCAGTGTAATCTTTCTCGCAAGAAATCGGAGGTTAAAATCTAACTACTGCTACTGTTCCCAGTAGTAATATTAGAAATCCGAAGCTCTAGTTGTACCCACTCCCGAAAAGCACACCATACATTTGTTTCATCTGACTGGTTCAAAATTATCATCTGCAGTGCACATCCACCGAGTCTCCACCGGGACTCTAACTCGGATTTTATATTTTTACCGGTCGTCATTTGACTAATACATGTAATCTACTTCACCTGTGCGTGACTGTCCTGTTCTGGATATGGACAATAGGTCCTGATCAAAAATCGTCATGAATGTCGTTACGAAGGAATTTTCATTTCCTACGTAACTAAAATCGTTTCCACAACGAAGGGTTATTAATAAATTCTTGAGACAATTTGTATCGGATGGCAAGGCTTTGTCTGAAAAGTTTCAGTGCACTTCTCATACAGTAACACGTGCATGTAGAGAATTGTTACGCATCCAAATCGCCTCATAAATGTACTGTAGTTCCGGAAGATCATGACAGTGTTGAGCAGACCATCAAGACTGTTCAGTGATACACGTCAGATTAAACAGCTCATTAAATTTAATCAATTTAGGATAGAAGGGCCGCGGTTGTATGCGCAGTGTTTTATAAATTCCGGGAGTTTTGATCTTCTATGTTTGCAGCCGATAGTGATGATAATAGTTGTGGATTTTCCTTATTGTAGCCAGAAAAGTTGACGTGTATCCTTGAAACAGAGATTAGCGATACCGGTATTTGTAAATTGGACTTCCGAAAACCAATTTTATACTAGAAATTGATTACGTAAAGGTACTGATGCATTCCGACGGCCCTGTCAGTGGTATTTCTGTGACTATGAGCTCGCTTATCGTGAATAAATCAGTCGTGCTGGTCCAGCGGCTTTGGTTCTATATGCAGATGGCTAACGATTCAACCCGTTCATCCATTGCTTTTACGAGCAAGGAGCGCATATTTGTCCACAGAATGCCGAAACATGATAACTGGTGCATATTTGTGCCGTTCAGTGTTTAACCCCGACTGTAGTTACCATCAGATATTTAACTTCCAGGAATGGCCTCAATTGATACAAACGATTCCGGAATTTTCAGAGTGCAAGAATTCTTTGAACAGACTGTACAGTGACAATCCATTAGTATTTTTTAATGGTTTCGTGAGAAGATCTATAGGTGTGGAACTGAAAATTTGATATTGATAAGAATTTGTGTGTATCGCTGTGGCTGGCACATCAAACATACTGTCTAACCGCTCGTTTTTCCCATAGGAATCCGCATCAGGATCACTATTTTTGGCAGTGTTTTAGATGAAATCTCTGTGTATGTGGATACTTTCTGTGGCAGACTATTTCTAAAATTAAAGAGTGACAGTGGACATATACCTTCCTCAGTCGATTTTCGCGCTATATTGTAGCTCATCTGCTCGTCACCCGTTGTCCTCTGTGTGATATTTTCAATCCGAGATTGGAGAAAGGTTAGTCCCATCACGAGAAAAGAGTACCATGAAACACCGAACGTTTTTATTTTAGTGTTGCCGATTTGATCAATTCAGTTCACCGTTGGCAAGCCGTAGAAGTGCCGATCCTTGAGAATGTCTAACTGGCAAACGGTGTCCCCTAGGCATTTCAAGATCATCGTTGAGGCTTTTATTTGGCACAAGTTTTGGGATGCAAGAACCCAATTCGATGAATCGTAAATGCTAAAATTACAACCTCTGCTAAATAGATGTTTCTATTTTACTGTTTTTGTGCTATAAATAATGTCAGTAGTTTGAATCTATCTGATCTGATGGTGTGCTGTTTGCTGCAGCGACCGGTGATTTCTTCTTTTATCTGTTTCTGAATCATACTTAATAGTGAATGGACCTGCAAACATGTACAATGTGGGCCACTATTTGGGGCATCGTTCAAGACCAACTTATGGACCACCGGACGAAGTGAGCTCTGTTTTTGTACCAACCAACTCGTTCGAGCAGTTCCCGCGTTTCGGTTTTCCTGTCATGGATGAAGATATGAACCCTTATCAGGTAAGTCGAGTTCTGGCTGATTAATGTACCACTCATATACACACCAACCGGATTCTTCGCAACATCACGGCAGTTTTCGAAATGCTTCCAGAAATTTTAAAACCCAATCTGAAGCCCACCTTTTCCATTAGTTTTCCACCTTGCAAGGTAGTAACCTCAAAAGACAGGAGTATATGAAGTGTCCCCATGACCGCTTTAACTAACCTCGTTGAATTACTACAGGAATGAATCTCCAAAAAGTCGCGTCCGATTGCCTGCGGCTCTCAAGCCTGATTTGGTGACAAAATTATTTAGTGGTCTGAGTAATAAAGTAGTTTATTGGTTGGCACTCAAGACACGAAGGTATTCCGGCTTCATCTATCGCATAGTAAATGGAACGAATTCGACGCAGAACTCTGATGCGAGACAATTTGGCGTTTCGCGGAAGAACATGCGAAATGGGATCGCGAACAAGAGTACTTCTGTGTAGGCAGCTGGTCAATAAGGTAACATTCGAAAGTGGATTAAAAATCGGATGAAGTGGTTGATGCCACTTTGCGGTGTTCTTTTGATGATTGTCGAATGTTTCCACAGTGAGAGGTGTAATCTATTGGAAGGCCATGAGCTTTACTGCCGTTTTAGGCAAGTTGTGATTCAAAGCTTCTCAAGGTTGGTTCAGCTGCGGCCAGGAGAGATGTAGATTGCCATCCTACAAATTACAGGGGGTTCTCCTCCCGTGGGTAGCTATTTTTATTCAGATTTTTGATTAGCGAGGGGGAGGGGTTAGGAGAGTCATGACAAAATCATTGGATTTTCAACTAATATGCTAACCTGAAACAACACTATATTTATATGTCGAGTGTATTCAACATTTCTGGTTCCGCCCCATGGGCTTCGATTTTCTATTTTGGCTACTAATGGCAATATCAGTAGTTAGTTTTCAGTTTTCCCCATGCACACCAAAAAATCAACAGATTGTCTCCTTGAAATGTGAAGATCAACGACATCAGCATCTACGAATCATGACTTCAAAAGTTCATGGGTTAACCCTGTAGTAACTGCAAAGAGACGCTAACGTATTCTGACAGTCCTGCCAAAGGTATTTTTCTGAAAATATGGTCGTTCGCTTTGAGTGTGTTAGTCATGTCGTTTGAATTGGCATGGATCGCCGTAATCAACACGTACCTACATATGCATACCCGTACAAAATAAATGTAGAATTTCCTTGGTTGATATCTGTGACCCCACTGCGGGCTGGACCTGAGCAAAACTTGCCTTGAGAATGGTTACTCACGGTAACAGAAAATTTGCCGGACTACATACAATATTTGGCAAGGTTGTGTTATTCACTGAAATTCACAAATCACTACGCTTTCTATAATTCTCTGATTTTCTGGTCTGTAAAACGATTATCCAGATATGTTTGCGATTTTTTCAGCTGAAACGAAATTTTTTAGCGTTATTTCTGGTGGAATAGGCAGTGTTTGAGGTTATCAGTTTCGCGTTAGTTTTTGCTCATCTGCTCATGTAACTGCTGATCCGTATTTGTAAATAAGTTTCGGCTGATGCAGTTTAATCACAATTAGCGAGCCCATATTCAGGAAAAATGACACTAACAGGACCGACAGAATGAGTCAACCTTTTTGTGCAATCATGTTGGAGTTAACAGTTGCCACTTTTGAATCTGTGTTTCTCAAACACTGATGTCGTTGGTCTTCATTTCAGTGAGATAAACCGCTGGCTTTCTTTGCCTTATGGCAAAATTTAAAAAAGTTAGCTGCTGACAATACCATCAGTAGCCAAAATAGACTTTCGAAACTCTGGGGGTAGACCCGGAATCATTCAACAAACTGTACATTTTCTATTTTGATGATGGATTGAAGACGCCCATTAGTGGATTTTTCACCTTCATGCAGTCACAGTGGTTCGTACTGCTCTGACTCTGGACCAATTGGTTTGCTTGTTTCATGTGACACGCCGTTTAACTCCCAAAAGAATTGCAATCTTAGGGGAGGACAGGTATTTTTTGTGGTTTGTTCACAAAACGCAAAGCGACTGTGATTTGTATCCAGCACCCTGACCAGAACATTGTTTACTCAGTTTATGGTTCTGTGGGGGTGACAGGTCACTTGGGTGGTTGGCTTGGCTTTTTCACGAGAAGGGAACAAGGTTTGGGCTTGGTTACAAGAACCTAGACAAACTGGGTCACAGGTTCTCGGAGCGCACTGTTACCATCGTGGTTTGTCACGGGCTCGGGTGCGTACTCGTGCATGGGGTCGGATAAACGAATTGTCAATCGTCATGCGGCCACAGATAGCTGTTATCCTAATGGATGTGAGGAATACTGTGTAGTGGTGGACAAAAGCTACGCAGAAGAAACTACTTTCTAGCCTAAACACGTTTGATCTGAATGACGGTAGCGTTCTCAATCGTAACTCAGTAAGGCCAGTCCATGGTGAACCAAAAAATGTGTGGTATATTGAGGTACTCTAATTTACGGAGACTTATTGTTGAAACTTGTGTCCCGCTTCATACGGTTGATCACAAAACGGTGTCGGGAGTAATATCTTCCATTCACGTTCTTAATTTCTTTATTCAGTATTCCATGTTGCTTACGCAGATTCAGTGCATCGACTTTTGACTGAAATAAATTTTAAGCATAAACAATGTAGCTAAACGATTCAGTAATGTCTGAAATGTTTAAACAGCTTTTACGTCCAGTTCCCACGACGACGTTAAAATTGACAATTCGCTTTCATCGAGGAAATGGGTTTCAGCAACACATACCAAAGACCAAGCGAAATGAAACTCCAGCCCCCCCCCCTCCCGGTTGGTCTAGTTTCCCGATAAGTGGCCAACCGGTGGCCCGCAGCTTCTTTCCGGGAAATCCACTGTGCACGAGGTTGGATGATGAATAGAGAGGGTAAAAAATGTGAAGGCGAAGAAGATACTTAATTTTCATTTTTATTTACAAGCGACCATGAAGGATCTCAGCCGGATCGGAGGTATTTCAGAATAACTAAAAAACGGACAAACGGATTGGGTAATTAGAAATTTTCTACTCAAATTCCTTCATCTTTATTAAGGGCATCGTAAAATTACTACTGATGAGATGTTAATAACGACAAAACGCCAGAAATTCTGGATGCAGCCGTTTTCAAAAAGTGGCACTTTCCTCACCCGAAGGGGTGCGAATTAAATGTATTAGGGGTTGTCAATTAGTAGCCTTTGATCCAAGCGGGCCAATGGATATTTGCTGAGTGCAGATGCTACCATAATTTCTCGTATTTCCGGGGTAAAACATGTCCATCCTCTCGTACTCCTTTATTTCATTTAGTTCTTGTACGACCATGTAATATATTCCTAGAAAGAGGCGGCGGTCAATCGGAGGCCACCGATTAGCGGGCGGGTAGGGGTTAGGAAATGACGGGTGGCAACCGCTGGATCTGGTTGACAAAAGAACTGACATCCGGAATGATGTAGCCGTTTGATCACCACCCTTGGTCTACACATACTCAAAGTGACGAGACAGCGTGCAGACTAGTTAGTCTAACAGATGTGCAGTGGCAACAACCACCGTTAAGTTCACAAACTACCGTCAGTCTGAAACTTCGATGATGCCACTGTCACTCCGACTTAATATGTTTGTCATCCTCGGGAATGCCACACCTAAAAGTTAGGGTTTAGGTAGTAACGGTGCTCAGACCAAATGCGAGCATCCGGTTGAAGTGGTACTGTCATCCTCCTGCTTATCTAGTCCGAGATATCCATCTTCCACGCACATTAGGGTTTAGCAATATCTTTGGGGAAGCCCATTTTCCCGATTTAGTGTCCAGCAGTAGTTCAAGAAGTTTCCCATGTTAAATCGTTCACCTCGTTGTTAAGCTCATTCCGCCGATTCCCATGAGATTGACACTGTCTTCAGCTCGAAACCGAAACCACCCCGCACAATATACATTTTGTCGAACAGAATTCAAAAACGTGTACAGATTTATCAGTGATTGGTGAACCAAATTGCATAATCTCAGTGCCAAACTCATCATGCGAGGTTTTCGAAGGCCATCTAACGGTCTGTGCTATTTATTTATCCCTGACACGATCACCTACTTTCATGCCAGTCAACTTTCGAAATCCTTCACCGAATATAGTAGTGCTATATATCAGTGGTCAAGTTATTATAACAGTTACTTAGCTCAAATCATGTCCCACTACAGGGAAAATGCATTTTGATAGTATATCTACTTACTTTTCTCTTCACAGTTTGTTCTCAGTTAACGCCAAATCTGTGTTGATATTTTTTTCTTTCGCAAGTTTCGATTCGTATTACCGCGTGAAACCACTGAACTCGCACTGAGTTCACCAGCAGATTTTCCAGTGTGACCCATCATCTCTTGATAATTTTTACCTGATGTCTGATATTCTGTACCTAATCTACTTATAGCGCATCGCACCGACTGGTCATTATATGGGAAACCAAGCTATGGCACTTGTGTCAAACCCATTGATTTCCAAACGTTCTCATGGTCGAAAAACAAGATACAAGACCGGACAGACTTCGAATGCTAGTAGTATCAACACCACCATTGCTGCGGCCGACGCTACCGTTAGTCGCGATCAAGCTCCAGCCCCGTGCGATCTCGGCGAGCAGCAGCACGCGAACGGTGGTACGGTATGGAAGAATCAACTGACACAATGGCGCTCGGATCCCTCGCTGAATCACTTCGAAGTGATGAGTCCCATCGCACCGTACGCATTACGTTCAGGACATCGAAGCACATACGAGTTTAACAATACGATCCATGCAAATGCGACTCCGAGGAGGCTTTTGAAACGATCTAATTCGAATAAACACACTCATGGCCGAGGCGTGAACGGATACTATTCCACCTTGCACGAATCGGCTAAACAATCCGGGTCGCCCAAAACGATACTGGCTGACTTTTCCGGTTCTAAGCTGGCCTCAGATGAGACTGCAAGACCCAATGAGAATTATGCGGTATCGTTTCCAAAACTCCAGGCTAGTTTTGTTTGAAACCTGTCTTCCTGATCGACTTGTTGCATGTGCTCATTCAACACGCAAACACAAAAGGTCGTATTTGAAATCTAACCTATGATGGTTCCAAAAAGCGGTATCTTCCTTCTTCCGTCCCTTCTTTCTACTATTTTTCGCTCCGAGGTAATTGTGTCGGATATAAATTTGACTCATTATTGTACATAACTACATTCCATCTGACTCGTCTTATTCTGTTCCAGAGCATTTTCATGGCAGCTTTGCGAAACAGCAAGCGCGGCATTTGGTTTCCTATGTGAGTATCATGCAAATATCCATGGAATCATGTGAACCGGACGCCCAGTCACCTACTGTTTTTCTGTCCACGAATTCAATATTCACACTTTTCTTTTGACCAAGCTAATGTGTTTCTGAGTCCTCCTAAGTTTACCGCGATAACTGAACCCTTCACAGAGGCCAAAAAGAAGTACACCTACGCCTGTAACTCCCCCCCCCCCCGCTGTTCCCGTCACACAGAATCCCGTCGCCATTACTGTACGACTTGCACGATTCACATCTGATAAACACTTTGCGGGATTGCGCCGACTGAACCACGAAAACTGATGCCCTCTGAACTGATCTATTCTGGAAACCTAAAAGAAGCCTGTGATTGAAAAATAGTATCGTCTTCATCCACGACAAACACTTTAACTAAATGCATTTCTGTCTAACCGGATGCCTCTCAGTTGTATACTGTCGTTGATTCTGTCTGTTGTTTGTCGTTCACCGTAGACTTCTCCCCAGCTGGCCGCTCCCTTGTCGCATCCTTCTCGTTCACAGGCATGTTGAAATTTTCTATTGGGATTTGCTTGTGTCCAACTCACGACACAGTGCGAATCACGAACGTATGGTTACATTTGTACATAGGAAAGTAAACGACCACATTCACTGGACGTGTATGAATCCAAATGAGATTTGTGTTGCCCTTTCATGTGTACGGGATTTTTCATTCAGGTGGTTTGTGTACGTTTAGAGAACGCAATTTGCCGGACCGTCCTGGTGATAATTCAAGGGTGGTCATGGGAAGAGGAAGAATCAAGAGCAATGGATTAATCGGGCAAGATGGGACTAGAGGCAAACCGGGAATTAAAATCTCGGCTTGCTCGTGTGGTTTGCGTGAAAGAATGGTAGAAATTCCGGGAAACTGCTTTGACAATTGACCAAAATACTCGGCTACTGGTCGCGGACGAGACCAAGCGTTCGGCTTCGTAGCGGCCGAAGCGTTCTTTGGCACTGCGTATGACAGGCGAGCATGTGTTCCTAGCTCGCACGAAGCGGTGGCGGAAAGTGGAAGTGGGCGAGCGATGCCAGGGACGGAATCTTGAATGTTTCGTGCGAACAACAAGACCTCATGCGTGGTTAAACCACTCGGGAGATTTCGGGTTTCTGGGTTAGGACAAGTGTGAAATACGATACATAAAGGAGGAAATATAATTCCAATAACACGGCGTTGTCGATGGAAAAACCATGAGCTGATGTTTCGTTTCTGAAGACAGTTTCACAGTTAATCGGCATTATAATTTCTCGTGTAATACACCACACGGCGCATCATTTTTTCGATACACTTCGAACTTCATTCGGCTCTGACATACTGAAAAGGATGCATGCTTTGAAGAACAACATCGGCGATGTTAGAAACGGAGCTGCATACACGGGAAGTGAAGCAACAATCGTTTCGAGGATAGGGGGCCAGAAAATCACAAAAACCGTCCCAGTCCGCTGAGTTGTAGCGCCAACATACCCGTCTCGAAGTGGATGGAGGAACGAGGCGGGTAAAATTGATGGAACAAGAAATAACGCGATGGTTCGATGCGCCAAGTGGAGATAGAGTGGTGATATCAGGGGAGATGGAAGGGATGGGGATGAGAATAAGACCAAAGGTACGAGCTCGGTGTCCAGATCAATCGGGGATACGTGTAGGGAGGTCAGCTAGTTGACTTTTAGGATAGTAAGGTGGCATTTCGGCTCCGCAACAAACAAGTTTTCATTGTTTGAAGGTAGGAAATGGAAGTTAGAGGATTCACCACTGTTGAGAGAGCTATAGGCAACACGGAAGTGAGGATTAAAGGAGAATAAACGCAGTTCCAGTCACATAAGTTGGAAATCACGACTGGAAAAGTCTAAATGGGGCACTCAGGAAGCGGCGATTGATTGGTGAGCAAAGGCACAGACTCTGGCTGTGGTTAGAAGGAATGAAATGTGTAACTGGGAAACTGGTTGGTATCGGAAGAGGGGGAGATTCGGAGTTCAATCAAAGATAGAGCAAGAGGAGGAGATCAGAGAAATCGGTGTGCAAAATTATTGTTGCAGTTCAGTCCACGAATGCTGACGAGGTTAATGAGTGTCTGATTAGTTTGCGAATGAGCATAGGGAAGGTGAAAGCAGATGTTTGTGATCGTGCACTGTCACGATTGTCTGTATTGACGCGAACCGGCAACCATGTGCCTGGGACTCGGAGTGATGAACCACTTAAGGTCTGAACAGGTCAGACATGCACCGTAGGTCTGTCGGAGGTTCGTGACACAACGCGTCTAGCGCGTTACCGTGCTGGGTTGTTTCCTTTCCAGACGTGTTTGTTTGTCTCTTCCATTGTTGCGTTGCTCTAATTTTCGGCTCTGCGCGGAAAGGATGACCAGAGTAATGAGTCCCCACGACTGGCGAGAATGAGGAAGCGATCGAGAGCGGAATATTTAGTAAGAGCGTGCGAGAAGTGCGTGCAAGACCAGCAGTCAAATAGCAACTGGTTTGGGTGGTCAACGTTTAGTTAAACAAAAGTTCGTGATGAATGGTTGAACGGTCCCGCATGCTCATGATCCGCAAAGTGCCACGTTAGGTCAATTCAGTCCAGTTTGATTTGCGCAGGATGGAAGCAGTCAAGACCAATCGTGCCTCCAGATCTTTGCGTTGTCGATGAGTTTGCTTGGCTTCCAACACTGCGTTTTCAAGACGATAGGACAAGTTCCAGCCTATCGAGCGTCCATATACTTGCAACGGTAGGGTTTTACATGCGCCGGTATTTCAAACCTAAGAGGCTGAAAAGTTTTCGTATTGGAAATCCCACACTGGGTTCTAATAACGCGCAGGAACTTCGGACAGTGCGCACGATCTCGGAGCGAGAAATGCGTTGAGCTTTGTCAAGTTTTCTTCCGCGGTGTCTCGAGGAAGTTGTAGCCACCTGAATATGATTGTTTGCTTGCGTGAATCCAATGACTGAAATTGATTTCGTTGAAACTATACCTAAATCTAATGTAAAATCCCGAACGTCTGTGAATCCTACAGGTATTGGTCACTCGATCTTACGCAGTTCCAATAGGATGACGGTCAGTTAGAAACTTTGAAGGCGGATTGAATGTTTGTGAACGGTGAAAAGGCAGCAAACATAGAATTACATCAAATTGGGGCAGCAGCGTTCAGTGCTCAGCTATATCAGTTGGAACTGGTACTGAATATAAATATTAACATAATTCCAAGCGGAACGTACGATCAGTTGTGATAAAACGGCAGTCTTGGTTAGGAACGAACAGCAGGGGCAGTCACAAAGTGAATAACTAAGAAAATACATGCAAAATGAGAAAACATACATGGCTTACAGAGGACAGCAGACAGCGTACGGTTCTGTGGCTTGTAAAAGTTAAACTGCTCGCTTGCGCTCAACGAGGACCAGAAAGGGAGGCGGATGAAGACCAGTAGAATGCGCACGTGCGTGCGTGCATGTGACAGTACAAGATTGGTCGACCAAACGGGGTGGCCGGATTGACGGAAAGTTAGGGTGTTAGGCTAAAGCCGGAGGTGTCAGCGGATCGAAAACTGGACGGCGCAACCACTTATAACGGAAAGTCATTTCGCATAAATGGGCATATGATATTTAAGCAATGGTTTGGAACTACGATATCATGCGAACGGCGAAGAAAAAAGGACGGAGTATGGTCAGTTTTATGTGGCGATCAAAGCTAAAAATTTCAGTGCACGGAAAGGGTTTGGGCTAAGGATAAAGTTACTTGATGGCCAAATAGAACCAACATCTAACTTAACTCTAGGTAGCTTGCACATTGCTTGGTTCCACAGGGCCGCGTTCGTTGTCTTCACGCTTGCTGTGTAACGCGCAAGGGCATTGCTCTTCCTACGAGGGTAGCACGTGTGTGATCTGCAAAAGCACAAGAGGAGGGAAAACTCCATGAGCCGAGGCCCAGTAAGTGTGTCAACAAGTACCAATACTTACATTAAACGAACAACAAGATAGCAGCCTCCAGTCTGGCCGTTACAGCTCTAATGACAACTGGTTTCCGTCAAATGGAAAAATACTTTTAATTACTCTGCATGCATACGGTTGATTCGTAGCTTACTTAGTGTTCAGTGTCGCTGCAGATTTAAAACGTGATCGACAAAGTACATTTATCTCAATAAGTTTTCGTTCATGAAACCCGAGAACCTTTCAGTGTCTTCTGGGCGCCGTTGGAACAATTGGCTTGTCGTACATTCCTGATAAATCTGAATTTGAAGGTTACGTTCCTTAGGAAGACAGAGCTGTATGGCGTATCGTGTGATCAAAGTGTACAGGTGATATCAGAGTATGCTGTGTTACAAGGTTTTTCAGAATAATAAGTTGAAACTAATAGTTGGATGTAAGTGTCAATGAGCCAGGGAAAATCGTGTCCCGTGTCAGGCTAGTGAAGCATTCAGAACCCAATAAGGGTGTACAATTCTTTGGCTACTGCAACCAAACGGTCGGCTGAAATTCGACAGAACATCAAAGGGGACAAAGGAAGTGTGAAAATTCATGGGTTACCTGGAGAGATATAGAAAAACACATCGGAATAAAGATCGGTGGTAAGAACGTACATGAAAAGCCCAATGTGTTCTATGGTTCACAGTTTAGTTTTTCATTCCGTCAAGGTGATCCAAGAGGTGTAGGACTGGAAAGGCTGAGCGAAGCGCTGCAAATGATTCTTTAAAACTCTTCTCCAAAAGCCGTCAAACTGATCCTACGAAGAACAGCTATGTTTTGCGTGTATAAAAGTGGCATTTCAATTTGGCCGTACATGTTTTGCGAAAAGTTGATGACACCACGTTTCACCGAGCTAATGATAGTCGCAACAAATCCATTTTTCACGGAGTACACTGTGATATTTTAATTCGAATTGTGCAATAGGTTGGGCGCATGCATGTTGAAATTGAGTGAAGAATAAAATGTGAATATGCAAAGTCTAAATACGGTGGTTTTACCAAGTAATGACTAGCGAAAAATGGGATCCAAGGCGTCAATGAGAACAGGAAACGGGTAAATATGAATGAAGGGTAACAGATGATAGCTTGAAGCACAGAACTTTAATACTGAGTTAGGGTAAAAATAGGTTTCCCGAAAAACACCAAGAAGCCTGCACATGATTAAAAGATTCACTCCAAGTGACCGTAGAGAGTTCAGTCGATGAAGCAGAAAAATAAAATAATCCACAAAAATACTCAGATAAGTGAACTTGTGTTTGACTTCGCCCGAGAATCGATGAGGGATGTAAAAGTGGGGAAGAGTGCCGTCGTAAGTGTTGTGCAGACCAGAACTGGTGAACTGGCTGTGAAATACATACCGGGATGGAATGGCGGAAAATAAACCGGAGGAAAACAACATCCTTTTAGAGCGGCGATGGGTAAGAGAAGAATCCGTGATGTAAGTAGCAGTTAGATGGACAGAGGTACAAAAAGTATGATCGGAGTTAATCATATTGGGAATTGAAATGGTGATAAGATTCTTATCAGTGAAATGAGGTGTGGATCTGGGAGCAATCCCTCGAGGGAATAAAAGAACTACGCGTCTGATAATATTGTCGATCACTGAGCGGGAGAGACACCATCAGTTTCATCCATTTGGTTGAACACCGTGAGTGATTTTGGTCGGTACTGACCGTGCACCTGAAAACCACCGCTTTTGTGGTGGAAACAAGAGGTGTGATACACCAGGTTATCCGACATTTGCTGATGTAACTCTGCGTCACTCGAATCGCACATTTTGTTTTACTGAATATCCTCGTGAGCAGACGATGTCACATAAGCTTGTTCAATTCTCCGTTGGTGGTTTGCTCTTCTCGACTGTTCCTGTCATAAAACTCATTTCATGGTAATGTAGATGCAACTGATACGCGCTTTTTCACCGTCCATTTTCACTCAGTACTATGTGTTAGCTGGACACAAAATATGTATACCATATTGATAAGAAAACTTACTTTTGGTGCTAACACTTTAGAATGATGACTGTCGTTTGGCGGTGATTTTAGTCAGAAAAGTACCTCCTACTAAGTACGATTCGTTATTTACCGTTTGTCACTGTTCTTCACGTTCTGGGACTCATGCACTTTGTTGTGCCGAAATAGACAAACTGCTCAATACTCACCCATTGGGGTGCATCAAACAAATACCTGTATTGGAAGCGGAAGAAAGCCCTCGGCGAAGCCACAGTATAGGAGCACCGGCCTTTGTGTCCCAAATTGCAATCAATCGATGAGCTAATAAAAATGAATGTTGTTGAGTAATTCTTTCACCTAAATGCCTAAAAGATCCGATTAATGCTGGCGTCGAGACTGTTGAAACAGTACTGCGTGTTGTTCATGCGAAAGAATTGAGATTTGTGAATTCAGTAATTAGAAATGTACTCATCTCTCGGAGATCGAGGCCACTCATCCATCTAGACAGCACTTACAAGGCGTAATGCGTGACCATAGGACACTTTTACACCCGAAGGTCATATAGGATATGTAAAGCCGCCAGTATTTCTAGTCGGGACTGTAGTGATGTGTTGAAATGTGCGAGGAGAAAAAATTCCAAATATATTAGGTGTAGAAGGTAGCCCGCCGTCTACCGTTGATCATTCATCTGACTCCTGTAGCATACTCGGTTGTGTGTTCGAATCACGTCGGGCTCACCAGTTTTGTAGCGTACTTCTTCGTCTATGTGGTACACTAAATTATTGTCAATAATATCTCAGACGAAACCATCAAACTAAGATGGGCGGAGGAGCGTGCTGTGATAAAAAGGCCAAAAGAGTGCACACATTGGGAATTAAAATGAAACAAAAGGTGTGACACAAATTCACAGTTGTTCAGCGTTCTTGTGATCAGGAAATGAGCGCCGAAGAGCCAATATCCGCTAATGTCTTCAGTTCAGTTCGGTCTGACAGCCATCCGTTGAACAGAACGAGATGCCAAGAGACGCCGTTGAAGCTTCTAAAATGTTTTGTTTCTCACAGTTAGTTCTGACCGATATAATTCCAAGACACTCCAAATCAGAAGACGAGACCATGCCAGAATGAAAGATTTATTTGATAGTGTCTTGTGGTCCAACCTTAATGATGGCCAAATTGGCGTTATTCGGGGATACTGAAGAAAATGGTTCGAACTGATGAAGTCATTTTTAGGGAAAATAAGAATGGTGTTCCTACTTTTGCGGCGACTTTTGTTTAAGTTAGCCAATTTGTAGTATATAAGAGTTGCGCAAGGCTGTTACCGCTCAGACCTGTTGACTGTCATGGCCGTTGCACGTGCTTTCGTTGATGACTGAGAGTTTCTCCAGACATGTAAAAGATGCCTATAAATTGTTCTCAAGATTCGAGGAAGACTTTCGGTTATTTCAGCAGCAGACTTTCGCCTCCTTTTACGTGTATGAGAGTGTAAGTGCTGAGAACTGGCTTCGTACGCATCCGGCTGCACTGCCGAAAAATTTCCCTTACTATCGGGTTAAATTTTGCTGCGTGCACAATCGACGCCGAAATAGGACAGCCACTACGTTTGCGTCCACTGTCTGGCTGATGAAAAATAAGTGAGTTACAATTACGATTCTCATTTCGCCTTGTACAAATTAAAAACAGATAATAATTGTTTCCATTTCTACTTTACAGACAGAACACGGCAAAACATTACAACGTCGAGGGTGCTGGACGCTGTTCGATCCACCGTTATGACCGTAGAACTTCGGCACGGAAGTGTGCATGAAGGAGCATTTTGTACCATTGAACAACCATCTTTTAATACAACTCTTATTCTTCATTCTGTCCTCCATTTTGCATTCGTTACGGAATGGGTCTGTCCGTTAGGTGCAACGTATTACGATGTGGGTGGTTTATGTGTAGGTAGGCGCGCCTAATGGGCGTCTTGCTTCAGCTCGCGTAATTGGAGGTTGGCTTAGTAGCGGTCACGGAAGCAAAATCGTTCAGGCATGAGTTGGTCGGCTAGATCCAGTAAAGTAATCCCCATACGTATCGGACTTTCATTTTGGTTACATATATTTGTATAGGTTTATGTACATGTATATGTGCAAACGTGAACACATATTTGTATATATATATATATATATATATATATATATATATATATATATATATGTTTATAAGCATATATGCACACGTAAGAACATATTTGTGTATTTATCTATTTACTTGTATATATATTTATTTCGAAATATATGTGTATACGGATCTATACAAGTACTTACGTGTGCATAGATCCGTATACACACATATATATATATTCCTAAATAAATATATATACAAGTGATTAGATAAATACGCAAATATGTTCTTACGTGTGCATATATGCTTATAAACATATATATATATATATATATATATATATATATATATATATATATATATATACAAATATGCGTTTACGTGTGCACATATATATATATATATATATACATTTGTATACATACTTATTTGGGGAATACACCAGACCTATCTACGTTATTTAGGTATACAAATACAATTGGAGCTTATTCCTTCTTATGATCAATTTAGCTGTATAGTTCCCCGTTTTACTGTACAATTCCCACATTTGGGTATCGGTTACCGTGAGCTGTATCTTAGCCCAAATTGCTGTACCTTGACCGAAAAAGCAACTGAGTTATCGCGCACCCAATCAAATCGACGCCAAATTTTCAAATAACGCGCTGTTGGACCACAGAACGCTACCGATTTATTTACAGTCTTTTTGTATTGCGCGGTGATGATGATCAGAAAGGTGTGTGTGTGTGTTCTACATTAAAACGTCGGTACAACAAAGGAGTGTTGCACCAAGGGACGTTGAAAATCATGGAAAAAGTCGGAAAGGTACAGGTGCCTACACCCCTTTACCAGTCCAAAGACTGGATTCACTCGGCTATCCCCGAGACTATCTCACCGCTCTCTGTATGTCGTAGTCACTTCACATGTTTACAATCGCTTTCGTGCACTCAGAAATACACAAACCACGACTATCCCGAAAGAAAACTGACGAACCCAAATGATGGCAAACTAGAACAACATTGGGACGTAGTAAATAATGAAATGGGCAGTCAGGTTATTTTGGCCTATAAAAAACCAAGCGACAATTTCCAAACGATGTTTGCAAAGCTAAACGCTCCATAGTGTTAACATGGTCTACGTCAAGGTCCTTAGCCATATGTTGCACAGAGGGTAGGGCATGTGCTTGTACTCAATCAGCGGCCTCCCTCTAATTCCTCTAACCTTGAATGGTTCTCAAAATCAGCCAACATAGCTCGAATGTTGTTGGAAAGCCCTTATATCCAAGGCATGCGTAATCTTGTGTCCCCCGACTTTGAGAGTAGAGGCCTGTCCTCAAATGAAACGGAGAAGTTGCCTCGGTGTTTGGCACCATGGTCACTGAGCTTGTTGCCGGACACCGGCTGTCTTAGCCAATGTTTTGCTGACATAACAGGTCTTCCAAGTATGGCGTTCCGCAGTCTGTCTTATGGGCTTTCTTCGGGTGGGTTGCATACGATACTCCTGACAACTTGAGCCAGAGCGGGTTGCAAGTGCCCCACCAGATATGTGGACTTAGTGGATTGGCTGATTACGTGGGTCACCTGAAATTGTGCTTCTTGAACCAGCCAAAACTCTGAGTTCGCAGGTAAGAACTCGGTAATCCTCACGCGTACTGAAGATATGTCGCACTGTCCAACTTCTAATACATTTTTAACGTCCAGTGCTGGCGCCTTCTGCAAACTAGCCGCTTTCACCAGTGAAATGAGCTTAAGTAGATATGAAAATTTAAAAATACCTTCAGGTTATTCAATAGGATTCTGAAATACCTTTATCAGATAAAGCGGTTGAAAGCAATTGGAAATAGGATAATGGAAAGGACTCACGTCAGTGATGAGAAATTCTGCAGGAAATTCGAAGATGGCGCCTGCGTGCTGCAAACACATCGTTCTTGTGACACGGACATGTCCCTACTTTCACAGTTCCCGAGGTTCACAAATGACGAGCGTTTGTTGACCAGATGCTGCCTAACCTCCGTTAGATCATTCGGACATTCCTGTGGCATACGGAAATCATCCTTGACGTGATCCCAGCAGTGTCCAGCATAGAAACATGAGCCTTTTTTTGAATTCCGGCCAAACTTTCACAGCACGTTTGCAGTGCTTCAACAAGACTCGCTGCAGAGAATGTTCGCCTGGCACAGGAGGACTTACCGTTTATACTTTCAAAGTCCCTTCGAGTATTCTGTAGCCGCTTCTCCACTCGCATTAGTGAATCTGGGGGACTATGAAAGTAGGGACATGTCCGTGTCACAAGAACGATGTGATTGCAGCACGCAGGCGCCATCTTCGAATTTCCTGCAGAATTTCTCATCACTGACTTGAGTCCTTTCCATTATCCTATTTCCAATTGCTTTCAACCGCTTTATCTGATAAAGGTATTTCAGAATCCTATTGAATAACCTGAAGGTATTTTTAAATTTTCATATCTACTTAAGCTCATTTCACTGGTGAAAGCGGCTAGTTTGCAGGAGGCGCCAGCACTGGACGTTGTAACGGTCATTCCGATTGTGAGCAACGCGTAGCCAATTCAAAATGAATCCCAAAACTAGAACAAGACTGATACGTAGTTTCTACGGTGCTGGATTATCAAGTTATACGCATATAAATATATACAAACCTCAACTGTACGGCCACAACGTCCAACAACGGGGACCACAGTTCAAAAAATGCCAATGTCAGGTACCACCGTCACAGCAGTCAGAGTTCAAGTCAAAATTATGCCACTTCACGTGAGCAAAATATAAACAAGTGTTGAAGTGTAGTGATTGATGCACGTTGTATTTGTTCAAGGGTCAATAAAATAAAGAGGATAGTTTCAACAATACAAGTATATGACAATGGCTAGGGATGATTTCCGCGCATGTACGTTACACCGCTCACCAAATCCTCCCATGAAGCGGTCACCATCCAAGGAGTAAAGAGGGGTACTGATTTGCCCTAACCCACCTAGACCCTAAGTCAGTGCATACGCAGGTCGCTATGGATTTCGTCCATCGTCGGCCAGTCGCAGACACGCTTGCAGGCTTCTTGAGGTTATGCTCCTGCTCTCGACGTCTCAGAGTTTCTTCTGAGAATGATACGACATTATCCGTATACGAAAAGGGGCTTCGATGTGATTGGGATGCGTAGACAGATTATGGAATGTGGGTGAAAAGGCTGCCTGAACAAGAGTAAAGTTCGTGGCAAGATGGAGGCTGAGGATTCGTGATGAAAAATGGAGATGGTTACAGGTTACTCGAACATCAGGGGTCAACGTGTGTTGTTATCAAATAAGAAGTATGTTTGACTCGCAACTTGCATACACTTGCACACAGGTTGAATAATAGTACAAATAGGTCACGAGAGAAGAGATCATTTTACAAACGGTCAGCAAGTGCTTGTTCAAGAGTCTTCGCTACTTCACAAACAACGTCGTGTCGTGTGATAAACCAAGGTTTGGACAGCTAACTCCATAGTAAATCGTGAACACCGTGTGAAGTTAAACACAAATATACTTCAAAGTCGGTTTTGGAGGGTTGGGTCCTACGGGAAAAAGCATGAGGAATAAATAAACTAATTCCGTTTCATCTGGTATCAGCAGACATGGATTTAGCTTGGTCTGCAGCGTCGACCTCGCCCGTACCACTGTCACCTCCGAGCAGACATATCTTACGGATATCTCACAATACGTCTCCTTTGTTCGTTCTCCCCACCACTGTGCGCACGAGGCCATCGATTTCTGTACTGCAGTCCTTGATCACTCTAACCGGCCAATCGTCTTTATGTAAGTGGCTCTCCACGAGGATGACGGCATCACCACATCTGAACGACCTCTGTTTGGAGATCCACTTTTGCCGAAGATGCAGCGTCGGTAAGTACTTCCTCTTCCGATGTTTCCAGAAAGCCCGTGACAGGCGGTTCACTTGTTTCCATCCAACGATGTACTTTCCACGCAGGGTTTCCGGTGTGGTTGCTCCTACGTTTGACCGCAGTATTACCAGGTCGTTGGGGGTAAGTGCCGGTTCGCCCTCCGGGTCCTGGACGATCGGCATCAGGGGTCTGTTGTTCAGTATGCCTTCTACTTCTTTTAGTCAGGGCCGTGATTATTTTCCTAATCGATCGTATCAGACTTTCTCAAACGCCACCACGATGACTGGCATATAGTGGGTTGAAGTGCCATTCTATCCCCTTTGCCACGGTCTGGTTTTGTATTTTGGCTTGGTCCAGGCAGTCCCACCATTTCTCTAACTCCTTGTGAGCTCCAACAAGGTTCGAGCCATTGTCTGAGTATACGTTCTTGGGGACGCCCCGCCTCGCAATGAACCTTTGAAAGGCCATTAGAAATGAATCGGTGGTCATATTATGCACTACTTCAAGATGGACTGATCTGAATTGTAAACATGTTATCGGGCAGCCACATCTCTTTTGCGTGCTCCTTTGCCGTCGTAATGGGCCAAAGCAGTCGACGCCTATTTCCACGATTGAGATGTCACAGCTGGAAGGGGGCCATCATTTGTTGGCCTGCTACCGCTCTCCGGCAACGACAAATGATGCAGTTGCCTATGACTAGCTTGACCGTCGCTGGTTCCTTTGTCACCCAAAATCGTCGACATATATTGTTCAATAAGTAATTCAAACCTGCGTGTCCCTCTTCTCGATGTACATGGTCTATCAGGCATCTCGTACTCTAGATTTGAATTCATCAGCCGCCCTCCAACCCTTGGTAGGCCGTTGGCTCGCATAGGGTTTAGTCTTCGGATACTGCTGTACAGCAGCCTGCTTCCTTTGGTGTAATCGTCTATCCTGGCTAGCTCATGGGCCCGAGTGGGAAAGCGTCTAGTTGTATTAGGCGTAGGAGATCAAGTTCGGCTTGATTCAGCTCGCCCGGTGGTATCGTCCCCACGTTTATTCTGTTTTGTGGTCGTGCGCCTTTCATAATCAATAAGAGTACTTTGTATCGTGTCCACCAGACCATGGCTCTTAACATTTTTGTCCAGTTGGGAAATTGGCACAGTTTTTATATTAGGCTTAGGCTTCCCGTGGATTTTGTAACTAGTATCAGTCTTTTGGTCTCGATATCGCCATCATCAGGCATAGGCATTAGTAGCGTTGACCACATCTCTTTAGCTGCAGTTAGAAAATCAGGTCCCATTGTCCACATCCGCAACCTCTCTAGTGTTTTCAGGCCCCTTGAGCAGAAGTCGGCCGGGTTGCTGGCGGACTGTACACAGTGCCATTGATCGGTTTCAGCCGACTCGTGGATTAAAGTAGGTGTGTTGGCCACGAAGGTGCTAAAGCGAGTTGTAACGTTGTTTATGTAGTGTAGCACCGTTGCTGAGTCCGTCCAAAAGTTTGGTTCCCAGTTTATCTGATCAAAGCATCCTCTAATCGGCGTCGCAGCCGTCACGGCCAGTACTGCTGCCGTCAGTTCCAGCCTCGGAATGGACACAGTTTTCGGTGGAGCCAATCTCGCCTTTGCGAATAATATCTGACTGTGCCGCCCACCATTTTCGTCCACCCAGCAGCCATAAGCCACTACCCCGAAGCCTATTTCTGATGCATCAGAAAACAAGTATAGTTGGGCATCGTTCGTGCACTTGATTCCTGTCAAGCATCTTTGTATTTTGATCTCACCAAGTCGCTCCAGGCTGTGCAGCCAGTCGCGCCATCGCTTATCGTCGTCATCCTGGAGAGGTTCGTCCCAACGCGCCCCTCTCTGGCACAGCGATTTCTGCAACCACTTTCCCATGGCGAATCGAAACCCAAGGGATCATAGATGCTTGAGACTGATGATAGAATTCCTCTCCGTGTGCCTGGTCGTTTGGACAGGTCCAGAGCGAATATGAGTTTGTCACCTCCGGGTTTCCACTGAAGGCTAAGCGTGCGCTCCGTTTGTGAAGAGGATCCCAAAAGCTCCATCGTACACTCCATTTTATCGGACTTCGGAATAACGTTAAGCACCTCTTGGCTGTTTGAAGTCCATTTAGTGAGGCTGAATCCTCCGGCATTTAGAGTGGCGATCAGTTCGGTCATATGAAGAATAGCAGTATTTGAGTCGCCAAAGGAACACAAAAAATCGTCCACGTAGAAGTGGTCCATTGCTCCTTCTAGCAAGTTGCTGGTGCCGCCGAAACGCTTGAGGGTTTCATGGAGGGCGAAATTAGCACATAAGGGGGATGATACCGTCCCAAAAGGAAAGCACGGTCGGCCTGTACTCGTCTGGAGCGCGACATGCGTCGCTTTCGGACCACCAGAGAAGACGAAAGGTGTCCCTGTCTTCAGCGAGCATCTTCACTTGTAGAAGCACTTCACGTATGTCCGCAGAGGCGGCCACTTTTCCTAGCCGAAAAAGACAAAACCTCGACAAGTGGTATTGTCCAGTCTGGGTCCGTAGTATAAAGTCGTTGAGTGGCACACCCTGACATTTCGCGGCACAGTCGAAAACCACCCTGACCTTTCGCAGCTTCTTCGGGTTCACGATCGGGTGATGAGGTAAATACCGTCTAAAATTTCCGCTGATAACCGCTTTATCCACTCTCCCTATATAAATCAAGTCTATGTTACGTTGCATGGCTTGCGTGTATTCTATCCTTAATTGTGGTTCCCGAATTAGCCTGGTTTTGAGGAAGCATAATCTTTTCCGAGCCATTTCTTGGCTGCTTGGCATAGGTTTCATGTTGGGTCTCCACGGGACAGGAACCTCGAAACGATCTATCACATACTTAGCGTTCTTGGCTACCATTTTCAAGGCCGCTCCATCTTCTCATGATGGGGCATCTCTATCAATGGCCAGGTTGGCAAATTCGGCGTTATACAGCTGTTGGACTGCCTATTCAATGTTCGCCGTTTCCACCGAAGTGCAGATGAGTTGGATTTGTTTGCCGCATCTTCCACCTGTAATACCATATAAAGTCCAGCCGAGTATAGTGCGTACTGCACAGGGTGCTCCGCCGCTTCCTATTCTTTGATCCAGGATCCAATGCGCTTCCGGTACATCAAAACCAATCAGCAGATCAATTTCGTTGTTCTGCCAAGCCTCGATCGTAACCCCGTCGAGATGCGGCCACTGAGTCAGAATCGATTGCACTGACTGAGGTGCTCTCATCGGCAGGTCCTTTACGGTGGATGCCTCTAGAGTTTCTTCTCCATCGTTGTTGACCAAGGAAACAATTTGTAGGTGCAGTTTGGTCGACTGGATGACATGGGTGCCACTCACTGTGCTCACCGCTAATGAACATTGATTCCCTCTGATCCCATATCTCTCTGCAAACTCCTTCCTTACTAGAGTGGTATCCGAGCCACTTTCTACGAAGGCCAACGCTCCTATAGCCCCAACTAAGGTTTCTACGCCGACTGCTATTACTCCCAGGCGAATGGGCCTGTTAGTGGAGCGAGACACTAAGCAGACCACACTTGGCTTCGGGGTTTCCCTGGCATTCGAAATCTGGCATTTGTGTGATAGGTAATGGTACTTCCCATGACATCCACCCTGAATACAACTGGGTTTCGTTCGGCACACAGCTGCTCGATGTGAATCGTTGAGACAGACGAAGCAAGCTTTTATTCTCTTAGCCATTTACTATCGTTCGTCAACGTCTACGTTGCGGAAACGAGGACATTCAGCTGGGCGATGAGGCGCCCTACAAATCTTACACACCGGCAAGTTTTCACCTTCGCGAGATAATGCGTGTGTGTTTGCCCATGGTTGGCCTCTACTTGGTTCCCTGGTCCAGGTTTGCGTCGTCGTAATTCTAAGTAACTTGCTTGTCTCGCGCACAAGGTGACCGAAACGACTGTTTGCTATACGGACATGACGGTCTATAAACTGCGTCAAGTCTTTGAAAGTGGTTTCTCGCCCAAAACTACTGATCCCTCCGGCTTCCTCGGCCCACCTACCCTGTAGGTCTGCGGGTAAACTGAGCACTATGGTCTGCAATGTGTGCAGTGCGTTCAGGCCTGGTCGGTACTCCAGGCGGTTCAATGCGATGCTGCAGTTCTGCATTTTTATCACCAGGCTGGCTAGAGAGCCACACTCGCCTTTGGAGCGTTTTGCCTCTGATAGTACAACATCGATTAAATTTCGGGCGACTTTAAGTGGTTGCCCAAATAGGTTTTTCAGAATTTCACGTGCCCTAGTGTAACTTTCTTCAGGTTCCAGCATCGAGCACCCGTCGATTGCTTCCCTGGCCCTTCCGCGGCAGTAATGCAGTAAATACAGGAATATCTGTCCTGGATCGGATACTCTCCTTTCCACGAAGTTCTAGTATTGTTTAACGAACTCACAGTATTGTTCTGCGCTCCCGTCGAAGGGGGACAATTCTACTCTTGGTAAGCCAATAGCGTGGTTTACACTGGCGCAAGTCGACTTTAATCGTTCCATGGAACTGCTAGGCTGAACGGCCGTAGGCTCCGTGGTCTCCAAAGTGACCTCTCGCCCTCATCTTTGGAGTTGACCTTTCCCAGAAGATTCTGCTTCTTCCCCAGCCTGCCTAAGCTGGGTTTATAATCCAGCTATTCTCACTCGATAGATGTCATCACCTTTATATTCTATACTTCCAGCTGAAGTACATGAAATAGCACCGACAGGACTAGCATATCCAGCGACGTCTAAGGAATCAGTATCACCCAAAAACACTCCAGGGACTTGCCGGGTTACTTCCTGTCCAGCTTCTTTTGTTTGTGTCCTCTTCGTGGCATTTCTGATTGATTTCCTCCTGGTGATTCCAAGTTGAGTACTGTAACGGTTATTCCGATTGTGAGCAACGCGTAGCCAATTCAAAATGAATCCCAAAACCAGAACAAGATTGATCCGTGGTTTCTACGGTACTGGATTATCAAGTTATACGCATATAAATATATACAAACCTCAACTGTACGGCCACAACGTCCTACAACGGGGACCACAGTTCAAAAAATGCCAATGTCAGGTACCACCGTCACAGCAGTCAGAGTTCAAGTCAAAATTATGCCACTTCACGTGAGCAAAATATAAACAAGTGTTGAAGTGTAGTGATTGATGCACGTTGTATTTGTTCAAGGGTCAATAAAATAAAGAGGATAGTTTCAACAATACAAGTATATGACAATGGCTAGGAAGTATTTCCGCGCACGTACTTTACAGACGTTCAAAATGTATTAAAAGTGGGACAGTGCGGCATATCTTCAGTACGCGTGAGGATTACCGAGTTCTTACCTGCGAACTCAGAGTTTTGGCTGGTTCAAGAAGCACAATTTCAGGTGACCCACGTAATCAGCCAATCCACTAAGTCCACATATCTGGTGGGGCACTTGCAACCCGCTCTGGCTCAAGTTGTCAGGAGTATCGTATGCAACCCACCCGAAGAAAGCCCATAAGACAGACTGCGGAACGCCATACTTGGAAGACCTGTTATGTCAGCAAAACATTGGCTAAGACAGCCGGTGTCCGGCAACAAGCTCAGTGACCATGGTGCCAAACACCGAGGCAACTTCTCCGTTTCATTTGAGGACAGGCCTCTACTCTCAAAGTCGGGGGACACAAGATTACGCATGCCTTGGATATAAGGGCTTTCCAACAACATTCGAGCTATGTTGGCTGATTTTGAGAACCATTCAAGGTTAGAGGAATTAGAGGGAGGCCGCTGATTGAGTACAAGCACATGCCCTACCCTCTGTGCAACATATGGCTAAGGACCTTGACGTAGAGCATGCCACCGCCATTGGGCTTTTAGCTAAGCAGATGGAATTCTCTTCTCACCTAGTTAACGGTCTAAATGCATCGCGGTCATGTGCCTAATCTCACAGAGCTAGCGGCCACATCCGTTCACGGTAAAATAGCCCCACAATCTCCGGCTTGTGTCGGCACCACCTCATCCAAGATGTTAGGGCATCAAAGGGCTCCATACCAGCAAGCATCAATCTGAGCACTAGGGAAACTCGTGAGCCGGAAGGTGCAAGCCACAGCCCCGTCAATTCTTTTCGCTAGCCGACTGAATATTCGGGACATCATTCTTGGTAGACTTCAGCTCACAAGTAATAACTGTTCAACCTCACTTCACAGGCAGCCCCAGTTAGTGAAGCTTTGATTCGGCCGCAGCCAATAGACATCCACGAATACTTACCGTAAGCTTCCGCTGACACTGAGCCTCGGTTCAAGTCGTAATTGAGATGGGTACTTGTCCTTGCTGGCCGTGCTCACCCGACAGCATGCATTGAGTTTCTTCGACATTTCAGTCGTCTAGTTTTCGTTTTGTGGATAAGGCTGCTAACACCTTCACTGGCGGCACACCGTCAATGTAGCCATCCCCTTCTTCTGTACTGACCACTCCTGTCACCACATACCACTATCAGAATCTCCTGTACGAGTTTTCTGGATTGTGCCAACCTACCAGCGTGCCACCACAGAAGTCGACCGAAGTATCGAACCACACATCACGGTTGGTCCACTGGTTCATTGCCGAGCCAGGCGATTAGCACCCGACAGGTTAAAATAGCCAGGGCCGAGTTTCAGCACGTGATGGATCTTGGTATTACCAGGCCTCTTCAAGCCCGTGGGACGCCCAACTAAATATCGTACCAAAAATGTATGTTGGCGATTGGGGACCTTGTGGCGATTATCGGGCCCCAAAAAATAACAATGTGCCCGATCGCTACCCAACCCCACACGTCATAGACCTAAAGAAAATTTTAAGCGGTTGCAAGATTTTCAGTCGCATAGATTTGGTTCACGCATACAACCAAATTCGAGGTATTTCTAGTGACACACCAAAGACAGCTGCAATCGTGCCCTTTTGGCCTATTTGAGTTTTTCCGAATGCCGTTCAACTTCTGCAATGCTGAACAAGCCTACCAGCGGCTCATAGATCTGATCTGCCATGGTTTAGAAGGGGTTTACACTTACTTAGATGCCATCGTAATCGCTGGCGCAACCCCTGATGACCACGCTGCGCAGCCATGAGCACCGGTTGAAAGTTTGTCTCAAAATGGGGCAACTGTCAAATCTGCGATACTTTCATTCGGTCAGGATGGTAGTGATTTCCTCAGGCTCGAGATGTCATCCCCTGGTGCTTCGCCCAGGCTATTCTCGAATATCCCGCACCTTCATCCTTCAAAAGGTTCCGACTGTTCGATGGTTGAGTCCACGTCTATTGTCTTTTTATTCCTAAGTGTGCCCAGATTCACTACGCGTTAAGACCAATGCATTCGGACTTCCCGAGAATGCCCTTTCCGCCTTTGCCGAAATGAAACAGTCTATCTCCACCATGGCTCCCGTTGCACATAACCTACCAAACTCTCCCTAGGCACCGTCAGCAGATGCTTCAGACCTAGCTGTTTGTGCCGTTTTACAACAGAAATTGAACAGCACGTGGCAACCTATGTAGTTCTTCTCCAGAAGTCTTCAGCCTGCCGAATCCAGGTATGGCACTTTCCACAGGGAACTTTTATCAGTTTACCTGGCAGTCCATCTTTTCCGGCAGACATTTTACCATCCCGAGTAACCACAAGCCAACCGTCTTCGCTGCTCGGTCGGGTACAGACAGGTATTTTCCTAGGGAATCCCATCACCCAGGTTATATCACTCAGTTCACAGAGACTATACGACTCATCTCAAGTGAGCTTGACTTCATGGCAGATGCTGTTTCTCGCACCCAACTCACCACGCCAACCAGTGGCAATGACTAAACAGCCATTGCTCCAGCGCCAATACATAACCCAGAAGTCGAGCAACTTCATCACAGCAGTTATCTCTGAATCAAACCAGTGCCTTTTACTTTGTCGGATGGAACTACCTTGTGAGACGTGTCTCACGATGCTCCCCGTCAACCTGCACCGTTTGCATTCAAGAAGGACGTCTTTAGAACACTGCGGAGATTGTCATACCCCGACATATTAGCCTCGGTTATACTCCCGACTGGGCTTTTCTCACGGTCAAGAATGAAAAAGGATATAAGTCAATGGGCACGTAGTTTCCTAGAGTGTCGGTGACTTAAATTACACAGGAGCACAAAAGGCCCTCTCGGCAAGTTTACCACACCAAATGCACGCTTTCATCATGTGCGTGCCGATCTAGTAGGTCCTCTGCCCTTTTCTAAGGGGTTCTCTTGTTAACGTGCGTCGACCAATTTCTAGGTAGGCCGAGGCTATATCTTTAATTGATGGCCGATCCGAAACAACGGCATATGCTCTCCTAGGCCGACGGGTAACCCGGTTTTGATGCCCCGCTATTGTCACCACCGATCAAGAAACGATTTCCAAGGTTCGTTCGCCTCCCTGATGCATGTACTGGGACGCGAACAGGTGAGAACTACGATGTATCATATATATGCCAACGGCTTGATGGAGCTCCTTCTTAAAGGACTCAAAGCGGGTTTAAGAGAGTATGCTCAACCAGCAAAGGAAGAGGCCTCTCTTTCTGCCTTGTTAGGCACTAGCAGTTCGGTGAAAGCCGACCAGCATTCAACACCGTACGAGTTATTGTTTGGGTGTCCTCGTCGATTGTCCGGGGAACTGGTTGCACCACAATCTTTGCAGCCTTCCGACTATTCCGAATACACCCAACGCCCATTTCAGCTATGCGTGACCTACACGCAGGATCGACTAGATTACAGGACTTGCCAGAAATGATGCCTAAAGAGCTGTTCACCTGCACAACCAACTCCCTGCCCGCTGGAAGTACTCGGGACAGCTTCATGCTCCTTAACGAGGCTCACATCAAATTCGAGAGCAAAAAGAAGAGTTACTTCCGTAGCTACCTGAAGGTGGCTGAGTTTGGATGTGTAAGTTCATGACCGGAAATCACTCTAGACAAAAACATAACAGCTTAGCACCTAGCCCCAATCCGTTTGTAAGTTGTTCAGTACCACAAGGCTGTGCGTCACTTGTCTGCTTCCTGTTAAGACATCTGGATGCCGCCAGTTGAGAGACACATTTTTGACTGCCCCGCTTACGAACTGTTGAACCTCTAGCTCCCTTAGCTAGTTCTGTGTCCGGTGTCGCTCCCGAAGGTAAACGTAAACGATGTTGTTTCAATAAAAACCATCCCTCATCTACTTCGCTGGCTTTTTCCGTCTTTCGGCAAGCTTCGGTACATTCTGTTTGTTGCCGGCTCCGTAGACCATTCTCGGGATCTAGTCAGCACCTAGTATCCGGAGTACTAAATGTCATCTAACTTAAGGGCATACGAGAGGCCATTTCCTTAGATAGACCATAACCGGTTTTTATGGGGCTAGAGAGGCCTTTGGATAAAAACTCAACGGTGTCTAGCATCTACTTTCATAACTCACCTGGGTGCACGGCATCATGAAGCTGGGTTCCAAAAGACCACGAAACCCCGGTACAGTGTCGCCATCGTGATCGGGTTGTGTGAAAACCCGAAAGTATCTTAGACTTCGTTTCTGTTGTACCTAAACTTGATTGATATTTTATTTATAATAGTAATATTTTTTTCTGAAAACAAAGACGGAGGACGAGAAAACGAACGTTTTTATATTTCTTAGTCTTCTCTGCACATGAAGCCACTTAGAAAGACTACCAGTGCAATCGCGTTCGTTTTTTTCTGGCCCTCTGAGTTGTTTTTGCTAATAGGGATTCTCCTGCCAAAACTTCATCTCACTGCGACAAGGATAGGTGCGTGAAAACAGAAACCACCCTTGCTTCACCGTCTGTACGCATGTGAAGGTTTTGGCGGGCCTAGCCTTTTTCTGGAAACCCCGGCCTGAACTTAGCTGGCAGGCAACTTGCTGCAACGGCTTTACACACCCGACTCAAGGAAGAACATATTTACTTACCTGAAGTATCGGAGCAAGTATCGAGCCATAAGGCAATGATGTGGGCAAAAAAACGTGCCATTCCCAACGTTTTCTCTCGATGTCCAACACATGATTACCTATTTGTAGTACACATCGTTTTCGTAACTGTCATTTTTTGTCGCTTGTGTCAGTCACGACACTTCCTTCAGCAGAAGTGGACACTATCGCAAATTAACATCTCGAAGAAGTCTCCCTCCGTCTTCTATGGATGAGTTGTGTAGTGATACTGCACTCACTTCCGGCATTCATCCTTATGCTACCTCATGAATAAAATTTGTTTCATGGCTCCGAAACATGCTGTCCCTGGTTCGAGCCCCAGGATGAACGATGCTCCCGTGAGTCTTCCTCGATCGGTTCCCGTTCTGCCCTCTTTGCCCTGCAAGTTCGAAGGAACGAACCTGTGGCCCGACTTTGGGTTTTCAGCCGGAAGCGAAGCATCCTTCCATACGTGACTGTAGGTATCTACGGTCTCCGCAAGCCCTTCGTTCCGTTGGCATCACACACCAAAGCTGTCTGTAATCAGTCATTTGTTAGGGCACATAACAGATCAGTCAAATTAGGGCCAATGCATCTGAAAGTTTATTAACTCATTTAGGCTTCAGCCCTGTCAATCCTCGGGTCGTTCCTCAGAGGCTGGCACGATATATGCAGTCTCGGTTCCTCATCCAAGGAATGGAACGCTCACAACGGTAGCAGTTGATGGGTTTTGGTAACTATGTTGTTTATTCCGTAAAACTGATAGGCTATGGGAGAGTGAACAAGTTAACGGCCGGAGCTGACGAGCTGGAGTGAGCCTTGGGGCTAGAGTTGTGCGGATCAGGATAACGATGCTGCTTGTCTGCCGGCATCAGGTGGGGTTAAACAAACAGACCATTCACGACCGCCGGATTGAAGGAACTGAGTCTGAGCTGAATTTCTGGTCTATCGCAGAGCCTGGTGAACGTTTGCTTGATCAGCTGCTAGTCTCAACATATGACTGATAAGAATCCCCCAAGTGTCCTACAAGACTTTGAAAACTGGCCCATGTGTCCGACCGAAGAAGACTATCATGCCGCACTGGTTGAATCGGATCTGGATGTGTGGAAGAACTTTGACTTAGAGCTGTCCTGACTATTAGCCACCTAATGTAGATGAGAAGGAAAAATTCATGAAGGAAGATTGCCCATTGCTAGAGGAAGACCTACCACAGGAATTGGATGCTTATGGGAAAAGGTAGTCGTTCTCATGTAGACCTGAGTATAAATACCTAGTCGAAAACAGAGCGCACCTGAGCTCTAAGTTCGCAGTTGCATTTAAGTGAGTTTGGTGCCTGCAAAGCCACCACATCAGCCCTCCTCCGGAAGGACGACCGAGTAGGAAGGCTCCGACCTATGACAGCTTCATGAGTTGAGCCAAAATCCAGCTGAAGAAGATGCAGCTGATGTTCGGTGACACTGGGACTGGAGACAAGGATATCATCGATGTAAGGGTAAACGGAGGGTAGCCCGTGGGTAACATCGCCAGCAAACGGCTGGAACTTTTGGGATGCGCTGCGCAGACCAAAGAGCATACGGAGAAACTCAAAGTGGCCAAACGGAGTGGTAACAGCGGTTCTTGAAAAGTCCCTCTCAGCGACCGCAATTTGATGATGGGCTCAAGCGAGGTTGATTTTGCTGAAGTTGTTGGGTCCAGCGAGGGCTGAAGGGATGTCAGGAATGCGAGACACATAATGATGATCTGGCATTATAAACCGATTGACGCCACGATACTCACCACACGGACCCCAGCCGTCTGAAGTCTTCTTCGGCACCATAAGCAGTGGAGAGACCCACGGGCCGTCAGTGGGGTGATGATGCCGAGGTCCATCATTTGCTGGAATCCGCGATAAGCCATGGCGGTTTTGCCTGCGGCCGGACGACAAGGATGGGCAAAGACAGGAGGTCCTGAGGTCCTGACATTATGTACAGCCGCCGAGAGCACGGCAGGTAAGTTTTTGCAGGCCCGGTGAGAGGCGGAAGCTCAGCCAAGATTTTGGCGAATGAGTGGTTGGCTTCAGGAGCTACGAACCGTTGAACAACGTTGACTAAGCACACAAACCCAAAAGCGGCAAGACAAGCTTCAGGGCCGGATTACTTACGAGAACCCAGAAGTAGCGAAATGTTGAAATAATTCAGAAAACGAACACCTATGATCGGCTAGGAGGCACCCACAATGACAAAGGTCGGCTGAAAATCGAGGCAAAACAATGAACTCAGTTGAGACATCTGGTACCAAAAGGAGTTATGTGAGCCTCTTTGGCTGCCTGGAGCTCTAAGGCATAATGACGCCGGGGCCTGGGGTGAAAAGGCTGACGCGGTGTGACTAAATACGCGTGTATTCAAAAAGTAAATGATCAAACAGTCACGTAGAAGGGCCGTGCGTGCATGTGCGTGCGCCAGTAGAGTCAGCTGACTGCGGAACGATAAATATACGAGGCAAATTGCAGTGAACGATATAGCTGGGCTGGGAAAAAATTCAAATCGGTGAACTTCCCGACCGAGGAGTAAAAATCAATACAAGCTCTACAGTACTCCTCTCCCAGCCTTCCAGCCTTAGCAATGACAGAAAATCTCGCTACGGGAACTGAAGCGAAACGGGCCCGAGTATGGTGGGTGCAACGGGGATATGACAGCATCACAACGGAGAAAAACATGAGAGGGTGCAGTTAAGTATTTGGGAACGCAGGTGAGACGAATGGAGGGCCAAGTTCGAAGCGAACGGAGTGATTTCATATACAATTGAAATTGCTGAACGCAATATAAAGGGTCAGTAAAATCATATCGGCGCCCGAAAAACTCCCCGGGAAACTAGAGGGGTATGTCGAATGCCACATCAGCGGGACAAAACCCAAAATCTTCCTTTAAGGCATGGCCTATGGATAACATGGTTAACCGAAGGCTGGCTGTCCACTTAACAGAATGAAGGGCGGAGGTGAGAGAAAATTTTAATTGTCTACGAAAGCGTCCCACAAATCCACTGGATTATGGGTGATACGCCATTTTACGAATATGTTGGAATCCAAGAAAAGAAGTTAAATCACGAGAGCGTTTGACCGAAATTGTGCGTCTTTGTCCATGGTGATGGTAAATGGAACATCAGACACAGAAATCCAGTGGTGCGAGAATGTTTTGGGCGTTGTTTCACTGGAAGTGTCAGGTAGCGAGACAGCCGTGGGCCAACGAGTAAAACGTTCTACACTTGTGAGGAGGAAAAGGTATCCGTCGGCCAGTGGTGCGAGACCAATTGTATCTAAGTGGGCTTGAGAAAAACGTGCTTCTTTTGTAGGTATTCAGACGGGGGAGGAAAGTACATGCCGATAAATCTGGCTCCTTTGACAGGGTATACACTTCCTAGACCAAACAAGAACGTCTCTATTCATATTCGGCCAAAAGTGGCGATCGAAAACATGTCTAGTGGAGACGCTTGTTCCAGGGCGGGATATGAGATGTCAATGCGGAAAAATAAAGCGGCGAAGGGAGCGGGGAACAAACGGGCGAAACTTGCCAGTATAAAAGTCACAAACAGTTGTAGCACTTCCTCCAGGTAGTGCTAAGTCCTTCAACATCTAGTAGGTCGACAAGCATAGCTCTTTAGTTCTTGGCCATTCCTTTGAGACTGTGCTATCTAGGGCCAAAAAAACGCCACTGAGTCGGTTAGTGGATGGTTAATTGGGCGAGGGGGAGCGTTGGGCACGAGATTTCTGGATCTCTGTATACACGGTATGTCGGTGGTATATTGGGAAACATAATTAAGGTGTCTAACTTTCCTAGGCGAATAACGCTCGAGGCTTGAAGCTACTGCATAAGTCAAGGGCCTATGATCGGCGTAGACGATAAATTTCCTGCCTTCCAAATTGAGTCGAAAGGTTTTCGTTGCAAGACAGGTTTCAAGCGACTAACGGCCAAAGGTGCTGTAACGAATCTGTGGCCGTTGAAGTTCTTGAGAGAAAAATGACAACGGCTGTCTGGCCCCCTGAACAATCTGTAGCTATTCGGCGCTAACGGCTGTTTGTGAGGCATCTGCCCGCAATACCAGAGTAGTGCCGTCATCATTGCTTAAGTGAGCGAGTGTGAGAACTGCGGACAAAGCTTGCTGAGCCCATTCGGACGCTCATTTGGCTTCGGAAGTCACCGAGACCTGGCACAACCCTTTATCCTAAATTCCGGTAGGTGGTTGCAGGATCCCCGAACAGTTTGTCATGAATCGACAAAAGTAGTTGACAATGCGCAGGAAACGACAAAGACTCTTGAACATTTGGGGTTCCGGATAGCCCTGAGTAGTATTTAATTCGTTTTGGAGCAGTCGGATACCCTCACTGTCAACATGATGGCCAAGAAGCTCAACAGATTTGGCACCAAGGATACATTAAGGGGCATCAACTGAGACGCCATATTCTTGGGGGCTTTGGAACTGCTTAGTCAGAGGCTGACGATGCTGATTTTTATCCATACTAGCGACCAGGACGTCGTCAGTATACACAGAAGCAAAATTTAGATCACAGAGAACTTTATCCATGAATCACTGGAATGTTTGAGTGACTTTGGGCAAGCCAAAATGCGTATGCAAGATTTCGTGCAGCCCAAAGGGTGCCGTAATTGCGGTCTTGGGAACACCCTCAGGAGCGAAGAGAATGTGGTAATCCTCCGTTACAAGATCACGTCTGGAGAAAATGCGTTTGTCACGCAAGCTGTTGGAGAAGTCGTGAATATGTGGAATTGGGTGACTAACGGGTACCCTGGTGCTGTTAAGGGCGTGGTAATCACCACATCTGCACCAGCCACCGCAGCTCCTTGGAGTCCTGTGGAAAGGGGAGGCCCAAGGACCGCTTGGTGGGCGAATTTTCCCCAAGTTTAGCACGTGTCCGAATTCTGCTTTTTCTACCGATAGAGGCTCAGATAATAACCGACGAGGACCCGTTGAGATTGATGGACAAATGGTAACTTTGTGATGTTGGACTCTGCTTGGTGCTTTCAAGGGGGATGTTTCTTTCAGTGACTGCCGGAAAATTGTCTGAAACGGAGGAAAACGGAAAGCGAAGTGTCATGGGACGAATCCCGAGAGAGTTGATGGAGGGGCTTGAGCCGGATGCCTAAGTAGACGTGTTTCTGTCCAACAGAACACAGTATCTCATTTCAACCTCAAGGGGAAAAGCAGAAAGGAGATCAACTTCCAGAGTAGGGTAGTTAACGTCAGCAATCATGGAAATACAAGAAAACTGCCGGCGTAGACCCGGGCCAGGTGTCAGTAGCTTTCGACTACATTTCGGTACTGGGGAGCTGCTGGCTGCTTGCAAAGGGAGAGTGGCAAGTCGCAGGTTGTGCTAACCGGAGGGAACGGGGGGAACACTGATCTAAGCACCTGCATCAATCGGAAACTGCATTCCAGTAGACCGGTCGAAAATGTAGAAAAGGTGACCAGGTTCGGAGCCAATGGAAGCGATCGCCACTACTGACTGGCTGTCTCTTTTACAGAAGCCGTTGTTTAGAAAGCGCAGGATAACAGGCCACCACGAGCCTGCTCCCCAAAACGTCGGTGTTACCAACAGTATGATAGTCGAGACAAAGGGTCAGAGCGATTGCGATAGGATTTTGATCGGAACACGGAACGCCGGCGGGTAGTATGCTAGAGAACAGCATTATTCTGGGAGGTGAGGTTGGTTGATTTGCCCTGGAAATAGTAGATATGCTCGGGAGCCGGTGGTCGCGAAGTCATAGCTGCCAGCATGCTTAGAGCGTTTGCTTCCAGGAGTCTGTCAGCGATGAATGCTAGGTTCTCAATCGAAACCTCTAGGTCGAAGGATGAAAGAACTTCCTTGTTCGACGGAGGAAGTTGTTTCAACCACAGATGTCTTAGTAAAGAGTCATCCATTTTACGTGACCCCAAAAAATGCTCCATGTATGGTAGAAGTTGAGAAGGCTTGCGCTCCCCGGGGGAAAGCTTTGTTAACAACGTTTCAATGAGGTGATGATGAGACAATCCGATCCGCTGGATAGTTTAGTGCTTCATTGTCTCTTAGGGGTTTTTGGTGGGGTTTCATAAATAACATTACACACTTCCACAGGGAGGCCTTGAGCAACGTATGCCTACATTGTAGACTTAAAACGCAGGCGGCTGATGTGGAAAATTTCCCCTATTTGTGCAAGCATTGGCAATGACTTGAAACACAATAGGGAAGGTGGTTTCACAGGGACTGAAGCTTCGACAGTGTTGTGGATAATTTCGGTACCACTGGAATCCATGTCACGTGATAATGGTGCACAAAAATTAGTGGTGTGATTTGCGAAAGATGGGTGTGAAGCACAGTACCCAGAAGCCTAAACACGGGCGGAGTGACTAAATACGCGTTTATTCAAGAAGTGAATGACCAAACCCTTACATGGAAAGACCACGCGTGCATGTGAGTGCATCAGTAGAGTCAGCTGAATGTGGATCGAGAGGTATACAAGGCAAATAAGAGTGAACGATTTAGCCAGGCTGGGAAAAACTTCAAATCGATGCTTCCAGATGAGTCAGCCGAAGGGAGGGATTAACCAGAATAAATGGCAAAGCCTTCACGGGGATGCATTCGAGAGCATTTCACGCACCGCAGGCTCGGAGGTAGTTAACTCAGAATCAGTCGTAACACAAAAAAGATGAAATAAATGTAGTGTCAGACCAAAATAGACTCCACCAAACTCTCAACACGTATAGGCACAGCTGGAGCCGAAGGAACGCCACAGCTACAAAAGAAAAAATAATACGGAACGGATCCAACAATTTAGACTCACGATATATGCAGACTCGGTTCCTCATCCAAGGAATGGAACGCTCACAACGGTAGCAGTTGATGGGTTTTGGTAACTATGTTGTTTATTCCGTAAAACTGATAGGCTATGGGAGAGTGAACAAGTTAACGGCCGGAGCTGACGAGCTGGAGTGCGTCTTGCCGCTAGAGATGCGCGGAGCAAGATGGCGATTATTTCGTGTATGCGAAAACGCTACAGCCTTGAGCCTGCTTGCTCCAGTCAACCTGGTGCTTTCTTGCTTCGGCTGACGACCACTCCCTCCACCTGGGAACGGTGCGTTCGAATTGGGTCTGAATCCCGCACCTGCTTCTGAAACACAGTTTGTGGGTCAATAAGTTGTGTTGAATTGTCGGAAAAATCCCACAAAACACAGAGAACAAACAACGTGGCGAACATGTTCGTTTTCAGTTATTCGTACTGATACCAGTATATAACAATATATATGATTTACAAGATCAGAACCGAGAATGATAATCCAAATCTGTCTCTGCACTCGCGAGGGTGCTTGTAAAACTGATTACAAAGTGGAATGTTGAAGTGTTCAGGACAAAGACGTGGGCAACGGAGGCTTACGTGCTTGCACAAATACGGATTTCACGATGCTTGTCTTCCGACCATACAACACAAAAGGGAGAACTGCAGGCCTTTACTGACTCATCCGAAGTCGGTTGCAAAACCCCGATGTACGGACGATGGTGCGCGAGAGATGAAAAATGCGCTAAAAGTATCCTGTCTGCCAAAGCCCGCGTGACCCACTGAAATCGGTCTCGATCCCGCGCTTCGAGCTCAGTGCAGCCGTGTTAGCAGTAAGGGCAACACTAGCGGTATAGAGATGTTTCGACTTCTATATTTGTCAGCTTATTTTTGACGGACTTGACAACAGTGCTGTACCACGTTAAAAACGACAGGAGTCTCTTTAGTACTTTCGCCGCTAACCGGCCCACGATCATCCACGACGAAACTAAAATGAACCAGTGGAAGCATATCGCGTCCATCGATGGCCCAGGCGATCTGTGTTCCCGAGGCACGACCAACTTCTGGCAACTAGACACATGGGCGGGAGGGCCGAAATTCACGCACATGCCTCAACAGGACTGCCCCGTTTACGAACTGAAGCGATCTCTAGAATCGGAAGTGGAGATCGAAGCCGCGGTGTTTTCGGTGGCAGCCGCCGAATCGACATCTATTTTGCCTCGGATTTTCAGGTTTTTCTCCTGGTTGGAGATGCTTCGATCACCAATGTGTTTGGTCGGGTTTAGGGGTCATTTGTTCATGATAAATGGGGCCCATCCATCCAGCCGTGTAGGGGCGAGCTCATTAAACCCTGATGGACTGCGAGCCGCGGCGTATGATCGATTCAGCGTGAGCATTTCCCCTAAGAGCTTGATAATGCCGGAGGGGTGGGAGCAGTCGACAAAAAACATAACTTCCAAAAAACAACTCGAAGCATCTGAATCCCAAACTCGTTAACGGATTACTACGGCTAAACTGTAGGCTGGCCAACTCCCTCCTGAGTTTTGACGCGAAGCATCCCATATTATTACCGGCTAGATAACATTTGATGGAACTAACGATTCAACACACACCGTAGAAGGACAGGCCGGGGAAAGCCACATGGCAAGAGTCATTCGAATGCGCTTTTGGTTACTGAGAGAGAGGAAGACCGTGAAACGCGTAGTTCAACGTTGTGTACACCGTGAGAGACGCACTTCTGTCGCCAGCAAACAACACATGGCCCCGCTGCCGGTGTGTAGGGTGACCTCGAAGTGGTGGCCGTTTAATGATACCGGCCATGGCTATTTCGGACCTCTGTCGATCGGGCACGGAAAAAGGGTGCAGAAGACAAACGGGTGTATCATGACGTGCATGTAGTCCTGAGCAGCGAACTTGGAAGTTGCGCATTCGATGAACACCGACTCTTTCGTTTGGGCCCCGAGGCGCTTTGCAAACTAAAGAGGGGCACCGTCGGACGTATATTCAGACAATGGGTTGAATTTTATGGGCGCTTAACGGGAACTGCAGCGTTACACCAAAACGCGTACTGAGACGAGCTTCAAAGCCGAGCCATGGATCACGGCATACGACGGCGCCTCAACCTCCGCAAGCCAGTCACCGCGGTGGCGTGTGGGATCGCCCGATCGAGCCCACCAGGCAAATGTTGCTGTCGATAATCGAACAACAGCCGCCTGACGGTGAGACGTTGAGCATTGCCATGACCAAGATCGAGAGGATCTTGAACAATACCCCCTAGTTCTAGCGTCTGCCAGCTACCCCACCCATCTGACACTCAACCCGAGCGACCGACTGACTTTAAGGTTGAGTGTTGGATTCCAAGAGCCGGCGAACCTCCGTGTTAGCTACCCACACTGATGGAAGCAGGCAAATTTTCCGGCCGGTGTTCTTTGGATTCAATGGCTGCAGGAAATCCTACCGGCTGCGCGAACTCGACAGAAGAGGCTAACCAAAACAGGACAATTGAGGGTTGGTGACGTAATGATCTCCGACGGGCATGTTCATTTTAGCACCTGGCCCGTGGGCCTTGTCATGGTAACCATCAGCTGCTCCAAAGAACTGATAAGAACTGTCAAGGCGAGAACGGCCAAGGGAATGCTGACTCGTGAAGTGTGCAGTAGCGGCTTCCTGGAGGGTGAAGTAGGACCAGCCAAACCCACAGAATTCGGGTAGAGTTTTTACTCCCGAAAATACCCATTTACGGTGTCACCCACAGAACAATTCTACGAACCGCGATTGTTTTTTCCCGAAGTCTCAGCTTCATACCTCCGACAAAACACTCCATAAGGTTCACCTTTTCTTGCTTGTCATTGACGTTGTTGAAGGCGTTTCCCATGTGTGGTAGCATTCATGACTTGTTCACACTCCCACACCCTCTGTCACCCACAAATGCGTGAAACACGCCTCTGTTCCATTGCCCCCAACAAGAAATCTCACAGTGTTCACCGTCCTCGTTCGTCATTGGCTTTGTTGAAGAGGATTCCCGTACGTGGTAGTGGTTGTGATTTACTCATATAAACAAGTGCACGTCCACTCACAACAACCACAAATACACACACACACAAGCACACACACGTACACGCATTCGTCCGCGACGGAGCTCTCGGAGACTGCACATGATTTTTTAGGAATCTACACGCCTCCGCTCGCGCCTGCAACCGGGTAGCCTTTATTGTGGGCAATGCGGAGTAATGTCGAGACGGCTTGGCCCCCGGATCAAGTGCGATCGTATGTGAGTGGAGCATTAACGTCAGTATTATTAGTTATGTGCGCTGACAGCAGGGCATGAGTAGGTGGGAAGAATCAGCACCCCTATTCTAAAGCTTCGACTCTGCTAGGATTATTAGGGATTTTGGTGGGCGGTGTAACGATCGGTTGTAGAAAATCCTCCAAAAACAATACCATTTCGTGTTTCTTGTTATCGCTCGCTCACATACCCTACTTGCGTGCTTTTATACACCGTGTGTTTAATGGACCAACCTTTGTTTATTCGCGTCTGACGTACCGCCTTTTCATATCCCATCTTAGACCTGCCTGACGCACGCGCCTGTCTCTCGCAAGCTGCAAGCTTCGTTCTCGTTTTCTGGGTCTATATTATTGTATAACTGAGGTTCGTATGTTTTGCCTTATCGTTCATTTACTAATCTAGTATCGTAGAATTTACGGATCAGTCGGGCTTTGGTTTCGGGAATCTTTCGAACTCGGCCCAATTTTGCTCAAAGGCTTGTTACGTGGATTACACAGAACTTTTTCCCCACCAAATGGGGGTGCTGAAGCCCATCCAGCAATGGGAACAAGCCCTAAGCGTCTACTTAGCTACCATTCTAGCTACCGACAGCCATGTGTTTTTTCGAGTAGACTCTAAGGCAACTTAATCCAGCCCGTTCCACGCCATCTAGCGAGGAGGAGCGAAACACGTAGTAGACGTCGAAGGCAAGAAAGAGGCCATCAATGTAGGCCGTCTAAAATCAGCCTTCTTTGAGGTAGAATCCACCCCGGACAATCAGCTGGATGCATCCACCTGCTGACAACCTCCGGTTGGTCGTTCTGACTCGGCACTGGTGACCCTCACTGACAACTCCCTATTACCGGTTGCAACACCAAAATTTACTTCAGGCGCAGCTGGGCCCCCAAACGGAAGAAATTGACGAGGCCAGCTGATACGACAGACTACCAGACCCTCACAATTTACTCAAATCTGCTCTGCGTATCCCACCTGAACCCGGTTTAGCAATGCATGACTGCGGGACGACGCAGCTTATCAAGACGGGAGTAGCGGCAGCCCGCAATGTGCCGGTATTGTCTCCCAATTAGAATATCCGTCGGCGCCCGAGGTGCACCTTTCTTTCTTTTCTTGCTTTCCATCTGGTCCAGTAGGACAAAACTACATGGACTTTCAGGATCTCCCGTGGTTCAAACACAGCTCTAATTCACTCGTTTGCCAAGGTGACAAAGGCAATAGGCGAGACGGAACTTTCGGACAAGCCAACAAGTATGGACCCAGACATATGGTCACCTCTGCTAAGTCGGAGACAGAGTCTACCCACTGTTGAGGCGGAGGCAGTCTCGCTGCCGACACACAGCGGCCAATTTGCGTCTTAGAAAACTGCTTGGGCTGGCCTCGTTGTTGTACTCGATCTCGATGGGGGCTAGGAAAACCCCTCTTGCCGCTGGAGCCGATTACCAACCACGGGCCAAAGCCCAACTGCGTCGGCCTTCTGGGAAGGGACCCCCGTAGGGCTACCGATGTAACACAATTGCAACCACGCACAAAGTTTTTCGTCTGAACAATTATCGAAATTGGTTGCACCATTTGCTGCCCCTGCATACACTGTCAGCACACCGTTGCGTTTCTCAAGTACATGCGCATCCCACCCCTGCTTCATGCTTTCTCCCCCTTTGCGAGCTGCTGAGTAAAAGCTTTATTGTTTCGCGAACCGAGTACCACGGCCTAAAGTATCCACAAGGGGACAGATCTTGATGTAACTTAGGATAATCCTAAACATTTTAGATCAACTTTTTAAAGGGCCACGCAGAGTGATTGACTCGCCTCTATCCCGTAGTATTCGTTCCACGCAGAATTTTCTTAGTTGCCGCTTCTGTGTCCAGCCGCAGTATAAAAAGCCCTGACCAGTGCACAGCCAAATTTGAAACGGATCCCGAAGCCAAAACACGACTGATCCGTAAAATATATGATTCTGAGGTACTGAATGGATAACATTATAAAACATATATGAACCTCAAATGTGCAACGGTGCAGACTCAGAAAGTGAGAACAAAGTTTGCGATGTGCGAGAGACAAGCCAGTGCGTCAGGCAGGTCCAAGATGGTGTAAGGCATTTTTGAGCAACATGTAACCAAATTCGCAACGGATCCCGAAATCAGAAGGCGATTATCAGTGAAATTCCACGATACTAGATTGTCAAATGAACAGTGACGCGAAACAGATACGAACATCAATTATGCCATCAAAAGGACTCAGAAAAACGAGAAACTATTCCTTTCCTAATCTTAAAATCTATGAAAGCTAGTATTCCTCTACGAACCCTAATGAAATTCTTCCCTGCCTCCTTTGTCTTGACATCAATTACCTTTTTAAGTGAACATGAGTATGCATTACTGACCATTTTCTTGCATCATTCTTGTGAATATTGTATTTCCTGCGTCCTAAGCCAAAGTCCACCTGAACGTTTTCACATCCGGCCGATTCACAACTATTGCCACATTTGACTCGAAATCAATTCGTACTCGCCGTGTATTCTGTTGTCGCTTCGCCTCATTGAAACCCTCCCTAGCCTTAGTTAATTGTTGCTGCGATGTGTGAAACCCTCTTTGAAATTTGTGAATTTCCCATCTCATTCAGTGATATTGTAAACTTTGATCGTGCTTACATGCGTGCCTCTCGACCAGAGTCCAGAAATATACCATTATTATTAATAGCCGAATTGCTGCGTGCAAAAAAGGAACACGTGCTTCCGGCGGGTACAGAACAAGGACATGATAAGGCAGCGCTCTGAACGCGAACGAACGAGCTTTGATTCGTAAAAACACAGTGTGATAAACAAGTCAATAAAGTAAATAAATGAGTGATGTTAAGGAACTGTGGGACTGCAGCGCTTCATGGGGGATTTTCCATCACCGGTCGTTACATTGCCCACCAAAATCCTCCCGAACCTTAGCAGAGTCAAAGATTTGGAGTGAGGGTACTGATTCTTCCTACTTACTTAGACCCTGCTGTCCTTGCGCGGGCCTAATACTTTGTTGTCAATATTCTACTCACGATCGCACTCTATCCGGTGGCCACACCGACGTGAGGTTACTCTGCATCTCCCATGAAAACCGCTGATCGATGGCGGGCGCGAAGGGGAAATATGGGTGCTGTCCTCGGGAGAGCTGTTTGCCTCGGCTGCGTGTGCTTGTGTGAGTGTGTGTGCGTGTGGGTGTCATGGGTAAGGTCGCACTCCGGTGTATGGGAAAATAGTAACAACCATCACTTGCGGGGGATACCTTCCATGATGTCAGTGATAAACGAGGAACAATCAGCCCTGCGGCGTGTTCTGATGGAGGTCAGGAAGTATTGACGTGTATTATGTAGGTGTGATTGGCGTTCGTCTGGTTGTATGATAGAGTCACAGCTACAACCACATATGCGAAAGGTCTTCTATGCCGTCAGCGAAAAAACGGTGAGCACAGCAACGTGTCTGATGGAGGTCATGAAGTATAAACGTGTATTGTGTAAACGTGTATGTGCCAGGGTGTGTGGTGGTTCAATACGTCCACACGTGAGAGGTTCCTTTAACCACTTCAACGACGAATGATGAATTGTCTACCGGGTTTCAGTGTTAAAGGCTGCCCCGTCTTTGCTCCCGAGGAGACTGATGCTGCTTGCGTCGCAAGTTAGCGTTCCGTTGTCGGTCCTCACCTTGACAGTTCTCATTATTTCGTCAGAGCTTTCGATGGTTTCTATAACCACGCCCAAAAACCAGGTGCTGAAATGAGTGTGTTCGTCTGCGATCAGCGCTACATCCCCAACCTTGAGTGATATTTCTTTGATCAGCCACTTCTGTGGAGCCTGCAGAGCCTTTGAGCATTCCAGCAGCCATCGCCTCCGAAAAACCTTGGCAAGATAGTTTGCCTCATTCCATCCGTGGAGGCAGCTCTCACGAAGGTTTGTCTGCCCTGGGAAACCCTCGTTCAACCTCAAGGTCAGCGAGTGGTTCCGGATGAGCTCCAGATCGGTGGGTTCGCCGTTGGTTACTGGAACCAGTGGGCGGTTGTTCAGAATTTTCTCGACCACAGCCAAGAGGATGCTGAGTGTTTCGTCGTCGGGCGGCTGTTGCTCAATGGTCGACAGCACTATTCGCCTGGCGGAACTGATCAGGCGTTCCCATACGCCGCAGCGATGACTGGCCTGAGGAGGAATGAAGTTCCATCGTATACCATAGGCCACGGTTCGATTCTGCTGTTCGTCCCTGTTAAAGCTTTTGTGCAAACGCTGCATTTCCCGTTGAGAGCTCGCAAAGTTTGACCCATGGTAGGAGTATATGTCTGCCGGCACGCCTCTTCGGTTGAAAAAGCGCTGCGGAGGCCGGAGGAAAGAGTCGGCTGTCGTCGAATGCTCAAATTCTAAATGTGCCGCTCGCGATTTTATGCACGTCATGATGCATCCGTATCGTTTTTCTAACCTCTTCCTACACTTGATCCACAAGGGCCCGAAATAGTCCAACCCGCTGTGGCTGAACGGCCACCAGCCCGGAGCCACTCTGCATTCTAGCAGCGGGGCCACTTGTTGTTTGCCCGCTGCGGAATTGCATCTCCTACAGTGTACACAACCACGGATTCCGCATTTTGCGGTAGCTCTTCCTCTCAGTAAACAGAGGTGATTTCGGATGACGCCTGCCACGTGACTTTCCCCGGAATGTCCCGCCAAGGCGTGGATGTGTTGAACCATTAGTTCTGTCACCGGTAGTTGAGCCGGTGGCAATATGGGTACTTCGTGTCAAAGCTCAGGCGGGGGTTAGCCAGCTTACAATCTACCCGTAGTAGTCCAGTAATGAGTTAAACTGCTCAAGGTCGCATCTCGGAAATGATATTCCTTTGTCAGTTGGTCTCTTTTCTTCGACCCTCCCGAGTTTTCGGGTGCAAGCCTCCCGTTGTATCATCTTGTATATATCGTGTTCTGCGGCTCGTACTTCACCGGGGCTTACCGGGCCCACTTGTATCCGGCCGGAGAGGTGGATCCCTTTCATGACTAGCAAATGTCTCCTGAGCCTGGCCAACCAAGCTAATAAACGAAGTGTCTTCATCCAGAAAGGAAGCCTGACCAATGGTGAGAAAGTGAATATCTCTTCGACGAATGCGGCCGTCGACACCATGCCTTTGATCTCCGGTTCCTATTCCAAAAAGGGGTTTTAGTTCATACACGGGCCAGTCCTGTTTAGGCATTTGCAGGAATCTCGTCCACGTGTCTAGTCGCCAGAAATTGGTCGCACCTCGAGAGCACAGATCGGCTGAGTTATCGCCAGACTGTACATGTTTCCACTGGTTCATCGCAGTTTTGTCGTGGATGATCGTGAGTCGGTTAGTAACTAAAGTACTAAAGCGGCTCCTGACGTTGGTAATGTACTACATTACCATCGTCGAGTCTGTCCAGAAACTAGCTGACCAAATATAGAAGTCAAACCATCTCTTTACCGCTTGTACTGCCCTAACTGCCTACACGGCTGCATTGAGTTCAAGGCGCGGGATCGAAACTGATTTTAGTGGGGCAACACGGGCTTTGGCGAACAGGACCCTCGTAGTGCATTGCCCATCTCCCGTGAACGGACTTCGGATACGTCAGAAAAGGTGTGTAGTTCTCCCGTCCGTGTTGTGTGACCGGGGAGCAAACACCATGGGGTCCTTATGTCCACTAGTTTCTTTAAGGTGTTCGGAAATTCCTCCCAGCCCAGCAGGTCTTCCCGGTCTAATGGCTGGCCCTAATCGACTTTCTTGCGGCAGAGCCGCCGCAGCAATATCTCTACGAATAACAGCTAGGGAGAGACGAGACCGAGCTTATCGAACAAACTAGAGACATCAGACAGTATGCCCCGACGAGTTACTGGCAGCTCGGGAAAGTCCTCAGAGCAACAGCTACGATCCATGGATAATGCACTGACCATGCTGTTGCCACTGGCGTATATCGTCGATCCCTCAAAACGTCCGAACACTAAAAGTCTCCTATCAGCTAGCCAATTCCTGGACTCGGCTGCTTCCGAAGTCCACAGGAGAATAGAAAATTCCAGAAACGCCGTAGTCTTTAATGTTCCAGATCGTTTGCCCCTTTCCCCGGTCAAACAGTCCTTGCTCACGGCGTGTGGTATGTCGCACCGCGAGTGCTCCTGTTAAAGACTCAGAAAACGATCACATCGAAACATGTCCCCGCTAATGCTTCAAGTCCTGGAAGAGAGCGCTGCAGCGGAATTCGTTAGAAAGAAAGAGTCCATCGCAAAGTCCATCTCATTCAAAAATATCAAAATTACTTCTGACAAAACTCCACTCCAGAAGGAGGTCCTTTGATCAACTACCGGCAACCAAGTACTCCCTCCACCCACTGATCCAGTGCCACCCAATCCCCCTGGACAATTTCACCCCGCCAATAACTCGCCACCACTCCAACTGACCAGTACTCTAGTGCAAAATTTGGACCTAGATTTGTCCCGTTCTACTCCAACTCCATAAACGTCCCTCGAAAAGGCCCCATATTGCACCCCAGTCTCCACCACTGCCTGCCCACAGGCGAGCAACACAGCCCCTCCTCTCAGCTAGTAGCCGTTGACGCCCAGTTCCGTCCTCCAAAAGAGCCAACAGATCGCCAGATTCCAAAGCGCCACCTCGCTTTGAAAAGCCAGCTGCAACGTTGTCTCTTAGTGCTTCGGTCACAACGACACCCCCGTCACCTGTTGCTCTTAATGGGCAAGACCCTCCCTGCACTGACATCACCAGGCCCTGTCTCCATTCGACAGTCGACCTACAACCTCTCGCGCACTAGCTAACCAGCCTATCACCCATCTCCGTCCTCCTCCATGGCCGTACATACGAAACCGCATCGCTCACCCTGGCGCTAGCCCATTAGGGCATCTATCTGGTCCCACGGAGACCCGCGTGCCCAACAGCTACATACCGCACACATCCACTCAGATGCCGCCGCCATCGAGCCTACGGACGCAGCACGACCTAACAACTTTTCCATTAAGTTTACCACCTCCATCGCTAACCCTACCAAACCCGAGTCACGCAGGACTGGTTGCCAGCATGGATGCCGACCGGTGCCAAAACATGTGGTCCGCGCATGACACTTTTCCGCCCCGTTGTATGCCCCACTTTACCCCTCCGCAACATCCACATCTTCTGCCCCATCACCATCTAATATTGCCGTATTCTACTCTGACACCACTGCACACTATGCCAACTGACCCCACATACGAAAGCCTCTTTCATTAGCAGCCCTTTCGCCACTGCTCCACCCCCTCACACTCATTCCGTGGAGCCCTGTGAGATGCCTGCCGCCCCCAGAAACTCTACCCATAACGTTATTCCCGTCTCACTCCAATCCCACTTACCCTGCTATTGGTTACTCTCCTCACTAGGCGGCTACCATAACCAAGGTTGCCCCTCCACCTCTGCCCCCCACCCCCATACTTATCCCCTAGCATCCCTATTAACTCTCTTCCGACTTATACATGATTTGCCCCGAAGATCCCACCTAGAGTCACAATGTCCTCCTCCTAATCTATAATCCCTCATAACCAAATCACCTCACCGTCCAGTAATAATGTCTACTGGACTTCACGAGTGTTTTTCGGTCACCGATGGTATTCCTAATGAAACTTCTCGCCCCCATACCGGCCCACTATCGCCACCAATAACATTCCTCCGATTTTACCATATTTTCCCTCCAAAAGCTCCATTAGACGCTGTCTTAGTATCTCTTTATCGATTACCCGGGGCCACTCACTCGCCACTGCACCCAATGCTGCTCCTCATCAGTCTTCCAGAATGTCTCACCCAACTTGCATCCTGCAGCAGTCATCCTTCTGATGTCTCCATGGACTTGACACCCTTCATTCAAGCGTCCTACATAGGGGACCACACAGTACCCTACGAACCACTACTATGTGACCCACCTGCTAATCTCCCCAGCTCAGTTATTACTCGCCCTGGTGACACCCTTTTGGCTGAAAACCCGGCTGACGGAAGCCTACTGGGCCCCAATAGTCTTCCGCTACCCTCACGTGGAGCCCTAGCTCCCTGTGACCTCAAAGATACGGGCAGAGTTTCCCTCCTACCGTTGAATTCCCGTTCGCTTTTGAACAAAATTAACCACTTGAGGAAACATGAACTTACTTCTGGCTTTGACATTGTTCTGGTTACAAAAACAGGGCTAGCCGATCACATCTCAATCAACGTTGTCTCGTTGGTAGGCTATAACCCCTTTCGGCAAGCAGAGTGAACCGCCGAGGCGGTGGCTGTCTTGCATACATTAAACATAAATTTACTACCACACTCCTCCACCACCCAGCGCTTGACTGTATATATGTGTACATATATGCGCATATATATATATATACCCCGGGTATGCTCCACTCACTTTTTCCCTCCCTCCCCATTAGATCGTGCCATTTTACACCATAATATGAATACATATAATGAAAAGAACCTTTTCGTCCTTTAGCGATAGGTGCTCGCCTTCACTTAATTAGTATTAGACCCCAATGTGCCACAGTCTTTCACTTTTGACCGCTTTCTCATGACCCGTCCGATGATCGCAGCCACGTATTCAGCTATGTATATGTATATTAAAAAAGCCGTTCAGCCCTTTAGTGATAGGCGCTCTCCTTCACTCAATTCCTCTGTCTCAGGCTAGAACATCACCGTTCCATCCTGCTTTTCTTGCGCCTTCCTCGTATACTGGAGTCTTGCCACACAGACCACCATTCTTTAGTGACTAGGCCTCACTTCTCCGCGCGCATGCCCATGGTAAGTTAAGACTCCGTCCCAACCGGAATCCGTATACCTCTTATTTCTCATGACCCCACGGTATACCAGCACGTTTGTTCTCACATGAAAAAGCCTCATCTTAACACACAGTGTTTTCCTTCCTCTTCACTGTTTTGCCGCCCTCGACCACAGCTGGTGAACCGACCAGACTGCTATCTTCCCATTTCCCCATTCTACTTCCGGATCATACCCTCCACTATAGTTTTATTCCTGGCTCCCAAATGGGCACTCTCTCCTCACCCACCACCTACCTGATATCTCCCCAAATCTCTACTATCACCCAACTACCTTAGAAAGCCATCAGTCTCCGTCCAGGGATCACAAATAGGCCGGCCCACTAGCCGAACGATAACTAATTGCTCAGATAAAATGTTCATTTTCTGGTTTCCATTAAAACGATAGTCATAACCCACAGCTGGAACATTCTCCAGACTGCCGTACTCCTGATCTCTTTCAGATCACATTGGTTACTTGGGTAGCCATCGGCTAACTCGACGGTTATCCCGGATTACCTTAAGGACTGGACGACCTGATCAGTGGTTTAAGCCTATACTTTCGCCTGCCGACCTTATATTGGGCACAGTACACGGAGTAACAAACCCTCATGAAAGTCTCACCGGATCGCAGAGGTGATTCCTGACACCAACCATCAACCCACATCTGCTCAACGTCTATTCCCAAATAATCCAACCCAACAGTTCAATTCTTCCCGCGTTGCAGTACGAAACCAATGACCGAAACCCAGCCCCCGCCGCTATCCACTTCGCCAAACCAGCCCATTTTTACCTGCTACTCTCAACAGTCCACCTGCCATCACCTGCAACCAAGGCCTTCATGAAACAGAATACTAGCCATCTGCAGCCAACCAGAATTTGGCTAACAATTTTTTACCACATATAAAAAAAGATTTCTTTCTTCTTTACACTCTTCCAACTTTTGCTTAGGCGCACCAGTAGCGTTTTTCTCCACTATTCCGTTTCTTTGGAGGCTCTTCTTTGAAAGTCCGTTCTGCGTCCATACACCATTCATGCTCTCTAGAAATTCAATGAAATCCTTGTATAGCCTTTCGCCTTCATGTAAATGTCCATGTGACATTGAAGTCACCTGTGCAGAAGGTCCGTTTTTATTATCACCTTTGACTCACTTGCATTTATTTCACATGCTTTGCCCACTATTAGTTACACAATGCTGGATCCGTGTTTTATATTTTGCTGGTATCTCTGACTGCACGTTGATAGCCCCATGCGTACTTTGCTTCCAGTCTTGTTCTTTGGTATCTCTTCCGCCCGGTCACTCGTTAGTGACCGTCCAATTATCGCTTGTACCAGCAATCCCACGTTTGTCCAGCTATCCACACAGCCCTCCCCAAATTCGAAACCGATTTTCAATTCCCGCTCCAACCATTACCACTTTAGTTCACTCAAACACTACATGACTTTACTGTTGTATTTCGGTTGCTGCGTGATTCATAAATTCAGAAATCGTTAATACCTCACATTGACATGTACTGCTGCATTCTCTGATCTTGCTTTGTGTACGTGTATTGACCACGGCCAAGAAATATACAATTCAATTCAATTCAATTTAGTTCGAAAACAAGTTCGTCCGTTTCCGCATTCCATTGTATTTCTTGGAGTGGGTTCAGTTGGGGGTGGAGATCCGTCCAAATCTCTAATCCTTTCGGCCCTTTCTTGGTAAGAAAAGACTTCGAGCACTTCTAAAGCTTTGGACGTCCATTTCGTTAGAAGGAAACTACCCTCTTCTAGAAATCTTGTTAGGCCTCTGAACTGTACCAGGGCCGAGTCTAAAACATTAAATGACCCAAGGTAGTCTTCGACGCAAAAGTTTTTACTAACGCTATCTACTACCGACCGGTGCTCCAAAGCTCCGTGTTTGTTCGCTGATTATCAAAGGGCGTAGTTTGCATAAAAAGGTGATGATATCTCTCCGAGAGAGTGGACGGTCGCCCTGTAATTTATCAATGCTTTGTCCCGGCTGTTCTTTTCCCATCGCAGGAAACATAAAGCATCTCGCGCCTGTGCCGGCATCTTCACCTAAAGAAACGCTTCCCTGATGTCGGCGCACAGGTCCACTCTACCCACTCTGAAACAGCACAAAACTTCAATCAATGCGGTGGGCAAATCAGGACCTTGTAGTAGCGATCTTTTAACGACTTGCCCTGTAACCTGGCTGCACAGCCGAAAACCACCCGCAGATTTTCGGGTTTCTTGGGGTTTATAACCGGGTGGTGAGGAAGCTATCAGACCCCCTTCGGGCCGTTGATGGTGGCGGTCACTTTTTCAACGTAGCCAAGAGCTTCGCTTCTTTTCGGTGATTCTGCGTATCGTTCCCCCATATCCTGGTCTCGAACGAAGCGCCCTTTTAGTCATAGTAGCCTTTGCAGAAAGTATTTTCTGTTATTAACCCAAAGTTCAGCTGGTGTGTGCCATGAGAGTGGAACCTCGGACTGATTTTTAAGGCTTCTAGTTCCCTGCTGCATCTTTTGCAGAGCGAAGTGGTCCTCTTGAGACAGTGATAGTCTTCCGCCTCTAATTTCGTGAAACTCCTTTTCATGCGGCCGCTGCAACTGATACTCTACATGGTCCGCTTGGGCTAATACGTAATTTACCGAATCACTTCCACCTACTGGACTATATAATATCCATCCTGGTGATGTGCGCACGGCATAAGGTGCCTGGCGGTTGCTTACTCTCCGGTCAAGCACCCAATATGCATCTGGCACGTCGCAGCCGATGAGGGGGTCCAATCCGTAGTCTTCCCAGTCTACGACGGTCACATCCTGCAGGCTGGGCTACTTATTCAAAATGGGGTTCACCGGTCTTGGTTCCCGCATGGGGAGATCAGATGATGTAAATGCCCCCGTTGATTCGATTTGTTCGTAAGTGTCTAAGGAAATGAGCTGTAACCTGAACCTGCCGGCAGTCACTACTTGTGTTCTGCCCAACGTGCTCACTGCTAACCACGTAGTACATTTAGCGGGCCGATGTTCGTTGGCAAACAGCTCCATCACCAGGGTTGTGTCTGATCCACTGTCGACGAAGGCCAACGCTTTGCCTCCACCCGGTTGGGGTCATCACTCCAGCGTACTGGTTTACTGGCAGACTGCGACGCTGAACAAATTTTACTGGGCTTGATGCTGGTCTCTAGTGTAGCTTCTCTCGCCTGGCGTAACAATCCGTGGTGTCCGCCCGCGCAACCCTCGCGACCACATCTGGTCCTTGTTCGACAAGCTGCCTCCCGGTATGTGATGCTGAGGCATACAAAACAGGTCCCTGTCGACCTCGCCATTCCCCAACTTTCGTCTATTGTGGCGTTGAGGAACTTCGGGCATTCTGGTAGCCCATGGCTAGTATCACAGGACCTGCGACTTGGATGCGCTAGGGCCGCGTGTGAAATGGCGTGTGCATTGGTCCAAGGCTGATATTTCTGATTTTCCCGTGCAGTGGTTTGAGCCTGGCCAGTACTAGATTTGTTTACTCGGTTACTGTCCCGGATGAGCCGGCCAAATCTACTGTCGGCTATATTGGTTTGCCTGTCCAAGTCTCCGGTCAAGTCTTCGAAATTAGCCTCACGGTCGCCCCGACATATAAGTTCCGCCTCCCCCGCCCACCGACCCTGTATTTCGGGAAGGAGGTGACTGACTATTCCCTTCAAGGTAAGCATTGCATCGGGTTAGGCCCTGTAACCTAAATCGTCGAGGGCTATTGAACGGTTCTGCATTTTGGTCGCTAGATTGGCCATTGTATAGAAGTCGCCCTTGGTTCTTTTAGCCTCTACCATCAAGCCCTTTATTAGATTAGGGGCTACCTTGAATGGCTGGCCTAACAGGTCTCTCAAAATCTTCCTTGCTCATGTGTAGCCTTGTTCCGGGTAGAGCATGGCACACCCATCGATAGCTTCTATTGCTCGGCCTCGACAGTGATGAGCCAGGTAGAGAAGCCCTTGCTCGGGGTCGGCTACCTTGTTTTCGACAGAAGTTTCGAACTGCCTGATGGACTTGCAGTGGTGTTCAGATAACCCGCCGAAAACTGTCAGTTCTACCCTTGGCAAATCGATCGTTGGTGGCGCTGATGTTTTATATTCGACGGCCGGCGCAGATTTTTTGTACTTTAATTTGTCCTGATCTGTCGGACATATCGTAGTCGTTGGCCTTCTACTCAAGCATGTTCTGTCCACACTTCCCTTCTGCTCACTGAGCCTGTTGCTTAGCCGATAACGATTGTTGTTCTAGGTCTAATATCCTTAGCTCAAACAGGTCGAAATTCTTACAAACCATATTACCGTCAGTAATGTATGCACTAGCACTGACAGGACCAGGTGACCTAGCATCAACTAAAGAATCAAAGATTACCCAAATCCTCCCAAGTGACTTGCCGTGTTACTTCCTGTCTAGATTCCAATTGCTTCGACACTTTTATTAGCGTGTTGCGTATTTTCTCGTTCGAAATTGATCGACTGAGCATTGTAAGACACTTTTGAGCAATAATTGGTCAAATTAGCAAGGGACCCCGAAATCAGAAGGCGATTATCTGTGAAGTTCCACGACACTAGATTATCAAACAAACAGTGACACGAAACAGATACGAATCTCAATTTTGCGATCAAAAGGACTCAGAAAAACGAGAACCAAATTGCGGCGCCCGAGGAAGGGAGCATATAGAAGACTTTCGAGAGCCGCTAGTGAACGTGCAGCAAAACACCGACGTTTTCCCCTCTGTCGGACGAATAGAGAAGACGCAAGTCGGTTTTCAGATGCGAGGTGTATTCTATATATCGTGACACCGAAACAGCACCGATACGAGAGATACACCGAACGGGAAATGAAAAGCAACGGCTGTGCAGAAAGAAAACCGCAAGCGCGTACAATCGGCGAACGACTAAAAGCGAAAGTGATTCAAAAAGAGGCCGGCGGAAACCTCGGAAAAGTCAGTCCAGTAAAACGTACGCAACCGAGCAACACTATGAGGTCAATGTCAAACATCGGAAAAGATCGTAGAGAAAATAGATCTAAAATATTGTTCGGAAAACAGTCATTTTCTCAGAACAATTAAGGTCACTACCGCAGCCCCCGCTAGAAAGCACGGAAAGCCTTCGAAAAATGTCAGGGAGGAGAAGGCATACAAACAATATTCGTACCCATGAATGCGTGCAAAATACGTGAGTGTAGCTGTGCTGTGGGATGCCGGCGGGCGCAATCCGTGGTACGGAGGAACCGTAGGATGATAGTCGAGCTTAAGCCAGATTCGCTGCCAGTGACATCGGTTGCATGAATCGTCATCCAGGCGTGCCACACCAATAACGTCCAGCGTCGGACAACCTTCAACAATATGATATCCAGAGGCCAAATCGGTAGGTTCGTCAATGGCCAGGAACGAGAGCGACAGGGCCGATCCAGAATGCAAACGTTGGTCCGAAATTCTCCAGATTTCGTGGGACCAGCGAAGCGTACCTTATGGCGAGGTTCCACGAAACGAAAAAAAAAGAAAAACTGGTTTAGCAGTCGCAGTGGACTTGACTAGAATACAGTAATAACTAATGAGGCATGTTAAATCGTGTGGAGACGATAAACACGAAAGTTATTACTGCAAAGTGCAATGGTTAAGATCGTGTTTGACCTAGTCGCGAAAACGTGCTGGGCAAACGATCTTCCGACCGGAACGTGAGACGGGAGCCTCATTCACGGACGGGTGCGTAGGCGTGCTCTGCTGAGTTGAACGTGAGACAGTATTCTCATTCGAGGAGGTAGCAGGGCCAACTGGCTGCTGACTTGAACGTGAGACGATAGCCTCATTCGAAGTCGTAGCAGTACCAACTGGGTGCTGTCCTGAACGTGAGACGATAGCGTCATTCGAAGCCGTAGCAGGCAACGCTCACTGCAGACCTTGACGTGACACGGAAGTGTCGTCAACAGGCAGTGCAGGGTTGACATCGAATCTCATGTCAGCGGGCGACACGCTATCATCAACGTACGCGGCTTTGAGACGATCGATGCTAACGGTATCGACGCGACCGTGTCGATCAACCTTAAAGGACTTATCATGAAGAGAAATCACGCGAAATGGACCTTCGTAAAGCTGTTGTAATGGTTTCCGTACCGAATCAACACGAATGAATACATGCGAACAAGTTTTGAGTTCGGTCGGAACAAAAACCTGTCGTCGCTGCATTCGAGTCTGCGCCGGAGCGAGATTTTGCATGTACGTAGACAAACAGTGAACGTAAGTCTGTACGGCGAGTGAATCTGTACTCCGTGGCGTAAAGAATTCCCCAGGCAGTCGTAATGTCGTGCCGTAGACAAGTTCTGCGGAGGAACATTGGATATCTGCCTTTATGCAAGTCCTGATACCAAGCAGAACCAGCGGTAACGTTTCGTACCAGTCAGGGCTCTCGTGTGCCTCCACAGCCGCTTTGAGTTGGCGATGAAAAAGTTCAAATAAACCATTCCTTGCCGGGTGGCACGCGGTCGTGCGAATGCGTTCCGTACCCAGCATGTGAGTTAATGAAGAGAATAGATCGGACTCAAACTGTCGCCCTCGATCGGTAGTGATTGTAGAAGGGCAACCATACGAAGCTATCCATCGTTCTATCAGACGTCGAGCCACTGATTCGGCCGTGATGAAAGAGATGGGAATAGCCTCGGGCCACCTCGTAAATCTATCGATGCACGTTAGTAAATAGGTATACCCGTGTGATAGGGTCAATGGACCCACAAAGTCTACGTGGATATGATCGAAGCGAGCATCAGGCGTAGCAAAAGTACCGATAGGCGAAGCTACGTGCCTATGCACTTTAGATCGTTGACATTGTAGACGCTGTTTTGCCCACATACGAACATCTTTATTCATGGACGGCCAGACGTATCGTACAGCTACCAATCGGAGACTGGCTGCGATGCCTGGATGTGAGAGTCCATGTAGGGTATCAAACACGAGAGGTCGATATGTGGAGGGTACGACTGGTCCAGGTATGCCAGTAGACATGTCGCAGAGTATAGTCCCAGCACTGGTGGCCAGAGGTACGGACTAACGCTGTAGCGACGATGACTGAGCGGCTTCCATACATGAAGAATCCTGTGTCTGTGCCGCAGCCATGGCAGGGATGTCTAAAACCAGAGATTTAAAAGCATTCAGCGAAATACGCGACAAAGCATCTGCGACGCAATTCGGCTCGCCTTTAACGTGTTGTAGGTCAGTCGTGAACTGGTAAATTTAGTCCAAATGTCTGACTTCTCGTGGGGAGTAACGGTCAGACTTATTACGCAATGCGTACATCAGGGGCTTATGGTCGGTAAAGAGGATGAAATATCGACCCTCGACTGCATGGTGGAAGTGTTTAAAGGCATTATATGCAGTCTGCTGTTGGAGACCAAAAGCGCTATATTAGTTTTCCGTGGGACTGAGGCGTCGAGAGAAGAACTCTAATGGCTGCCACATCCCAGAAACAGACTGTTGCAGGACCGCTCCCATGGCAAAGTCGGATGCATCCACCGCTATGCTTAGCGTGGCGGACGGAGCTGGGTGCATTAGGGGCGTGGCCTGAGCTAATGTCGCTTTAATCTCCGAAAACGCTACTCGTGCGGCATCCGTAAGCGACAACTTACGTGGATTGCCACGAAGTAGGTCAATTAATGGGAGCAAACGTTCAGCAGCATGGGGTATGAAACGACGATAAAAGTTAACTAACCCCAAAAACGCCTTGAGCTCCTTGATTGAGGACGGTACGGCGTAACCTAGAGTAGCGCGCCCTTTACCCTCGCAAGGCTTAATACCCTCTCGAGTGATCTTGTGGCCGAGGAACACGAGTTCCGGTTTGCCAAGTTCACATTTATCAGGATTGACTACTATTCGATGTTCGGACAAACGTTGAAATAGTAGCGTCAAATGTTGGAAATGTTTACCTACGCTCGACGATGCGATTAGCAAGTCATCGGTACAGACGTGAACAAATTCCGGGTCTCGCGTAATGCTATCGATAAACCTCTGGAATGTCTGAGCAGCATTTCGCAAACCAAAAGGCATACGTAGGAACTCAAACAAACCAAAAGGAGTCGTGACAACGGTTTTCTCGACATCTTCAGCGTCAACTGGGATCTGGTGATAGGCTCGTACCAAATTGATCTTAGAAAATACGGTCGTGCAGTGAAGTGATGCCGTGATGTCGTGTATGTGGGGTATCGGATAACTATCGTAACGGGTAACCGAATTTAGTGCGCGATAGTCGCCACATGGTCGCCAGCTAACGCCATCTTAAGAAACATGTGCAGAGGTGAGACCCATGGACTGTGAGAAGGACGAACAATACCTTTAAAAAGTAAAGTGTCAAACTCACGTTTGGCGAAAACCAATTTGTCCGGTGCCAGTCGGCGAGGTCGTGCCGTGACTGGAGGTCCGTTAGTGACAATGTGGTGTGCCGCACGATCGGTCACTGTCTCTATCTCTTCAAATGGTTTAGTCAATATGGGGAATTTAATAAACAAAGACTGAAAATCATGCGGAATGTTAGAAAACAATCCTGTGATTCGGAGTGCATCTGTTTGAGCTGCAATACCCGTAAATTTAATGCCCGACGATGGATCGATAAGTTGCAGCCTACGTGAATCAACAAGTAATTCATGGTGCTGCAGAAAATCGATTCCCAGTATGCCTGTGGGAACATCCGCAAGAATGAACGTCCACAGATACCGTCGTCGTGGTCCCAGGTTGACCGCAAGCTGTCTCGTGCCGTAGGTAGGAATGGAGGAACCATTCGCCGCTGACAGCCGAAGCAAAGACGCTCGTGGCTTGTCTATACCAACTGGCAAGACAGAAACTGGGGCCCCAGTATCGACTAGGAACCTAGCGTTAGTGCACGAATCATGCCAACCTGAGACTGATTGCCGGCGAGTACGGCCGCTTCTACTCGCCGGCAGTAGCGTTTCCCGCCGCGTATGAACACGGCTGTCTGCACCTACGGGCGGCTGGTCCGAAAACGCGATGGAACCAACAAAAGCCGCTGGTAGGATGATCTGGTTTGCATGAGGCAGGTGAAGCGGATTCACGGCGGACGTGAGCATTGGAGGGCGCCCGTGCGTGCCGTTGTTTACGTGGGCTACTGCGAGGAGTAGGTATTTTAACTCTGTCCTTGAGGGACAGGCGGCGCTGGATGGGTCGAGAGTGCCGAGGCCTCTCCGGCGATTCATCCAGGTCAGCATATCTAGGATTGCGCGATGTCGTGGCAATGAGGAGATTAGCCCCACTGCCGACACGTGCGACAATCTTGTCAGCCACGGCGGCTGCTCGTTCCAAGGACGAGTCCTCGAGGCGAGCAGTAACGGTGGTCTGAACATGGAAGGGTAGAGAGTCCAACCACAGTTCCTTAACTATCTCCGAATCCTTATCGGCATACCCTGCCAGGGACCGGAGATGAGCTAGGTGGCGGCTGGGTTTACTTTCCCCTATGGGGTGCCGGGCAAGTAGCTGACGTAACCGTTCCTCCGGAGAGGAAAGAAATGTTGCAGCTCGGCCTCCTTAAGTCGATCGTACGGCTGCTCTTGCGGAGGATTTATTACTAAATCCCTCAATTAGGCGATAAAATCTCCCGGGATTGCGTCTGAGACATAGGAAAATCGTTGGCGCTAGCCGATAATCCTACGTGCCTCAAATTGCAGCTCTAAGGCTGCAAACCAAACCTCAGGATCATGTGGGATAAAAGCCACTGGTTTAAAAGCAACCGCAGACAAAGTGAGGTCTGTGTCGAGCTGCATCTCATCCTCTGACATGGTTACTTTGCGATAATACATCGTAAAAAGTATATATCGTGCAGCAAAAAGAGGACGTGAAACAGCGATAAATCACAGACTCACCGGGCGGGCGAATAATCCAGGGAGGTGCTGGAGGTTTCGGGCTCGCTAATATAAAAGACTTTCGAGGGTGGCCAGTGAACGTGTCTCCTATTGGGTCTAGCAGCAAAATACCGACGCTTTCCCCTCTGTCGGACGAATAGAGAAGACGCAAGTCGGTTTTCAGATGCGAGGTGTATTCTATATATCGTGACACCGAAACAGCACCGATACGAGAGATACACCGAACGGGAAATGAAAAGCAACGGCTGTGCAGAAAGAAAACCGCAAGCGCGTACAATCGGCGAACGACTAAAAGCGAAAGTGATTCAAAAAGAGGCCGGCGGAAACCTCGGAAAAGTCAGTCCAGTAAAACGTACGCAACCGAGCAACACTATGAGGTCAATGTCAAACATCGGAAAAGATCGTAGAGAAAATAGATCTAAAATATTGTTCGGAAAACAGTCATTTTCTCAGAACAATTAAGGTCACTACAAGCACATGCTTCACGCGGGTCCAGAACAAGGATATGACAGAGCAGTGCGCTGGAAGCGAACGAACAAAAAATGAGTTGTAAAAACATACAGTGCATTAAACAAGTCAATAGTGTAAATAGGTGTGTGATGTTACGGAACCGTGAAACTGCAGTGCTTTATGGATATTTTCCTCGGCCGGTCGGTACAGATGGGACATGGCAAGGTGGCGCGTTGGATGCGAGCGGACAAAGGTTGGTTATTAAAAACGTATGTTGTACGAAACACGCAAACTGTGTATGTAAGGTAGTAACATCACGAAGTCAAGAAATGGTATTGTCTTTGGAGGATTTTCGACAACCTATCTTTACACCACCCGCCAAAATACCTTCTATTCCTAGCAGAGTAGAAGGTTTGGGAAGGAGTTCTGATTCTTCCTACCTACTTAGACCCTGCTGTCAGTGCGCTTAACAACTGCTGCTGACTTCCGTAATCTATTGAAACAGGCCCAATTGCGTTTGATCCGGTGGACAGGCTGACGAGATTTTCGTCTGCATTTTCCGCCGGGGCTGCTGCCCAGTTGCAGGCGCAAGGAGATACGTGTAGATTCGAAAGCCCATGTGCTGTCTTCAAGGAGGCAGTCATGAATGAATTTGTTTATCCGCAAGCAAAGAGTCCACAATGGTGAACGCATACATAATCGTCCTCATTGATGCCAGTAACGAAGATATGGAGCGAAACCGTGTTTCATGCGTGTGCTGGTGGATTTGGTTGTGGATGTATTCCGGTATGTAAGGAAATCACAACTATTATCACATACGGAAAAGTCTTCGGTCATGTAAATGAAAAACAGGACTCGACGAATGATGACGGACTCGTCATGGTTTTTGGGGCAAATGTTACGCAGCTTACTCAACCCCGGCGCAGCAGTTTCGTCAGTCCGTTTCTGTCTCTATTAGGAGTATAACCCCTGGCTCGATGCACCACGCGGTCATCGTGAGGCAGCAAGCCGTAAGAACTCGCGAGACAAGCCTCATCTTACGGAAGTACGGTGCAAAACTGCTTTGCAAGCTTGTGTGTGCAAGGGTGGGTGAGAGGGGGCAAGCATATAGAAAACAACGATCATCATTCGCGAAACTTTCCCATGGGTGGCACACTACGTTTGGGCATTCTGGGGACTATATTTACCTACAGGGATTCCGTGATAAAAGTTCTACCCATTCACAGTATGTTCGCTAACCAGGGTAGACTTTTGAGCACATGCCCAGGAAATCTTCGTTATACAGGTTGGTGCAAAGGTACAGTTGCGTGAGTTTTTACCTGGGCCCGAACTTACGGCTGAGTGTCATCGAGCCACTGGTTTGGTGGCTCCGACTGGTCCATCTTCACTCTCCAGGGGATTGGTGTTACGCACTTCGCGAACCAGCATTCTGTGCTCTACAAGACTCACTTGACTTTTTGACTGCTATTCGCCTTGGGGGACGGGTTCGACGTGTTTCTCCACAAGCAAGACTAAATAACACTCGAAGACCTGATCTTTATCCTGATTGTTACCCAGGCTTCCACTCTGGTTCGAGAGAAGTTTCCTGGAAGTGATCACTCCAAGGCCTCCTGTAGGTTCTCTAGCCCAAAATAATCCGCCAGAATCTACCAACCACTAGCTTCTTCCATCACGCTAAATAGGAAAACTTACCTTTGCTTATACGAGCCAAGAATTGGGATGGTTTCTTTGTAACTTAAGAACTACAAGCGGTAACGGACAAGCTTTATTCTATCTTAATTTGCTGTTTCGATATGATGGTGCCTAAAAATGGTTCCATTAGATGTGCAAAACCAAACAAAATGTCCCGACTGAAAAGGTGGCTCTGGAAGCTACAAGGTGCCTTTCTCAAAACAAGAAATTTCTCGTTATACTTACATTCCGTCCCCCTATCTCGAGATATCATCCCTTATTCAGAGTGGATAAAGAGAAAACAAGAAAAAAATGATTTGAGCGACCTTAAAGGAAAAGCGATTTTGGAAAAATTATTAAAAAGTAGAAACTCTCAGTCTAGTTCAGCTATTTCTTCTCTTTTCTACAATAACACTTATATAAACAAAGCACAAGACATATTGGGGCTTTCAGTGTGTTTTTGCTTCCAAGCTTACAGATGGTTCTCCTGTAGTTATCCCGATTCTGACACCTAATTCCTCGGAAAGTCAGTCTAGGGCTTTTTTCGCGCAGACGATATATCGCCTCTGTTGTCAAGTATGAGATTGTCCTGCCACCCTAGGCCTGATGCGTGACCTAAGGCTATTTTCAGGTTAGGCTGACCCCATATTCCAGCTTTATTGTCATACATATTCAACTTACCTAAGCAGCACAGTTTGTATCCCAGCCTGTAAAAACCCTCACTCATTACTCCAATTCATAAAAAGGGAGCAAAACAAGACCCAGCAAGCGACAGACCTGTCGCTCACACCACAGTTGTCTCACGGATCATGGAAAGACTGGTTAAAGTTGAGCTTACGAATTACCTTCGCACAAATCACCTCATGAATACGAACCAGAAAGATTTTCTTGAAAATCTCTCATGTTCCGCTTGTGTGACTGACTTTTTAAACCCCACAAAGATGGCTGCCAACAACGGCAATTGGGTGATTATAATTTTTCCCGATATGGCTAGAGCCTTTGACCAACTTTCTCACTCTCGACTTTTAGCCAAAGTAAAACTCATGGCATTATTGACCCCTTATATTAGTGGCTGTCGTCTTTTTGTCTTCACACTATCAGGAGTTAAATGTAAAAGGCACAGTTTCACTACCGAAAGCCGTTACCAGCATAGTCCCTCAAGGTTGCCTTTCAGGACCAATACTCCTTCTGATATATGTGAAAGATATTAGGCGCAATCCGTCACGGAATTTCCTTTCTCTTTACTGATGACGTAAACATTTTGTATACCTTTGACCCCCTTTTCTTGAATACTACCATTAGTAACATATTGCAGAATCTCGCTTCAATAAGCACTGAGTGGAAAACTTGGATAATGAAGTTTTCTGCTGAAAAGGATAATGTTCCAGGTTGTAAATGTATCGCACTACCAGGGCTGATTAGAACGGATGATCAAATAATAGCAAGCATTTCATCAACACGAGACTTAGGTCTTCAACACCCTTGCTCGTTTCACTTCTCAGAACACCCATCTATTCAAGTTTCGATGGTTCAAAGTCTGACTGGATTACTTCGTAGAGCATTTCAGTTACAAGAAAGCTTACTCAGTGTCTATAAGACACATGTCAGAACACTTCTAAATTAGGGGGCGATAGTCTACTTCAGTGTGCGACAGTGGGATCGAATATCCATCGAGAATACACAAAAACATCCACGAAGCAGTTACTAGATTATTCTACAAAACTGAACCATAAACAGCGCCGAAATCTCCTACGCCTAGATCCTCTTGGCTACGGAGACTAAAAATGAACGTCTTCCTTCCATAAACTCAGCAAACGTCAGATTTGTAGCTCATCATCACAACTCAGATTACCTGCTAACTTTCGGCACCCATCGAGGCAAAGCAGTTTCTCTGTGGCTGTCACAATTTCTAAGACAGGTGTGCCATCTAGTTTCCTTATAGTAACATTCTCTTCACTTTGGAATAAAATATCACTAAAAGTTCGTTCCCTGGATCACTTGTCAGCTCTGAAGATGGTAGATGAATTCTTTGTAGCGTTTGGAGTAATCCATATTACCAACCCCTACATCACGGAGGATAGGACTTACGAAAACGGTCTGGGCTTTTGACGAATTTCACACCGTTAACCAATTAACCACAGCCTGAACCCACTCAGACTGCCGCTTCTCTTTCGGCTTTCTTTCGGGTTAGTTTGGTCCTTCGGATTTTCATTAAAATCAACCACCATAGGATATTTCGGGTTATCCGGCCGCTCAATACGATGCAAAGATACTTCCATCTCCGTTGACTGGTACTTACCAAATCACTGGCATCTGTAATCATATAATTGCGAAAATTGGTGAATTACAGACGGGTTTCACAAACGGATGGCTTGCATCAGCCCCGAATCAGCACCCGAAAATCCCCCGGGATGTACCTTTGATACTCCCCTCATCACCTCTCAAACTCCACTTGTGCATTCTGGCATTCAACCCTCTATGCAATTCGATAGCAAAAATACGGTGCATAAACCAGGCCAATGAACTTCGCTTTTTATGATATTTCTGATGACCCATCATGACTCGCGCTTTTAGCAGTGCACAAAAAGCTGTTCTTCAACGACACCTTTCAGCAAGTTCATCATATACACGCGTTGCATCTCTTGGTCCCATGTAAAACTTCACAGAGTCTAAGGGGACATTTCTTGAGCCCTCCGACAAAGCCCCGCGTGACTTTTCGCAATGGTCACTTCACTGCGCTTTCCACAGAAGAATAATCGGTAATCTTGCGAGTGATAAATGATAAACCCGTCTTATTTTATATTATTTATCTTACCAGTTTTAAATTCGGTGGGCTTTTGACTGCGGTTATTCCAAAATCATTTTAAGACCATGATTTGTCTGGCTCCATCTCATTATCCGCTCAATCTAAAATTTTCCAAGCCGACTTTTCTCACTGTTCGACGTTCCAGTCAGCTGACCCTCACCTACTGCATTTTCCTGCAACTACCTTGACTCACAATTTTGCCGGGTGAATCATTCGGAATTTACCACAAACATCGGCAAATCTAAATTGACCTTTCACTTTACTCTGCCCTGTACACGGTAGATACAATTTTGCCCAATTCTGCGTATTTGCACGGCCTATAAACTCTGATCATAACTATTGTATTCGTCTCGTCCATTTGCGAGAAATAAACCAATACCAACTTTCTTTTGGCGGTCCTCCACCTCACCATTCATATCATCTCTTTGGAGCTGCTAAGGACTTCCAAGACAAAGCCCAAGGGTCTTGTACTAAAATGAGTTTGCGGGTCGGAAATCATCGTCACATTGCAAACTTTGAACGGCCTTTCTTGGGTGAGCCATTTTTGTCGGGTTGAAGGACCGGTAGGTAGTCTCGCAGCCGCCGCCTCCAAAACACCTTGATAAGATAGTTCGCCTGTGTCCATCTATGTGAAAAGCTAACGCGATGCTAGACGGCCCTTGGAATCCAACACTCAACCTTAAAGTCAGTCGGTCGCTCGGGTTGAGTGTCAGATGGGTGGGGTAGCTGGCAGACGCTAGAACTAGGGGGTATTGTTCAAGATCCTCTCGATCTTGGTCATGGCAATGCTCAACGTCTCACCGTCAGGCGGCTGTTGTTCGATTATCGACAGCAATATTTGCCTGGTGGGCTCGATCGGGCGTTCCCACACGCCACCGCGGTGACTGGCTTGCGGAGGTTGAGGCGCCGTCGTATGCCGTGATCCACGGCTCGGCTTTGAAGCTCGTCTCAGTACGCGTTTTGGTGTAACGCTGCAGTTCCCGTTAAGCGCCCATAAAATTCAACCCATTGTCTGAATATACGTCCGACGGCGCCCCTCTTTAGTTTGCAAAGCGCCTCGGGGCCCAAACGAAAGAGTCGGTGTTCATCGAATGCGCAACTTCCAAGTTCGCTGCTCAGGACTGCATGCACGTCATGATACACCCGTTTGTCTTCTGCACCCTTTTTCCGTGCCCGATCGACAGAGGTCCGAAATAGCCATGGCCGGTATCATTAAACGGCCACCACTTCGAGGTCACCCTACACACCGGCAGCGGGGCCATGTGTTGTTTGCTGGCGACAGAAGTGCGTCTCTCACGGTGTACACAACGTTGAACTACGCGTTTCACGGTCTTCCTCTCTCTCAGTAACCAAAAGCGCATTCGAATGACTCTTGCCATGTGGCTTTCCCCGGCCTGTCCTTCTACGGTGTGTGTTGAATCGTTAGTTCCATCAAATGTTATCTAGCCGGTAATAATATGGGATGCTTCGCGTCAAAACTCAGGAGGGAGTTGGCCAGCCTACAGTTTAGCCGTAGTAATCCGTTAACGAGTTTGGGATTCAGATGCTTCGAGTTGTTTTTTGGAAGTTATGTTTTTTGTCGACTGCTCCCACCCCTCCGGCATTATCAAGCTCTTAGGGGAAATGCTCACGCTGAATCGATCATACGCCGCGGCTCGCAGTCCATCAGGGTTTAATGAGCTCGCCCCTACACGGCTGGATGGATGGGCCCCATTTATCATGAACAAATGACCCCTAAACCTGACCAAACACATTGGTGATCGAAGCATCTCCATCCAGGAGAAAAACCTGAAAATCCGAGGCAAAATAGATGTCGATTCGGCGGCTGCCACCGAAAACACCGCGGCTTCGATCTCCACTTCCGATTCTAGAGATCGCTTCAGTTCGTAAACGGGGCAGTCCTGTTGAGGCATGTGCGTGAATTTCGGCCCTCCCGTCCATGTGTCTAGTTGCCAGAAGTTGGTCGTGCCTCGGAAACACAGATCGCCTGGGCCATCGACGGACGCGATATGCTTCCACTGGTTCATTTTAGTTTCGTCGTGGATGATCGTGAGCCGGTTAGCGGCGAAAGTACTAAAGAGACTCCTGTCGTTTTTAACGTGGTACAGCACTGTTGTCAAGTCCGTCAAAAATAAGCTGACAAATATAGAAGTCGAAACATCTCTTTACCGATTGTACTGCCTATTACGGCTATTCCGATTGTGAGTAGCGCGTAGCCATTTCAGAACTAATCCCAAAACCAGAACAAGATTGATTCGTAATTTCTACAGTACTGGGTTTACAAGTTGTATGCACATAAATGTGGTCAAACCTCAACTGTACGGCCACAACGTCCAACAACTAGGGCCAGAGTTCAACAAATGCCAATGTCAGGTACCAGCATCACGGCAGTCCAAGTTCGAATAAAAGTTATGCCACTTAATGTGAGCAAAATATAAACAAACGTCGAAGTGTAGTGATCGATGCATGTTTTACTTTTTTTAATAATAATAATAATGGTATATTTCTCGACCATGGTCGAGACGCATGCGCAAGCGCATGATCATGGTGTACAACGTTACTCAAAACAATGAACTATACACGAATTTCAAGAAAGCGAGTGGAGTCGTCAGAAGCAAAACAATATAGCTAGAGATAGTTTGAGTCGACTGAAATTATAAAGGTTTGCGCGGCAAATACGGTTTGGTTTCGGATTCGACTGGTTGGTAGTGGTCCGTGAAAATACAAAATATATCGTGAAAATATAGCGCTAGGGATGCGTTATAAGTCATAATAATGCAAGATGTGGGTAACTGAGGCCTATTGCGGGTTCTATGCACGAAATAAGTAATGGACATGGAGAGGTTAAAGAAATGAATGGGAGTACAACCGTGAACTTTGGTGAATATGAAGAGAGCGGCTCTCTATGGAGATGAAGTTGGCCCGGAATGATGGATATTCCCGATTCTAATAGAGGGAGTTCATCATGAAACGAGGGGACATGAGGAAACTTTGTGGAAATGGACAGGCAACGTTGATGAATGTGGAGGAAACAGCAATCCATATGTAAGGTGAGTTTAGGTTCGGGATCAATAACCCTTATCATTCAGAAAAAAAAGGCAGCGCAACTTGAAGGCCTTTAACTGGTGAAGAGTCAATTTCAAGCTGGATACCGATCGAAAGAAAAATGAAATCTTGGAAGAGAAAACGGAGCGAAAAATCTCCTTGTAGGCTCGCGCCTTATTGTTCTGTTATGCTGACAAATATATTGACTTATTGATTCTCAGTGATCTTCGGCATCATTGTTGGGAACCAAGGATGTGAGGGACAAGTGGACTCGCGTTCGGATAACGTATCGAATTTTAATGAGAAAAAATTCCTGGGTTGCGTATTCTGGCTCTGTTATTGGATTGTTTCACATGAGACCAAGGTGATGTGCAGCATCCCGTGGGTATGGTTCATCAGGCGGGGTAAGGGACGTGTCAATCAATCAATAGAACGTTGCTTGCGAACTGTTATTTCTGAAGCCTCCAACAGTGACATCAGTAGTAGAGGTGTTGAGTTAGGAGACGTCTATCAATCTGCTTGTAAGCATTTGGGGGTGTTTTAGGTCGTGTGGCCCGATTGCAATCCCGTTTGGTATAAAAGATGCCATTAAGGTCTCTGTCGGTACAGGTCAAAGTGTGGACATTGGTCACCGAAAGTGGTGCCCGAGAGAGTGGGCGACGACAAACCTGAAATAAATGGTGTTAGCAGTCTGGACGTGGTTCCAGCTGTTAGTTATGATAATAAATAGCGACAATTAATAATGAACTGACTGGGTCTATGTGGACTGTCAGTGTTACATTTCGTACTTTGATCTGGGTTCTAATTAGAGAGCTTAAGTAACATAGGGTTGCAGGGGGTTGATAAGTACTACCACCGGCTAGCAAGATAGCGTAAACCCGGTGGGCTGCTGCGTCTGCATTTCAGAGATTTAACTTAATTGTGAGCAGGCTGCGGTAGTGATTGTAGTTGGCAGGAGGCAGTGGTTACTGTTAGGTAGGGTTGTAAACCTAAGCGTGGCTTGGATGCTAGGACATCGAGAAGACCGCTTTCTAAAAAAGATGACGGACGATAGAGGGGTATAGAGGGAAAAGGTGACCGGTTTCCACTATGTTATCTCTTTTTTTCCTTTTCCGGGCTTCATCGAGGTTGCCGTTATTCGTCAGATACGTCGATACTCTGTCCAGGTCAATGGGTTGAAGGTCAGGGCTGTGGTAGCGATTGTATTTGACGTCGACGTGCATGCTAGGTGCGCTTATGGTGGGTATGGGGTGGTTGAAACTTAGAGCGGGGGATGGGAAAGCGTATGTGGAGAGTCCAGTGCGCTGTCACCCCAGTCAGTCTCGAGCGTGAAGACCAAAGCTTGTCGAGCGAACAAGGGCGATGTGGGGTTTCCCCTTTCGCAGGATCAGGTCTGAGCTGATGGGATACTTTCCCATAGATGAAGGTTGCCCAATTCCTTCACAGCCCGATGTCAGTGGTATTTGGAGATCGAATCGATCCCACGAGGTCTTTTTCGTTTCCACTGTTCTCTTTTTTCAATTTTATTGTTATTATTATTATTATTTTTTTGTTTCCTAACAAAGGGGTGGTTGAGCCCATATAGGAACTTTCCATAGCCCCTCCGCCCGATCGTAATTTTATGCGTATTTGTCTTTTTTCGCAACTGCTGGGGGTGGTCTGTTTTCCCCACGTTCCAACGACGCAATGGTATGGGTGCCGTTGACCTCAGGGGTTTCGCTAGCATGGGCTGGGAAAATGCAGGATGGGATTATGCAACACACGGAGTAGGACAACGAACGTTGTAAAGCACAAGCTAGCATACGTGTGTCAGTCTCATACAGCGCCAGGCCATGCCTAAGACCATCAGAGTCCATTCCGGGCTAGCTGGTGCAGATGAGTTTAGCTCTGCTGATGGGAAATGGTGTGGTGCATAAGAGAGAATATGATAGTAGTTGGTGCATGGTAGATACAGAGGTGAGACGAGAGGAAAAGCCACCAAGTAAGCACTAGCAGGTGGGCTTCTGGGATAATAGATTTTGGAATGAGGTGATTAAGAAAGGCGAATTGAGGCCGGGCATAAAACCCAGGTGAGTGGTGGTAGCCAAGATGAACGGGAGAGGAGTGAAAGGATCGAGTAAAGTGGTAGACGGCGGAACTCAGTGTCCTAGGGTCCGAAGCCACGTACTTATTTTCTGTGGAGACATCTAAGACTAAGAAACTTAGACTGGTTGGCAATAGAACAGGAACATTGTCTAAAATTAGGAGAACCGGCAAGCATTAAACTAGGTATAGTTATAAAAGTCAGCAAACTGTGGCTACAGTAGTATAGATTGTGAGCAATATAACGTAAAAGAGAATTGTTGCCCTGACGTTTGTCATCGGGTGAGAAATGAAAGTTCTAGTGCAGTAATCCTAGTAATCAAACCCGTTTTCGTAGGCCACCTCTTCGGTGACCGTCAGGCCGGTAAGAAGGATCACATTGGGAACAGTCAAGAACTGATCCAGCGAGCCTCTGAACTGGGAAACTGAGAAACTCTCGCGGATGTTTAGCGGGAGTTTATTCCATAACTTTGAGTATTTTATAAGAAAAAAGTTAGATCTTAACGCTAGTTTTGATCTAGGAATAGAGAGCTGCATTGACCGATGGCGTAGAGCATAATTCGTGGAGGGAGTGAGACGAATGGGTTCGGTACACGAAAAGGCCGTACGGTGGTACAGCTTAAACAGGAAGCACAAATTGAGCTTCATGCGACGCAACCATAGAGGGTCAAGATTGAGTAGGATGCATCGATCCTTGTAACACAGACTGGAGGAAAAGCCTACTAATTGTTTGGTGAATTGGCGTTGCACGGACTCCAGAGAAATGCGGTCGGATTTCGTCATGTTGGTGAAGATAATGGGACAGTATTCAAGGAGAGGCCTGGCGTGAGACTTGTAAGTGAGCAGTTTGCAATCATTTAGCCGAAAAGTTCTGGAGATGAGACCAGTGGTTCTTCTGGTCTTTGCAATCTGGAGTGGAACATACTCAGAAAACCTAAAGCTACAAGAATAATGGAGACCAAGGTCTCGAACTAAAGGGCTGTACGAAATGGGTAGGTCGTGGATAAGCAGGGTTCCGGGGGTCACTTGACATCTGAATGTTGTGTAGCAGCTCTTCGAGGTCGAAAAGTCCATATTCCATGAATTGCACCAATCCCCGAGTCGCTTTAGGTCACTAGAGATATCATCCAGCATGATGTTGAGGTTTTGACGAGGCAACTCATAGACAATCTTAACGTCATCAGCAAAAAGGAATGGGGTACCATGGTGCAAGATGGGAAATATGTCGTTTATGTAGATGAGAAATAGTAAAGGACCGAGTACACTGCCTTGTATAACTCCACTGGTGACTGGAGCAGGTTGTGAGAGACACCCATCAATGGAAACCACTTGTGAACGGTCCGATAAATAAGATGTTAACCAAGATAAAAGCGAACCGGAAAAGCCATGAGCTTTGAGTTTCGTTAGTAACAAAGCATGAGGGACGCGGTCGAAAGCCTTTGTCATATCAAGGTATATGATGATGATAGATTTAGCGTTGTCGGCGGCCGCCGTTATGAGATTAAAAAAGTCGTACTGACAGGTAGTGCATGAACGTGATTTTAGGAAGCCATGCTGCCCACTATGAATGATGTTATGGGACAACAGGAAGTCGGACATCCGCTGTTTGATGAGGCGTTCCATCAACCTAGAAGCAATTGGAGTGTGGTTGATAGGGCGGTAATTTGAGGGGTCATGTATTGGTCCCTTCTTATGGATTGGGATGATGACCGCAGTCTTCCACTGTGAGGGAAATATGCCAAACTTGATGGATAGATTGTAGACCTTCAATAGTAAGGCTGCGACATCAGTTCCTCCAAGACGTAGAAGTGTCGGCGGAACACCATCATGGCCAAGGTGTGAGGACTTCCGGACACGGGTAATCTGGTTGGTCACCTCTTTTAAAGTAAATTCTAAATCAGACAGTGAGTGCTCGGTGACAGGGTCTATGCATGGGGATAAAGTAGGGGGGTTTGTAGTCATGGATGCAGCAAAGTAGGAGTTAAGCGCCTCGGCTATCGCTACAGGTGAGGTAATGTGGTCGTTATTTTCTAAGATTAGAGAGGGGATACTTACTGGTTTGCTCTGATTTCTATTCTTCATTAGGTATGCCAACTTCGAGGAAGTATCATGGCATTGCAAGGCAGATACTTCTTGTTTTTTGAGCATATCATCAGTCTTCATTCTGATTGCTACCGAGAGACGTTGGAGCTGCAAGAATGACGATAAGTCATTATTGGTTTGGTACACCTTCTGGAGCTTCAGGTACTTGTTTTGCATTCGGCTCAGGATTGAACTACGGACTCGGTTTGATGTGATACGAGTAGTAGTAATTTTGGACAGCAAGTATGATAGGTTAGAATATAGTAAATTAGCAGCCAGCTGAGGGTCGCTTTGCAGGAAAAAGTCGTCCCAGTCTAGCGATCGAAGCGTGCAGATAAGATTGACCCAGTTGACTGCTGAAGAGTAATGATTGGGTGGGTGGGATTTGTCAAAAGATTGCGGAACCACGAAGGTGCAGGACACCATTCTGTGGTCGCTTCCAGGAAAGAGGTCGAGCGTACTGGCTGAAACATCTGATAAACCAATAGTAAACAACAAATCAAGGATGTTGTTACCTCTGGTTGGGACTGTTACATGTTGGATCCAGCGCCCAACGCGGATGCATGACATAAAATCTAGTAAGTTGTTTGGGGCGGATAGAGTATTCCAACAAATGCTCGGTGCATTGAAGTCCCCCGCTATGAGTTTGGAGGAACAGGGCAGCAATGAAAGATAGTTGAAAGCGTCAATAATCTTGGTAAGATCCATAGCGTTGGAATCGGGTGGCCTATAGATGCAACCAATATGAAGATAGGAATTAAGTAAGGGAATTGTTAACCACAGTGAATCCTGAATGGCGTCCAGAGTTGTGTGTGACAGTGGAATGACCAGCAGAGTGTTTTTGACATAAATTAGACAGCCTCCCCCACGACAAGGCCTATTCCTTCGGAACATCTGGTAGCCAACTAGACAGACTCGATCTGACGGGACGGAATCTGTTAGCCATGTTTCAGTTACAATGATAATATCAAAGTCAGAGGGCTCAGCGATGCTGCGGATGGCTTTAGTTTTGTGCAGTAATGAACGGGCATTTACAAGTATGACTGAGAGAGATGATACAGGCCTCGGTAGTGGTGGATATGGTGGGGGGTTCGGTAGTGGTAATGAGGGTGGTAATTCCAGTGAAGTATAGGGCAAGGATGGGGGGAGGACCTCAGCTGTTCCACGGATTGGATGAGTTGAAGCCTGGAGGGGGATAGTGTGAGGGGAGAGGGATGGGGAGGTGCTGTTTGGGAGAGTAGTTTGAATGCGGGGAATATTCTCGAAGGGGGCCGGCAGGAAAAAAGCGGCCACGGATGGATGGCAGTACTGGGCCAAGAGACGTGGATGGGTCTTGTGGGAGAGGGGAGCTAGGTGAAACCAGGAAATGGTTCCCAGGGAGTGACTGGGTAGCGGTAGAGGTATAGAGTAGTTGGTGTGGCGAATAGTAATGTAATGGAGCGGTGAATGGGGGGGGATAAGGTGGGTACAAGTAGGGTGGAAATGAAAAGGCAGTTAGCCGAGATGGAAAACTAGGATTCCCAGCCGCATAAAGGGCCGGTAGAATTTCACGTGACTGAGTCATTACCTTATGGTTTGCATGTGCGTTACGTTGATGGGCCTTGTTCTTTTGGTGACGAGGTGTTAACTTCTGTGGGTCAATCTGCACTGACGGGCTAATTAGCGGTGGTGGCCTAGGTGGTAACCAGACACATTCTGGTTGCAAATGGGTGGGTGCAGATGGTGGGCTTAGGGGCCTGGTTGAGTTTTCAAAAATGCCAGAGGTAACAGGATGCATGGGTGTAGACGGAGGTGGGTTGATGGTGCAGTGATTTTTAGGTATGGTTAAATAACCCGACATGGAGCTAGTAGAAGGAATGGGGTCGTCTAGACTTGTGGAGTACATGAGCTCGCGGGTGGATGAGTTGGAGGAACCTTCATCAGTTTTGTGGACGTTGGGGCGCTTGTTCCAGTCTGGAGATTTGCTTGGGCTATTCTGGATATTGGGGCGTTTGCCAGGTGGCTCATTGGGTGAGGAAATTGGCGTACTGTCTAAATCTACGGTTGCATTGTAATCTGTAATAGATGGCAACATCGGGTGATGGCCAGTGATAGGTGCCCCGGAGTTTTGGGGTGGATTGTTGGTTGCGCTAACACCGGGGTTACTGTTCTGGGCGTGACTCTTGTGCACCTCTCTTTGCAGTGGGGTCTTGTCAGGAAATATCTTGGCGCACTTGAAGCCGGTTTTGGCTACGACTAAGGCTTGCCGGCTGATAAAAATCTTGGCGACAACTTCATTTGTAAACTGGAACAGCAGTGGACAGGTGGTGCGTAGGGAGGTTTTGCGGAGTCTAATACAGTGGCACAGTTGTGAGTCAAGGTTGCAAGCGCTTAAGATCATATTTTTAGCAGCTGAGAGAGGTATTCGGTCTGGAATGTTAAACACAACCGCATTGTTTGCCTTTTTTATCCGTCTGGAGATTTCCGAGGCAATTGTGTCCACAAACTTCGTGGCCAGTAGTAGATTGGTTGGGGTATGGTGTGCGGCTGGATCAAGCAAGAATGCTATAGACATCAGTTGACTGATAATTTGATCAGCGGAGTCAATGCGAGAGTAAAGACTGCTCAGATTTTTGCTCATTTCCGTAGTTTGTCTATTAGCATGTCCAAGTATATCTACCAGAGAGACTGAGCAGTTATTCAGTGAGTTTTGCAGTTTAGCAGTCTTGCGACGGCGGTTGCTGGCAGTGATTTTGGGTCGGTTGGGAGGAGATGTAGGCATATCTATGGTGGTAAGGATGTGGATGGCCAATCGGATGAGATGTGGCAATATGCGGGGGTAAGAGAGCTATACGGAAGCAAAGGATTAAGTGTAGAGTATGGCCAATATATGTGAGCCTTAGGCGGGGAAGAAAGTATTAGCCACGGGGGGTCAATATCAGTGGAACTAATTATGTATCAGTTGTTCAGCTAAAAACTGCAAGCAGTTTCTGCGGATGGTGCTGTTTGAAAAATTCCGGATGTATTACGCAAGTCAAGACGGCTTTAGTCTCTTTACTAAGGTGATTCCCTGAGTGGTGTCTTAGAGTCTGCTAGTGTGGTTTCACTGAGACTGATGTTTCGCTTAGCTCCGACCCTAAGAGCAGTTCAATGATCACTTTTGTGTGTATCTTTTACCACCGGGTGGTCCCAGGGACTAATATTCAGAAAAAATCGCTTGATTTTTTCTGGGTCGGACAACAGACCTTAGAGCTATAGTTTTAGGGATTATCCTAGATAGCTTAATAAAAACTATACCGATAACAGCGAGAAAGCTACGCGGTGTAACGCGAGAGTCAATAAAACAAAGAGCATAGTCTCAACAATGCAAGTATATGAAACAGGCTGGGTGGATTTCCGCGCATGTACGTTGCACCGCTCACCAAATCCGCCCATGAAGCTTTCAGCATCCAAGGAGTAAAGAGTGGTACAGATTTGCCCTAACCCACCTAGACCCTAAGTCAGTGCATACGCAGGTCGCTATGGATTTCGTCCATCGTCGGCCAGTCGCAGACACGCTTGCAGGCTTCTTGAGGTTATGCTCCATCTCTCGACGTCTCAGAGTTTCTTCTGAGAATGATACGACATTATCCGTGTACGAAACGGGGCTTCGATGTGATTGGGATGCGTAGACAGATTGCGGAATGTGGGTGAAAAGGCTGCCTGAACAAGAGTAAAGTTCGTGGCAAGATGGAGGCTGAGGATTCGTGATGAAAAATGGAGATGGTTACAGGTTACTCGAACATCAGGGGGTCAACGTGTGTTGTTATCAAATAAGAAGTATGTTTGACTCGCAACTTGCATACACTTGCACACAGGTTGAACAATAGTACAAATAGGTCACGAGAGAAGAGATCATTTTACAAACGGTCAGCAAGTGCTTGTTCAAGAGTCTTCGCTACTTCACAAACAACGTCGTGTCGTGTGATAAACCAAGGTTTGGACAGCTAACTCCATAGTAAATCGTGAACACCGTGTGAAGTTAAACACAAATATACTTCAAAGTCGGTGTGGAGGGTTGGGTCCTACGGGAAAAAGCATGAGGAATAAATAAATTAATTCCGTTTCATCTGGTATCAGCAGACATGGATTTAGCTTGGTCTGCAGCGTCGACCTCGCCCGTACCACTGTCACCTCCGAGCAGACATATCTTACGGATATCTCACAATACGTCTCCTTTGTTCGTTCTCCCCACCACTGTGCGCACGAGGCCATCGATTTCTGTACTGCAGTCCTCGATCACTCTAACCGGCCAATCGTCTTTATGTAAGTGGCCCTCCACGAGGATGACGGCATCACCACGTCTGAACGACCTCTGTTTGAAGATCCACTTTTGCCGAAGCTGCAGCGTCGGTAAGTACTTCCTCTTCCGATGTTTCCAGAAAGCCCGTGCCAGGTGGTTCACTTGTTTCCATCCAACGATGTACTTTCCACGCAGGGTTTCCGGTGTGGTTGCTCCTACGTTTGACCGCAGTATTACCAGGTCGTTGGGGGTAAGTGCCGGTTCGCCCTCCGGGTCCTGGACGATCGGCATCAGGGGTCTGTTGTTCAGTATGCCTTCTACTTCTTTTAGTCAGGGCCGTGATTATTTTCCTAATCAATCGTATCAGACTTTCTCAAACGCCACCACGATGACTGGCATATAGTGGGTTGAAGTGCCATTCTATCCCCTTTGCCACGGTCTGGTTTTGTATTTTTGCTTGGTCCAGGCAGTCCCACCATTTCTCTAACTCCTTGTGAGCTCCAACAAGGTTCGAGCCATTGTCTGAGTATACGTTCTTGGGGACGCCCCGCCTCGCAATGAACCTTTGAAAGGCCATTAGAAATGAATCGGTGGTCATATTATGCACTACTTCAAGATGGACTGATCTGAATTGTAAACATGTTATCGGGCAGCCACATCTCTTTTGCGTGCTCCTTTGCCGTCGTAATGGGCCAAAGCAGTCGACGCCTATTTCCACGATTGAGCTGTCACAGCTGGAAGGGGGCCATCATTTGTTGGCCTGCTACCGCTCTCCGGCAACGACAAATGATGCAGTTGCCTATGACTCGCTTGACCGTCGCTGGTTCCTTTGTCACCCAAAATCGTCGACATATATTGTTCAATAAGTGGTTCAAACCTGCGTGTCCCTCTTCTCGATGTACACGGTCTATCAGGCATCTCGTTATGTAGTGGTCACCAGGGATTATTATGAGGTGTTTTTTTCGTACTCTAGATCTGAATTCGTCAGCCGCCTTCCAACCCTTGGTAGGCCGTTGCCTCGCATAGGGTTTAGTCTTCGGATACTGCTGTACAGCAGCCTGCTTCCTTTGGTGTAATCGTCTATCCTGGCTAGCTCATGGGCCCGAGTGGGAAAGCGTCTAGTTGTATTAGGCGTAGGAGATCGAGTTCGGCTTGATTCAGCTCGCCCGGTGGTATCGTCCCCACGTTTATTCTGTTTTGTGGTCGTGCGCCTTTCATAATCAATAAGAGTACTTTGTATCGTGTCCACCAGACCATGGCTCTTAACATTTTTGTCCAGTTGGGAAATTGGCACAGTTTTTATATTAGGCTTAGGCTTCCCGTGGATTTTGTAACTAGTATCAGTCTTTTGGTCTCGATATCGCCATCATCAGGCATAGGCATTAGTAGCGTTGACCACATCTCTTTAGCTGCAGTTAGAAAGTCAGGTCCCATTGTCCACATCCGCAACCTCTCTAGTGTTTTCAGGCCCCTTGAGCAGAAGTCGGCCGGGTTGCTGGCGGACTGTACACAGTGCCATTGATCGGTTTCAGCCGACTCGTGGATTAAAGTAGGTGTGTTGGCCACGAAGGTGCTAAAGCGAGTTGTAACGTTGTTTATGTAATGTAGCACCGTTGCTGAGTCCGTCCAAAAGTTTGGTTCCCAGTTTATCTGATCAAAGCATCCTCTAATCGGCGTCGCAGCCGTCACGGCCAGTACTGCTGCCGTCAGTTCCAGCCTCGGAATGGACACAGTTTTCGGTGGAGCCAATCTCGCCTTTGCAAATAATATCTGACTGTGCCGCCCACCATTTTCGTCCACCCAGCAGCCATAAGCCACTACCCCGAAGCCTATTTCTGATGCATCAGAAAACAAGTATAGTTGGGCATCGTTCGTGCACTTGATTCCTGTCAAGCATCTTTGTATTTTGATCTCACCAAGTCGCTCCAGGCTGTGCAGCCAGTCGCGCCATCGCTTATCGTCGTCATCTTGGAGAGGTTCGTCCCAACGCGCCCCTCTCTGGCACAGCGATTTCAGCAACCACTTTTCCGGTAATAACCATGGCGAATCGAAACCCAAGGGATCATAGATGCTTGAGACTGATGATAGAATTCCTCTCCGTGTGCCTGGTCGTTTGGACAGGTCCAGAGCGAATATGAGTTTGTCACCTCCGGGTTTCCACTGAAGGCTAAGCGTGCGCTCCGTTTGTGAAGAGGATCCCAAAAGCTCCATCGTACACTCCATTTTATCGGACTTCGGAATAACGTTAAGCACCTCTTGGCTGTTTGAAGTCCATTTAGTGAGGCTGAATCCTCCGGCATTTAGAGTGGCGATCAGTTCGGTCATATGAAGAATAGCAGTATTTGAGTCGCCAAAGGAACACAAAAAATCGTCCACGTAGAAGTGGTTCATTGCTCCTCCTAGCAAGTTGCTGGTGCCGCCGAAACGCTTGAGGGTTTCATGGAGCGTTTTGCCTCTAATAGTACACCATCGATTAAATTTCGGGCGACTTTAAGTGGTTGCCCAAATAGGTTTTTCAGAATTTCACGTGCCCTAGTGCAACTTCCTTCAGGTTCCAGCATCGAGCACCTGTCGATTGCTTCCCTGGCCCTTCCACGGCAGTAATGCAGTAAATACAGGAATATCTGTCCTGCATCGGATACTCTCCTTTCCACGAAGTTCTAGTATTGTTTAACGAACTCACAGTATTGTTCTGCGCTCCCGTCGAAGGGGGACAATTCTAATCTTGGTAAGCCAATAGCGTGGTTTACACTGGCGCAAGTCGACTTTAATCGTTCCATGGAACTGCTAGGCTGAATGGCCGTAGGCTCCGTGGTCTCCAAAGTGACCTCTCGCCCTCATCTTTGGAGTTGACCTTTCCCAGCAGATTCCGCTTCTTTCCCAGCCTGCCTAAGCTGGGTTTATAATCCAGCTATTCTCAATCGATAGATATCGTCACCTTTATATTCTATACCACCAGCTGAAGTACATGAAATTACACTGACATTACTAGTAGACCTAGCGATATTTAGGGAATCAGTATCACCCAAAAACACTCCAGGGACTTGCCGGGTTACTTCCTGTCCAGCTTCGTTTTGTTTGTGTCCCCTTCGTGGTATTTCTGATTGATTTCCTCCTGGTGATTCCAAGTTGAGTACTGTAACGGTTATTCCGATTGTGAGTAACGCGTATCCATTTTAGAACTAATCCCAAAACCAGAACAAGATTGATTCGTAATTTCTACAGTACTGGGTTTACAAGTTGTATGCACATAAATGTGGTCAAACCTCAACTGTACGGCCACAACGTCCAACAACTAGGGCCAGAGTTCAACAAATGCCAATGTCAGGTACCAGCATCATGGCAGTCCAAGTTCGAATAAAAGTTATGCCACTTAATGTGAGCAAAATATAAACAAACGTCGAAGTGTAGTGATCGATGCATGTTTTACTTGTTCGAGAGTCAATAAAACAAAGAGCATAGTCTCAACAATGCAAGTATATGAAACAGGCTGGGTAGGATTTCCGCGCATGTACGTTGCACTGCCCTTACTGCCAACACGGCTGCACTGAGTTCGAAGAGCTGGATCGAGACCAATTTCAGTGAGGTCATGCGGGCTTTGGCGAACAGGATTCTCGTAGAGTACTGTACATCACCCAGGCTCCACTGTCCAAACACTGCGACTCCTTACCCAACTTTGGATGCGTCAGATATAGCATCCAATTCTCCCATCCTCGTTGTATGATCAGCAGATAAGCACCTAGGAAGCCGTAAGCCCGTGATTTCTTGAACTTGACCAGGAACTCGCCCCATTCTTGCCTGCCTTTTTTGGTTAATTGGCTGGTCCCAAGAAAATTTCCCTCGGCAGAGCCGCTGCAGCAAGGTCTTTCTGGCAGTAGCTAGGAAACAAAACTGGGTGAGTCGAACGGACCGGAAACGGCTGACAGAATGCCACGACGAGTAAGCGGTTGGTCGAGAACTTTCGGCTCTAAAACGTAGGCGGCCTTTTCAGCATTCCATTGAATTTGTATAGTGCTTTCCTTTGGGAGCAGTGACCCATTCATATCTTCAGCTCTTTCCGCCTCCTCATTGTGCGGAATGGCTTCAAGAACGTCCTGTGCGTTCGACGTCCATTTAGTGAGGTGGGACCCGCCCTTCTGTAGCAATTCGGTCAGCCACCTAATCTGTGTTACGGTCAGGTCAAGGCCATCGAAAGCTTCAAAGCATTCGCAGAAGTAGAAACTTCTTCTGACACCATCCACTTCTGACTGGTGAACCAAAACTCCATATATGATCGCGGTTTCTTGTAAGGCATGGTTCGCACAAAAGGGTGAGGACATTGCTCTGAAGGGATGAAATGTCAATCTGTAATTTGTCAAGGGTGTATTCAAGTTGTTCCCTTCCCGCCATTAGAAACATAACCCATCTGCTTCCTTTACTGGTATTTTTACCTGCAGAAAAATCTCTCTGTCGTCGGCGGGAAAAGTCGCCCTGCCCACACTGAAACGGCACAAGACTTTGGTCAACGGCGGGGTCCCATCGAGCCCTTGTAACGGCTGATTTTTTACCAAATTGTCTTGAAACTAGGATGCGCGATAAAAAACCACCCGAAGCTATTCGGGCTTCTTTGGATGCAGAACCGGATGGTGAGGCAAGTGCCATCTCCCCTCCAGGTCGATTGTATTTGCAGGCACTTTTCTTGGGTACCCAAGCTCTTCGTTTCGCATCATCACCTCCGAGTATCGTTTCCAGGGATCCTCATGCCGACCGAAACTTTCCCTCAAGCGCAGCAATCTTTGGAATGCTCAGGTTTGGTAGTCAACCAGAGGGTTGGCACTTGCGCGCTACGGGAGTGGTACCTTGAATTGGTTCTTCAGGTCTCTGGTTCCTTGTCACACCGTTTGCTACGCGAGTTGGTCCCCCTGAGATAAAGAAAGTCGGTCTTCTCCGACGTTATGGAACTCTTTTTCGTACAGACCTCGCAACTGGTGCTGTACGCTGTCCGTTTCTTTTGACACCTAGTTTATGGAGCCACGTCCCTTGGCTGGGCCATAAAGTATCCATTCTAGTGTAGTGCTTACGGGTGTAGGGAGCCTGGAGGTCGCCTACTCTTTGGTCTAGCATCCAATATCTCTGGTACGTCGTAACCTATAAGAAGGTCTACCACGTCATTTTCTCAATCTAGGAAGGCGACGTCCTGCAAGCAGGGCCATCTAGATAGAATTGTAATCATCAACCTTGGCGCTGGCATAGGGAGACCGGCCAGAGTGAAAGCCTCCGTTGATTCGATTTGCTTACTGGTACTTAGGGTGATGAGCTGCAATCTCAACCGACCCGCGGTATTACCTGGGCTCAGCTGACCGCACTCATCAGTAAAGACGTCGTGCTTTTCGCGAGCTGGATTTTACTGGCAAACCGCACCTTTACCAAGGTGGTATCTGGTACGCTGTCGACGAAAGCCAACGCTTTGGCCACCCCAGTTGGGGTCATCACTCCTACAGCGACTACTTCCAGACGTACTGGTTTACTGGCAGACCGTGTAACAGCCGGTCGTGGAAAATCCCCCTTTTTCCCTCGCCATTCAGTGTTTTTCCTGACATCACTCATTTGCCTACACTATTGACTTGTCTTTACGAACTGGTTGTTTTTCTGGTCCAATTGTTGTTTGTTCGCGCCCAGAGCGCTACTTTGGCACATCCTTGTTCAGGACCTGCGTGACGCATGTGCTGTTTGCTCACAAGCTGCCATTCGGTTTCTCGTTGTTGAGTCCTTGTGATCGTACTATTGAGGTTTGTATATTTTTTATGTCATTGTTCGTGTAATAATCTAGTATCCTAGAATATCGCGGATAATCGTCTTTTTGATTTCGGGATCCGTTGCGAATTTGGCTACGCATTGCTCAAACGTTCGTTGCAGACCGTGATGTTGAACAGGTCACGCTGGGCTTTGTGCTTTCATCTGGTGTAGCTTCTTTTACTGGTGTAGTTTTCGATGGTGTCTGCCCGGACAATTTTCGTGACCACGTTTACCCCCCGTCCGGTTGGCTGCCGCTCAGTTTGAGGTATCAAGGCAGATAAACAATGCTTCTACCGTCCTCGCCATTCCTCAACGTTCACCTGCTGTGGGTTGGGTGAATCTTTGACGATCTGATAACCCGTAATCGGCGTTGGAGAAATCGCTGCTTCAGCAGGTTACCGCCTCGCGTGAAATGGCGTGGGTGCCTGCCCAGGGCTGCTGTTTCAAGTATTCTTAGACAGAATTCTGAGCCTGACCGGTGCCAGGTCTATTTGGCCAGTTGCTATCGCTGGTGAGGCGACCAAACCTGATTCGTCTGTTCTTGTTTACCTGTCTAGATTTTTGTTCAGGTCGTCGAAGTCGGCCTCAAGGTGACCTGGCCAAGGCTTTTCGCTTCTTCGGAGTCATGACCCTGTATTTCGGACTTGAGACAACAAGCCGTCACCTCCAATACGCGCATGGCATCGAGATCAGCCCTGCCACCCAAGTAATCAGGGACTATCGAGCAATTCTACATCTTAATGATGAGATCGGACATTAGATAGAAGTTGCCCCCTTGTTAAATTGGCTTCCAAATTCACGTCCTCTATCAGACTGCTTGCAAACCTGAAGGGCTGGCCAAACAGGTCTTCAAAGTCTTCCTCCCCTGGGAGAAGTCTTGTCTCGGGCCGAGGATGGCACACCGATCAAAGGTTTCGCTGGCACTTCCAGCGGACAAAAACTGCCGTTCTAGTTCTTGTATTCCCAACCTAAACAAGTCAACATTCTTGCAATCACTAACATCATCAGTGACACGTGAACTGGCACTGACAGGGTTAGGTGATCTAAAGTTTTCTCCGGAATCAAATATACCTAAGCTCTCTCCGGCGACTGGCCGAGTTACTACCCGTCCCAGTTCGGATGGCTTTGTTCCTTTTACGGGTATGCTGCTAGTTGTCTCCTTTCAAATCAACCAATTTGAGCATTGAAACAGGTTTCGAGCACTACTCAGCCAAATTTGAAACCAATCCGGAAGCCAGACCACGACGGATCCATGAGTTCTATGATTCTGAGTTATGGAATGAACAACATCACAAAACATGCACAAACCTAAAGAGTGCCACGACACAGACTCAGAAAATGAGAGCCAAGTTTGCGGCTTTCGAGAGACGTGCACGTGCTTCAGGCAGGTCTAAGGTGGGATATGACGAAGTGGAGAGTCGGAAGCGAACAGACAAAGGATGGTTAATAAAAGTATAAGTAGCACGAAATACGCAAGTAGCAGACGTAAGTAAGCCCACGAAATCCAAACGTAATAGTATCTTCGAAGTATTTTTCACCACCGATCGGTACCCTCTGTGCAGGCTTGTTCATCCTCTAACGAAATGGAAGCCGCCTAATTAGGGAAGGTGCCACGCCCTTCAAAGAGTATGATTTTGTCGCCCATGTTTCCAGGCTATTTCGAAGTTTGTTTCGTTATTCGTACAACTATGCTACTAGTATCAGGTCGGTGCCTGTCGGGGTTGTGCAGAAAGCATGTGACAGGCGGAATTGCCTGCAACTTGGCCAGGGATGATCACATACAGGCTGCTTGGGTGTTGGAAACGAGGACTACTGGATGCATTGCGAGATTAGTTGGATTAAGCAAATGCGCAATCTGTAAGGCCTCCGCAAAACAAGCCCCCAATCCTGCCTTAATAAAGAAATGCTAAATGGCATGCAAGAAAATGAGGCCGCAACTTAGCCATGAAATGAGAACAGAAAAAGAGGCCATTGAACGCGGTTATGCTGAAACGTTTATGGAACATTTGGGGAAGGCAGGAGAGACCAAACCAAATACGGGGACAGAGAAGCCAATCAAAACAGTTCCTTGATCACCAACACCAAAGGGGCGAATAATTGTGAAGGGACTCTCAGGTAAAGAAAAGAAGAAAAGTGAAGTTGCAATAGGGGCTGTCATAGACGACAAGGGTGAGGTAAACCTGAGTGAACCTCAGGATAAAATGGAGGGCCCCACAAGAGGATTGCAACAGGTAAGGTCGAAAGGAGGCCCTGACCACTTGAGGAGAATAAGTCTGCCTATTATGAACTCTGGGGAGGCCACCATAACGGAGGCCAGGTCCAGGAGTGATTTGGACCAAGTGTTCATCAGAAGAATCTCCCGAGTTGTGAAAATAAACCATGCAGCCCTGCTAAAATGAGTCGTCAGAATGGGAGCACGGAAGTAATCGGACCTGCGGCAAAGAGTGCCCCCAGCTGACTTGGAAGAGTTTATGGATTGTCGTACGATGGACTAACCCCTGGCACGAACAGGCAAGGTTTTCTGTCATACAGGGGGAGATGCCCGATCGCACCGGAGGTCTCAAGAACAGGAAAAGCAGCACCAGTGAGTTTAGGGTACATGGAGGAACAAATGCAAGCAGGCAGCGAAACAAGGGGTCTGGATGTAAATAAAACGATTATTGGAAGGCCATTGCCTCAGGGTCCGTGTAGTTCACAGTTTAGTGGCCATCAAGTGATCGTAGCATTTAAAGATGTATTGGGAAATGGGGCTTCGAAAAGCTGTCTGCCGGAGAATAAAGGCATCCCCATCATGTTCACTGTGGGGCCCCACGGTCAGGTAACACAGGGTAAAGAATCTGCAACGCTGTTTAGGCCAACAAGTTGGGCCGGTGCGAGGAACAGTGATATAAGCGAGCTGGGACATAAAGGCGTTTGGGTTACAGAATCAAGAACCTAACAGTCAGCCTGGTGCTCCGCCCAAAGCGATACACGAACTAGAGGAGAGCAGGAAAGTGCCACCGGGAAAAGCCACGGTAGTATTACATACAATGTCCGCAGCTTTGGAAACTAATGAGCGGAAATGACAGCAAAGGCAAACGCTGTACCGAAGAAGTAGTTGAAATGCCCAAGGTGTGGTCTTCTGAAAATTAACCTGAGCTGCCAGGGGTTGACAACCATTAGTTGGCCTATCAACATCATGGACTACATGGACCAGTAGGCGGTGGAGAAATCTTTCTCATTATGGAGGTTTCGGCTCATTTGGAATTGGAGTTCGCGTTACTTGCGGTGAACAGGCACCACTGTTCTGTGATCGTCAAAAAGCCCTAAGAAAACTGCAACCAAGTGTGTGCACAAGTTCAAACTCGGAAGCGGAAGAGAACACAGAGCTCGGAGAGGCAGTGGAACAGATGGAGGCAAGATTAGGTGCAGCACTGCTTGTAAGGGATTCTAACCTGCCTGGAGTTTATTGTGGTGTGAGAAACCGGATAGGGGTACAGCGGAGAAGAAATTTAGCAAGCGGCTCCAAGAAGGAACCTTTTTTCATCACAGAGGAGAAAACACCCTGTACGAAACAGGAAATCAGCCATCCCCTTGAGACACGGCGTCCACAAAACATGGAAGTTGCATGAGTGGGCTAAGCATTTACCAGCGTTTGAAGGAAAGTGACCGCGTGTTGATAAACTTGGCGCTCCACCTCAAGCATTCGAGGTGTACAGAAAAATTGTGTGTGAATTTCGGAAAGCTAAAAGCTGCCGAACTGGACACAAGGGCAGCCGGCATGGGCTTGGGAGTAAATAATGAGACGCCTTGGCAGACGGTAAGTGGCAGACAAGCAAGACCTGTTGACTCTACAGGACTACTTTACCCCTTAGCAGGGGAACAAGCATTGTAAAGAACGAATACTGAAAATCCTTCTAAATGTTCAACGTGCTTTGTGAATTTGACTATATTTAACATTATCTTGGAAAGCTCGCTCATACACCACACATTTTCACGTTTGTTTATCCATGTGAGATTTTTGAATTTGGCCTGGAATCGTTTCTGACTGTCGTGCTTGAGCCACGGGGCTTTGGACCTTTGGGTTTTACTGTGAAGTTTATTTGGCCGCATACTTGAGTATCGTAGAAGCTACGAATCAATCCTGTTCTGGTTTTGGTATTCGTTTGAATTGGCTACGCGTTGCTCGATTTGCGAGATTTGAATTACAGTACTCAAGTGGAACCTGGACAAGAAAACTCATTGGAAATGCCCAGACGAGGAAGCAAGGACCTTTTGAGACAACAGGAAATAACTCGGCAAGTCTCTGGGGATGGTTCGGTTGTTATTGATTCTCTAGATAATGCTAAGTTTACTAGCTCTGTCAGTGCCAGGTCATATATCTCTAACCGCGATGCGTTTGACGATATTAGTACTTATAGAATGAGAGTAATAGAATTAGAAAACGAGCTGCGGTTAGCCAGAAAGGAAGCAGAGCCCCTTACACAAGGAACTGGTCTCAGAGAGCCAGCAAAGAGTCCATGTAGTTCACAATGTCAACATCGAAAAGGCACTGTGATCGACGAATATAAATCCTTGAGACAGCCTGTCACTACCGAGGTTTTGGCTCTTGACCTGCCGAGAGTGGAGCTGTCCCACTTCGACGGGCACCCCGAGCAATACTGTATATTCATGAAACAATTCGAAAATTTTGTTGAGTGCAAAGTTGCAGATCCTGGTCAAAGGTTTTTGTATTTATTACCTTACTGTCGTGGGAGAGCCAAAAGTGCTATCGAAGGCTGAGCGATGCTTGATCCACCGATGGGGTACATCAGGGCGCGCAGAATCCTGAAAGATTTGTTTGGACAACCATTCAAAGTGGCTAGAAGCCTAATTGATAGTGTTTTATTGGAGGCGAAAAGGACTGAGGGCAAGGCTGAATTACTGTCGAGTTTGGTGATAAAAATGCAGAATTGCAGTATAGCACTGGAGCACTTAGGATACCAGTCTGATCTGAATGCATTGAACACACAGGAATGTATTGTCCGATGTCTATCTATTGATTAACAGAGCCGATGGGCAGAGGAAGCTGAAAAAATAAATATGCTTGAGCGGGAATCTACGTTCAACGATTTGACGGAGTTCATAGGTCGTCAATCCCGTATCGCCAACAGTCGATTTGGACAAATCGTACGCGAAAGTTGCAGACTGACGCGAAGGGAACCAACATCTCAAATTGTGGAGAAGGACTGTAACCAAACCCAGTCTTTGGCTAACATGCACATGATAAGTCAAGAACCCGAGAGGTCAGCTGAATGCAAGCTATGCAACTCCCTGCATCGGTTACTAGATTGTCCGACCTTTCATGGGATGAGTGTACCCGATCGGTGGTGCGCAGTAAAAAGGATTGGCTCATGCTTTATGTGTTTGAACAACTCTCATCGAGCCTTTGAATGCAGCTTAAGAGTGAAATGCAACCAAGACGGATGCTTGGGTAATCATCACTCGTTACTGCATGGCCTTCTCAACAATAGACCTATTCAGCCAGATGAACCCAAAATTGTCTGTTCAACGGGACATGAAGATTTCAAACCGGCAAGATTAGGCATCGTACCTGTCGGTATTGTGACACCTAAAGGACTGAGGAGGGTCAATGCATTTTTGGACACGGGGTCGGACACCTCGCTGATTACTCGCGAGCTTGTAGAAAGCTGTGAACTAGTAGGCGAGCCTACCTAGCTCACTATCAGCACGATTGCAGGGGGTCATGTTAGCAATTCTAAGAGGCTGACCCTGCAGTTAGCGTCTTTATCTGATGAGGGGACCGTAGAAATTCCGGAAGCTTTTGCAATAGACAGCTTGCCAATGAGACCAGTCGACTCTGTTAGATCGATCGCCAAGAAATGGTCTCATCTCAGGGACATAGAGTTCGAAGAAGTGTCTAGCCCCCACGTCGACATACTAATTTGATGCAATGTACCAGAGGCTCACTGGGTGCTTGAACAGAGCATAAGCAATCGAAAAGAACCATTCGCTACGCGAACGATACTAGGCTGGACACTTCTCGGACCCCTGACGAGCGAACTTCAACAATCGGCATCAATAAATTGCTCAAATGTTGCTGAGAGAAGTGCCTCTGTAGAACACAATCAGCCTTTCGATATTGAATCCAACGGTCCATCTCAGGAAAGCGAAGTTCACTCAAAGGATCAGTCGGTGCTTTTGATGGCGAATTCAAAGACGGGACTTCACAGTGGGCGACATGAAGTTGCTATACCCAAGAGACCACCGTCAAGTCACCTATCGAGAAAAGAAGTTGCCCGGAGGCTTTTGAAATATCTCAAAAAAGGACACCAGCAGGTCACCCAAAGCAGCTTGAAATTTGCCGACCCAGTGACAGTGTACGGTACCTGGGTGGAACTGCGTGGCCGGCGGCGAAACAAAGTACCCTTTGCCAAAACAAAAATTGCTGAGCTGAAGTCAGTATCCCTGAACGAGCTTAAAACGACTGCACTGGTATTGGGTTTTAAGGTAGCACGAATGCTAAAAGAGAACTGCACCACCGCCGAACTGAGCCTTGCCTATTGGACAGATCCTACAGTTGTGTTACATTACAGGAAACGGAAGAAACGAAGAACGTGTTCGAGACATTAGAGAGTTAATCCACTCGTAGCAGGAAACAGCGAGGAAAATGTTGATGATTCGAGCTCGAAACCACATACAAAAGACAAAGTAGCTCGCAGATCGCCTCGCTCCGAGTTACTCAGCACTTTATTGCATTTCATGCTCTACAACTAATCAACTGGACCCATTTTTTCTGAAAGGTTGCACATGTACTTAGTTCCAGTTTCTATCTAGTGTGCACATAGGCGAAGAGGAGAAATTCACCAGTATTTCACTTGAACAGTTCAGGTGAGGCATACTAGCTGTGAGCACATTGTGAAGCTATTATTATCTTTAAAGGAGAACATTTATTTACATTTTATACAATATTGATTGTCACATATTTTGTGCACAGAAAAACTTTGAAATACTCTGATAGATGCCAGTATTCGATCAATCTCCGTGTTCATGTGTATTTCTATACTGTCCGCCGTACACTTGTTTTCGAAATTTATTCATAATCAGAAACCGGTTTTCATTCCTTTCGGAAGATTTGGTGCTTTAGTTTTATGTAATTCCACTGGTTCGTGACCTGTCAATTTTACGCGATATCTCGTTAGGTGTTGCACCTGCGTTCAACTTCTGCGCTCATGCTTGTAAACAAAATTAGTCTTACCAGTTGCTGCAATGGGTTACTGCTTGTGATGCTTGGACTTATTTCGTGCGGCGAAACACTTCACTCTGCGAAGCCTTCATCTTCATCGTGCGTCTGACTATATGCGCCGGTCTCCTGATGAATATGTCAATCTCAAGTTGTGCAGCGGGATTTGGAATTGATTCCTTGTGGATTGTGCGATGATGACTACGGCAAAAACCTGTTTCACGTTCAGATAACACAGGAAGTTAGTATCCACAGGCCTTGACAATAAGTTAAAGGTAGGTAGGGTGAGAATCATGACCCCTTCCTGAACCTTAGACAACCATTTTCGCGGAAGGATTTTGGCCGGCGGTGTAAAGAACGAATACTGAAAATCCTTCTAAATGTTCAACGTGCTTTGTGAATTTGACTATATTTAACATTATCTTGGAAAGCTCGCTCATACACCACACATTTTCACGTTTGTTTATCCATGTGAGATTTTTGAATTTGGCCTGGAATCGTTTCTGACTGTCGTGCTTGAGCCACGGGGCTTTGGACCTTTGGGTTTTACTGTGAAGTTTATTTGGCCGCATACTTGAGTATCGTAGAAGCTACGAATCAATCCTGTTCTGGTTTTGGGATTCGTTTGAATTGGCTACGCGTTGCTCGATTTGCGAGATTTGAATTACAAGCATAACAGTGGGCCTCATTGGTGGACAGTAGAGGTTAGTGAGTTTATTTGGAAACAAGACGGGTTAGCAGAAGCTTAAAGCAGTCGGAAATATGTGAACGTGGCTGCGGTGCCCCAGGTACAGGAACTTGGCTGCCAAGATAAAAAGAACATTTGAAGTACCGCGGGAAAGGAAGCTAAGCAAAACCCCGAAAGATAATTTGGATATTCCCAGCCAAAGGGTGTAGTTAGAAAATAAATTGGAACACTAGTTTCAAACGATGAAACAGAAGTCAGTTGAGGCGAGGGGAAAAGGGAGGACCGCACTGTGTACTTTAAAGCTGGCATCGAAGGGACGGGGGGAATTACGGGACGCCGGGAGATCCTCAAGAGGCACCTGGAATGCCACACATCTACTTGCGGCTGGATGAAACCAGAATAACACTAGAGAGGCTGGATCTAACAATTCAGCAGGGCCAGATGGCAAATATCTAGCTATTATAAAACCACTAGCAGCTGAAATAAATGGGCTTTTCCTTTGGTTGCTTTTGTGCAACTGTTAGTCAAAGTGCCCTGCCAACCGACCGGGAAACTTTGGCAGTAGTGGCTGATCACCATACTCACAAGAGCAAAGCTGCTCACCTGTGGGTCTTACGCGTATCCTTTGAAGGGGCATGGAAGCACTCAAGAGAACGTGTCTGGAAACATTTGGCAGAGAACAAGCTGCGAGGTGAAGCATGGTATAGGTTTTTAAAGGGACGATCTTGTGTCCCAAAGTTTCTGCGGTTTCTTTTTTTTAAGGGGGGGGGGGGTAACAAAGGAACTGAATAGAGGGAAATACTGGAACTTTGCTGTCTAGACTTCGGCGAAGAATTCGATTCAGTTGATCACTGCCCCTTGCTGAGCAAACCTAACTACCATGGGATAGGTTGATAACTGCATAGAGATATAGCTGACTTCCTAATTACCAGAAAGTTTTACATTAGAATAGGAGATGCACGCTGCGAGTCAGTATGCGTAACAAGAGGTGTCCCTCGTGGATCAGTTCTTGGGCCACTTCTACAACTCCCTTTTACGCGTAACTTGGTTAAGGCTCAGAGGCGCCCATTTTTCTTATCTACAAACTATTCCAGGGCGGTCCCATCAAGTCAACAGGGGCTATTAGCTGGGGCTGCCGAGGTAAAGCCAGAAGGGGCAAACACGTGTAATATGCCTTCAAATGACAGAATAAGTCGTCTACTGACCAGAGCGTCAATGGCTTTCATCGTAAAGAGGGGAACCGACCGTTGGCAATTTATGGGGTACCACTGATAAAAGACTTAAATATTGCTATGCCTGAAGGTTCAGATGGGTGGAGCAAAGCAAACTGACTATCCACAGGGGTATGAAGGAGATTTTTCAGGTTGAGTCGAAAATTTCTTGGAAGAAAGTAGATGCATCCCGCCCATGTACAAAGTCGTAGTGAGATCCCAATTCGAACAGTGTACAGGCTTAGACACCCCTCCTCAAAATAGAGGCGGCCCTTCTTTGAAACTTCCAGCGGATCAGCGAAGGAAGAAACTGTGGTGATTGAGCGATTATGGCATATAATACGATCAGGTGCGGCTTAGTATATGCAAAAGCTAAGGGATCTATTACTACCAGGGTCACCCAGGAAGGGTACAGCAAACTCTTCCTGGTTGATAACTTTCCAATCTACCAATTGTTTTCTTAAATTTAACATATTTATACGAACCAGTTCTGTAACACAGTTACAGTACTGTGCCACAGCCTCGATCTTCCTGCTACCTTGTTTTGCGCAGTTCCTAGTGGAATGATTTCAATGTGTCTCACCAGGCGGAGTGCTGCGAATATAACAAGCATGCATACGGCGGCTGCAGGTTATAGGATTAATTTACTTAGAAAAAGGAGGACTAAGGGGGAACTTCATGGAAGCTTCCAAAATTCTGAGATGTTTACCGGGAATAGAGCTCCGTATATCTTTGACATAGCCGCCGATAAACTGACAAGAAGTAGCTGCACGGAACCATAGAGGCAGCTCTCAAGTCCATATGTATGAGTCAACTTCTTCTACATCAGTTTGACGGAGTAGTGGAACTGGCCTTCTGAAGAGCTGGCAAATTTAAAAGGCGTACTATCTTTCGAAAGTGGTAGACAATGAATGAGAATAGATAGTCCCGTAAGTAGACTGCTGGAACCGAAACAGAACACCAAGAGATAAGGCTCCGCAGATGTCTTCCAGACCGAAACCAGCATGTACTCTTCACGGGGAGACGCTCATATTACGGTTGTCCCCTGCCTGAATGGTGAGAAGGGGCTTCTAGCTTTTTGATCCTTGGCAAAGCCGACCAGTGGGGTATTTTAACTGAAAGAAAGGGCAGGAGGAACTTAAAAAGGCTCGCAGTGATGGGTGCTGACTCCTAAATGACCTCGAAAGGAAATCTGGAGGCTTGACTGGCCCTGCGAACTAACGGTCCTGTGCAAACTGAGGTGAAACCAACTGAAACAAATAGATAAATTGCTAATGGGCTTAACTGGTATTAGTCCGGAAAGCCTATCCCAGATGCCCCCTGAATGCCATACAAGAGGCCTTGGGAAGAAGCTAGCGGAAGTTTGGCCTAGGGACTGATATTTAGGTCTCACTTCTTTAGCAGCAGCTTAGTGGACTGCAGCACCCTGGAGAAGACTGATCCTCAATTTGTGAGCTCGCCAACAAAAATTACTGTAGATAAACAACTGATTAGCACCTGGCTCCGGGCAGTGTGAACACTCGTTGATGCCTCAGGGCTGTTCAGTTTACATCTGCTTACCGTAAGGACATTTGGTTTTCCCATATTGAAAAACAAACTTTTGAGTGCTCAGTCTCGTTTTCACCACCCCATTTTCCGGTGAACTATCTTCCAGAGCACCGGTGACATTCAGATAACAAGACAATCGTACCATCGGGGAAATTTTGGCTCCATCCTCGTACCCGTGCACTACAGCAAGACTTCAAGACTACCTGTCTTGTGCATACTGAACTGAAGTGGATGGTTAGAAAACTAAAAACCTGCCAATTTGTTGTGAACACTGAAAAGACTGTTACGCTTTCGTTCTTACGTTACAGCACGTGAGGACCTCTGGAGCCTCGGAGGCAGGAAACTGGGTGCAAACTTTCCTCTAGCCTCCATATCCTATGGTTTGATCAGATCTGACTTGGAAAGTCGCGGCAGTCGTGGCAATACATAAGGGTGGGCCTAAGTCGGCTGTGCAGAACTACCGGCCGGTAAGCCTAATTAGCATCATGTGTTAAGTTCTTGAGACGATCATCCGTGCCCACATCTGCCAGCACTTACTGCAGCACTCCATGTTAAGTCCGGAGCAGCATGGATTCCTGAAAAATCGATCTTGTCTGACCAATCTTCTGTGCTTCTTAGATGAAGTAACTCGACGACTGGACGAAGGCAAGCAAGTTGAGGTATGCTACCTGGACTTTAGCAAGGCGTTCGACTCCACTAATCATCGCCTTTTGCTATGCAAGATGGAGACGTTCGACATAGATGGGCCAGTATTTAGGTGGCTGGAGGACCTCCTCTCCCACAGGACGTCTTACGTCAAAGTGGGAGACAGGTGCTCCAGTTTGGTGAACGTCACCAGTGGTGTACCTCAGGGATCCGTCCTAGGCCCGGTCTTATTCTTGCTATTTCCTAATGACCTGGCATCCGCTCTTCAATCGCCCAGCTTTATTTTTGCGGATGACGTGAAGATTGTCGGATCTGAGGGTAGGGCGGACTTGGGCAGGAAAATAGATACCGTCCTGAACTGGGCATGCAAATGGGACTTACCTCTGAACGCTGAAAAAGGCCATTTGTTGTCAAGGGCAACAGATAGCCTAACTGTCGCTCATGACCAAGGGCTGTCCACCGTAGAGGCAGTCAATAGGGTTAAAGAACTTGGGATCATCATGAACAGTGACTTCAAGTGGTCGGAGAAGTGCAAGGCTGCTGTGCATAAGGCTCGTGAGGAGCTCTTTAGAATGCGATCAGCTTTGTCTTGCCGGAAGCCGGAGGTATTCGTGCCTATTTACACGGCTATAGTACGACCTCACTTAGAAGGTAGCGTGCAGGCTTGGTCACCCTTCTACAAAGAGGACGCCGCCTGCCTAGAGAAAGTCCAGCGCCCCGCCAGGCGAATGGTTGAAGGGCAGGGGGTGGCCTGAATCTTTTCCCTTTGGAAAGGAGGAGAAGTCAAGGAGATCTCATAGAAACGTTCAGGGCAATGAAGGGCTTTTCTGGCCTTAGGCCAGATAGTCTATTCCAAGTGGCCGTCGATTCCAGAACAAGGGGGCATGAAAAGAAGCAGATAAAAGCCCGAGCTAGGTTGATGGCTAGATTGCACTTCTTCAGCAACAGGGTTGTGAACAGTTGGAGCGGTCTGCCTGGTGGAATGGTAGATCTGCAGACCGTCCAATCCTTGAAAGGTGCCCTAGATCGCAAGTGGTACGAGATATTTCATCGTAGTGAGCCCTGAGTATATCAACTGTATGGATGACGGGTAGCAATACGGTCCTTCTGGAGTATGTTTTAACAGACTTTTTCCCTCATTGTATACTGTCTCAGTGAACGCTCAAGATGCATAATGTCTCTCGCAGTTGATGTGCGATGAGGTTTTCGGTTTCCCTCTCAGTTTTATCGGGGATTCGACGAAATACACTCTGCAGTGGTGGGTGCATAACTGGTGTGCATACCATCGAAGGAATTCTGGACGCTCGATTGGCCGTGGCCATTACCTGTCCTGTGCAAACTGAACTGAACTGAACTGAACTGGGCTGACCTTGACACTGACGAGGTTTCGTTGTTGTCGGCACTGCGCCCGGGCTTTGTGTGGTGTATTTCTGTATAATGCCAAACACCGTAAATTTTGAGCGACACAAGCTCAACCAGGCAATGTACCAAAAACTAAAGCGGTATATTATGAGCAAAAGAAAGCGTGAACTTGAAGGTTTGTCTGCATGATCGGTAAATTTGAATGTACTTTCAGAAAAAGCGCAAGATGACCAATTTAAAAAGTTACGGCGAGAGCGTGAAGAACGAAAAAGACAGGCTGAATTAGACACGGAAAACTTGGAAAAAACCAGAGCCGAGGTAAAATAGCAAAAGCCGAATATTGTTCTGTAGATCGCTGCCACGAAGAGGAAAATCAAAGAGCTATCTGCTCGACACAATGAGTTGTTCCAAAGATGGAAACAGTTGTCAAGTGAAGAATCAAGTCTTAAAGAGAAAGTGCGAAAGTATGTTGTGGGTTTCTCTGTTTATCTGTTCAGCGAAACACTGACTATTCTTGCAAACATGCCGTCTGCTCAATTCGGTATAAGCTCTTCCAATTTAACGTCATCCAACAAGGTTCCTTCGGTCAATACTAGTGTTTCGCGTTCAACCACTCCAGCACAGTTCCAAAATGTGCCTGTCTTACATTCTCAGACAACAAAACCCAATATTCAGGGGGTCGGCCTTCCACAGCATCATTTACCCCCATACTCCGTTCCTGTCGCATCGCGGGACATAGCCTCCCCCCATCGGGCTCCGCAAAATGCTTCGTTTCAGATTGCTACTAGTAAACAGAACGTTGTATCACTCCCGTCGACACTTCCAACGGTCCTGTCCCAGATGCCAACAACTACGGTCTCAAGCAGTCACGCCGCCGCAATGGCTGCCGTAGCTGCTGTTGTTGCAGCACAGCGCTCTGGAGGGAACACAGACGCGGTAAGCAACAGTAAACTTCTTTTCTTCACCCCGTCGTTTCATAAGTTTGACAGGAGCTTATTATTCTTCAGTTAAATCTTGTTATTCAGTTCAGTTCTTCCAACGAGTAACATTGCAATTCTGTACTCTGGTTTAGATCGTCGCTACTTCGCACCATCGTCCAATCGAGATAAAAACTAATAAAAGTATGATAAGTAAACAAAATAAAGTCAAAAAGAATGGCTCACGGATGAAGAAGGAGCCGGAGTACAACCGCTCCACTGACTGCGGCATCTAGTCATGCCACTGTCGTCCGGGTCGCTACCACACCTAACCTACTGGGGTCTTATTTGGTTCTCCACTACAAGTCTCAGCGTCTGGTTGTCGGTTATCCCTAACGGTGCAGTGGGCCTCTGTGGCTATGGAGTGCATACCTCTTCCATTTGAATCATGCTCATGCATGCAGTAAAAAGAATCTTAACGCACGCCACCATCCCAGCCCGCAAGCCTAACACGTCCTATATGGCAAAGTTTGTTGGTCTAGGTTTTTATATCTTATTACCATGCCATGCACTGATCATAACCGAACATCCAGCCACTGCTTGCATCAAAGAACATTATATACTGGGAGAGTCGGTGAATTACGTGCCAGTATATACGTTGTCGAAAGAGTTTACACCTAACCACTGAAGAGTTTTCGAGAGGAACGGAGTGCATGTAATCGTATGCTTCGTACCTTTTAATGATGCAGTCAACCTGTCACTTCTGCACTCCAGCTTTGTTTGCCACCTAAACACTACATTGGAGCTGAAATAAATCGAGACTTATATATATATATATATATATATATATATATATATATATATATATATATATATATATATATATATATATACCCATTACGACAAATCTACACCTTGTCGGGATGTGTCGCCATGCGTGTCTCTGCGATCCAGTGATCTATGCAGCATGGTTTCCTTAAGCCGCAGTTGCAATCATACCTGACAGGTCAATGGGTAGGGGCCAGACAAAGTCCAGTCTCTGAACCGGTTGATGGGTAGCATTTGGTTCCGGGCACTATGCCCCTGGACAGGGCACTCCAGTGGATGAACACAGAAGCAGTTTGCCGGTTAAAAAAGCTTCCACTAGATAGACGTAGGAGTGGAGTACCTGGAGTTTCTCTCGACGGTGGGAGACGTCATCGCACTTCATTGCGGAGCCATCGCCCACCTAATCTTGGCACACCCCGGCCCAAAGGATGCTGTCCCATCCACGTACCGCTTGCTCCAGTGAATGCATGGGACTGATGACTGAATCCAAAAAGTGGATCGATAACGAAGCACCAGCGAATACGAGATGTGATAGGATCAATAACCAGGTCTCACGTAACACTCAGAGAAATTCCTTCACGGGTTCTTCGGTCACGTTCCCGTGCTGGGTTAACACCCCGTTACCTTGTGGGTCAGAATTTTGAGTCAAGGGCTTTGGCTAGGGTTCCCAAAAAAGCCTGTTCTGCGGTGTGGGCAGCTGTGCAGAATGGTTCGGCCAGAAACCTCCAGCATCCCTCCTGTAAAGGGCTTTACTAACTTCTCCTCTATCCTTCAGTCTAAGATCTACGCAACATGCCGCGGGTCATTGCAGTTCTGAAGAATGCTAGAGTTCAGGATTTGGATGTCAATCACACACTTCTCAAGCCTATATGTTCACCTCACTTAGCTGCCTTCGACGTCCACACATTATGTCAGATAGGGAAACTGGCTGCCTTGCCTGGAACTTCTGAAACTTTCGAAATTGATATATGCTGTCTCCGGAACGCGCATATAAGACCCAACTTCTGTGATCACTTTTCGCACCTCGGATGCAACCTCAGTTTCTTGCTTCACTGTTCGCGTATCGGGTGATCCGGTATCTGATGCTCCTAATCAAGCTGGATTGGAGATCACTTTGGGCAAGAGAGCTGAGCGTGCGCTGTTAGCCTGGATTGCAGTCAGCAGTCGTTTGTGCGCAGTTCGGTTGGACGCTTCGGTACAGGTCATTAGCAGCAGACTGAAGCGTCGATGCTTGTTCGTTGTGTTTGTGTATGCCCCTACTGACTGCAATTCATCAGAGCCCAAGGATAAATTCTATCGGCAATAGTCCCAGCTGCTTCGAAGCAGCCGCTCAACGGACGTGGTGGTGGTTGCTGGGTATTTCAACTTATTCAACGTGCAACATGGTGAGGAAAGCAGTGAGCAATGGGGCTTGCTCTACTGTTTAACGGTGAAAGATGATGATGATGCCCAAATTGGCTGTTTTGGGGATTCTGAAAGGCACACTAAAGGCTCGTTTGCTATCCCAGCTGATCGTACCGACAATGGCGATCTTCTCACTTAGCTGCGCTCCGACCGCAGATTGTTTCTGGTGAGTACACACTTCTGCCACAATAAGCGGCATAGACTCACATGGCATCTTACGTCCTCACAACGTTGGACTCAGACTGACCATATTGCCATTGATCACCGCTGGCGTGGATCGACTGAGGATTGTCGTTCATTTTGGTTTGCGTCAGTGTACTCAGATCATTGCTTGGTACGTGCCCGCTTCTGTTTACGTCTCACCTGTGATCGCGCCAATGTAAACCCTTCCCACACAGTCGCTTTGTCCATAAGCAACGATCTGCTTTCCAGGCAGAGCTGTCCACACGGTTATCGATACAGCCGGATGTCCAGGACCCGAATGAATGCTGGTAACAGATAAAGCGTCTTACACACCGCTTGAAGTACCACACAGGACTCTGGTTCAAGTAGGCCTCAACCGATGGATATCCTTGACATCAGTTACTCTGTTTGATGCCCGCAGATCCGTCCCTCCGGATGTCACATTCGATGAAGTGCGCAAATCCTTGAGACGCCAATTGACTAGAAGCCTGAGAAATCACCGTGAGCAGCGGTGGATTGCGTTTACTGACATTACTCGCAACCTTTGCGGTTATATATATATATATATATATATATATATATATATATATATATATATATATATATATATATATATATATATATATACTCTTCATCCATTTAACCCTAACCACACAGGCGGAATTCTCCAATAGATATAAGTGCTAATACTAGCTTCTTCATGCGTACATGTCATGTCATTGCCTGACCGCCGTGTCGCTTTTTTAGCGTTGCCCAGCATGCTGGATTGAAGCATGGAAAGGTAGACGACAGGCAGGCATAAGCGAAACATGTCCGAACCGTCGAGGACTTCAGTCAGAGAGCGACTATCTGCACCCCACGCATGACGACGAACCTCGGTAATACTCATTCACTGTCCACGAGACGCGAATATTGTTTCGGAGACCGCCGATCAAATACGGAAAGCTGCCGAGCATCGTCAGCGACGAGTGATCAGGTCCTCTAACCATTAAGCAAAACGCTACGAACAGCGGCGTTGTACACCCGCCCCTTAATGGAAAGCCAGATGTCGCGGCGGTGCCACGGGTGTGGTAGGTCTGTGAGAGCTGTTCTGGCTTTCTCCATTCGTGATGTGATCTCAACACGACCGCACTGGAAACACCAAGGGTGCTTTTCTACAGCTTCGCAATGCATTCTGGGTGCGCAGTAAAATCAGTCTCCGGACCAAAGTCCGAGTTTTCCGGGTCGCTATCCGCCCAATACTGACATTCGGCTGCGAAACGTGGTCACTACTCGTCGAGGACACCAGAAAGCTTGTCTGCGGCGGATTGTATGAGTGTCTTGGCATGACATCAGTTTCAGTTTTTACAACCGCCAACCTCGCACTTCTGTGCTCTGGTTTCGGTTGCTACCTTCCAGCATCGTCCATTAAAGGGCAGAAAGAATAGAAGCATAAAATAAAAAGATCCAAAAATCAAAGTAATAATTGGAAATCACAAAGACGAAGAAAGAGTCTGAATGCAGCTACACCAGTGGCCGCGACATCTAGCCACACCACTTCATGTTTCCAACTATTCGGTGGGCAGATCAAGTAGACCCCAACCTGGAAGTGTCACACGTCTTACTTGGTCAAGTTCACTGGTCAAGGCTTTCATACCTTTTTGCCATGCCTTGGACTAACCACCTCGACCTACCTTCCAATCATTATCTGCCTCAGAGAACAACGTACGCCGAGGAAGTCTATTGGTGGGCATGCGTAACACATGTCCCATCCACTTGAATCTGTTCAGATTCAGTACTTGATCCAGAGACTGACCTTTGGCATGACATGGTATCAGACGACGCACTAAGATAACGCTTCTGCGATATCGAAAAGGCTCCGGTGTTCCTGCAACACTGACGATTGCAGTGGTTCGGGTATGTCCTACGACGTCCAGACACGGAGATCTCAAAACAATGCCTTTCTCTTGTTCCACGTCCAGGATAGCGCCGTTGCCTTGGAGGACACCTGAGGACACGGATCAGTAATATCAAGTCGAACGTTGGTTGATTAGGGCTCCAGTCTGTCTGCGGGGTTCACAACTGGAAGCTGAACGGGGTTCATTTAGGCTTAGGTTTCGTCTCCGAACGTCGCTTATGGGAAGGTGCCATTCGGAACATTCATGAATGCGGCTCATCCTCTTGCAAGAGCTAGCCGCATAATAGTAAAAGTATCCACCAGCTGTACTCAAGCTCGCGAAGTATTTGAAGTTCTCGACTAATTCTAGGTGATCACCACAAACGGTGAGCCCTGGTACGAGCTGCTGCCAGTCTTACAAGACTACTTTGTATTTGGAAGGCGCAAAGTGTAACAATATCGGGATACCTTAGTCGCTAAGCGGTTCATAACTTGTTGCAACGCTTGTTCATTGTCACTCAGCAATGCGACGTTGTTGACATATTACGAGTCAAAATGTCTGTTCTCTGGTGGGTGTTCAACTCTACCGTTTGGAAGACAAGGAATTACGTCCTGTGGTGTCATTTATCGCGGAGTTAAAAAGAATTGATGATATAAGGCAACATTATCGAACTTCACTGGAGACGACAAAAGGTGGCATTTATGCCTCGAACCACCCAGAACACAGATTTCCAAAGTTTAAGCTTGACTGGTACACGACCACACCCGCTGGATAGAATTGCAAGTAGGATGTTAGTATGCAAACGGTGTGTTTGGTTCTTAATAACCTGTTGTTTTTGTCGTCCGTTTTTCAGTCAAGAGGCAAGCATGCGGTTCGTCAGTCGGCGCTCAGAAGGTTGGCTGTCATCGTTCTTACATTGATGCTTTTATTCAGCACAGTTCAATTCAAACAGTCCTCAACCATGCAAAGATGGTGCAGTGACTTTAGTTCCTATCTCTCAGCTGCAATCTCAACTGGAAATAATGGGGAAAAAAGAATATAAAATAAGTTAGAAGAGAACTACAAGTAGTATCAAGTCGAAAGGAAAGTTTGTGAATACCGGTGCACCACCGTGACACCGAACCGCATTTTACAATTTGTCTAACCACCGAGTGGAGGGGTCTCTAGGGCCTCACTTAGGAACGCTAACACGCCCTGAAACGCCAAGCCTACTTGTTTTGCTGTTTTGTACCTTTCTTCCGTGTAATGGACAGACCATCCTTACTCATCTGACAACCGTGCCTTTGTAGCAGTTCTTTTATGGGACGAAGGATACTTGGTAAACGAACTAGTGATTTGATGTAAAGTACTAAATGCGCGCTAAGTATCCAGCTAAGACACATCCTGGTCAAGTACATCGCATGACACTTGTCACAAATATCCTCAGTTATTCTTTCTTCTTGTGTACGTTGCAATGGAATTGTCAGATGTTGCAGTATCATTAAGAATGATCAGGTTTTGACGGATAAAATAATGGGGTAATCTTGATCATCAGCTTCAGTATAGTACGGAGCATTAGGCTTCTGTTCCTTAGTGAGTATCGACAGTAATGCAACAGGAAGTAGACTGAAGAAAACAGAGTCCTTTAACTGGGATTTATTCATCAGAAATTTCGAGTATGCGCTATAACTGAAGGATAGTTTTATTACATCATAAAGTGTAGAACACACAAGGATGAGTTTCAAACAAGGGTAAATTATATAACATGCTCCTCAACTAAAATCAGTAGTTTTAGTTCGTTACAGTAAAGGGGAAAGAGGATAGCCACATTTCATCGATTACGCTTCTCTGTTTCGTAAAACGTGTGCTCCATCGTTCAAGTAACTCATTTTTTTTACAGAATTGAATTATGGTAAACGAGGTAAGCACCATAGTTCGAGAACATTTCTGGGGAGTTTGTTGGGAACGCTCACGTCAGAATCAGTTAGTTGATTCCATTTATGAAAAGATAAGGGCTGAATGTAGTTGAAAAGACAAAGAGGAAGGGTGTTCCATAACTTAACCGTCTGGGGAAGAAACAGGGTTGAAAAGTTGAGGTCCGAAATCTAGGGACAGAAACCTGATAAAATGGTTAGCTGCCTTTAATTGGGATTGACGTTGAAATGTAATGCGAATAGGAACAGCCAAAGCAAACTCAGAGGAAAAAACCCAAAATAATAGCGATAGAACAAGAACAATGGAGAAACTGCCCGGTGGTGGGCAGGCGTCAGCAAATTGGATATTAAAGTCGGGTAGTCTGCCGATTGTATGACTTTACGTTAGACCTGGTCGAGAAGAGATAAAAAAAGCAAAGCCCCACTCCACACGCGGCAACAGTATTCAGGTGTGGGACGAATTTGAGCTTTGTACAGTAAGACGAGGGGGGTAGGTTTGAAGAAACGTCTGACGTGGACTAGAAAACTGATCTTGTGTGCAGCACGAGAAGCAAGCGAACATGTGTGTGAGAACCAAGAAAGAGAGACGATCGAAGTACTCAGTAGAGGCATTGAGTTGAGGGAACGAAGGGGAACCGCATTAAAATTTAAAAGGAGAGAAAAGGAATGGTTGTTTGGTTGACTGTCCTTTGGCTCCACGTTTCACGCGCAAACCTCAGGTCATCCGACCAACCTGCACTCGGATGCATCAGACTCGAGTTTCGCTCTTGTTAGAGCTCATCAGTGGTGCATTTCCTCTGCCACAGCCAGGGTTTGAACTCGGTCCCTTCCTACTCGAGGGCGTGTTACCACTGCTCCACCCCGCTCCCGTCCGAGCTGATCCGAATCACCAAGTTAAGCTTGTTCAGATGTCGTCCTCTATGACAGCCCGAAAAGCCCGACAGCTTCAAATGAAGGAATGGTGTTTAGGGGAAACTGAGGGATGTTTTCGCAGCACTACAGAGAACAATTTTGAGAGCTCTAAGGGGAGATTGGTCCAGGGTCCGAAGTGAACAATGTGACAAGAGCAAAGCAGTAGCGATCGATATTGGTGATGACATGGCGGGAGGTGAGGTAGGAAAGAGATTGGTCTAGGGTGGCATCGTTGGCAAAACCTGAATGAGGTTGGAAGTGGCGGATGAGTTCTTTAATAAAAAAGCGGGAAGAGGGTGAGTGGAAGTACAGAACCTTGGGGAACCAGCTTTCACGGAAAAGGGTGTTATTGCACTCCATTGGCTCCAAGGGAGATGGTCTGGTTACTGAGAAAATTCGGCGTCTATAGGACAAGAGATGGAAAAGTCCCAAAACTGGGTAATTCAGACAGTAAACCATTGAGCGAGACACGGTCAAGAGCCTTCTGTGTGTCTAGTGAGACCAGGTGTATTTCTGCGCGGTTATCGAGTGCTGCTTATGAGCAGTCCAGAACCAGATCCAGAAGATCACTCGTGGGCCGACGAGGCCGGAATCCGTATTGGCGACCACTTAGCTGTCTTCCATGTTCGCGAAACGGTCGAAGTTGGTCACAAATTATGGTCTTTATAACTCAAACTGACAGGATTTAGGAAATAGGACGGTAATCGTTGGGGTTGGACGAGTTGCTGCGTTTGAGACTGGGAGAAAACTGCGGCTTGCTATGGAGCGGGATATGTACCAGATTGGAGAGAAAGGTAAAAGAATGACATAGAGTTGGCGCTAACTCTGGGGAACATTTTTTGACGATGGGAGGAATACCGTCCTGGCTTAGTGGTTTGTTTTAGTCGAGAAATTTTGAAAAAATACTTCTTATTTTTATACGACAGTGTACAACAATTCAGGAAGAGAACCACGGCCAATGAAATGCTGCCAAGTGGGAAATCAACCGGCGGGGGCGGGAATGGAACCCGAGTCGTTATTGCTCAAATCCACGATGATAACCGTTTCACCATCGCCGGAACTGGAGGGTTTAGTAGGCCTTTCTGATTTTGATGAGGAGAGTTCAGGGGCTAGTAAAAGTAGTTGGAGGCAGAAGAATAGAAGAGCCGGGTAAAGCGGAATTAGAAGCAAACCGGTAAGTAGAACTCGCGGCTTTCTCATAAGGTTCTCAGACTGGAAAACAAGAGGAGTTTATTGATGGGGGGAGAAATTAGAAGGGCAAACATTGAAGAAAACGGCTTTGTCGAGAGACCAAAAGGAGTAACTATCAGTATCAGAAGAGGTTAGACGTTCGACATTGTAGCGGATAAAACGATCCTTGCCTTTGTGGATAGCAAGCGATCAGGTTTCTGGCCTGCACTAAAAAACATTGAGATTGAGGTGTAGGGAGACGGCACCACCGTTGGAATGGCAAGTTCTTCAAGCCCACAGCACGATTGCACGCGTGGGTGAACTGCACGGAGGATGGCAGTTTGCCGAGTTCGGAAAAGTGTGTAATAAAAATAAGCATGCTTTTGAGAGCGGTCAGTAAAGTTTTAAACGGAGGCAGAGATATAAGCACTAAAGCAACAGTCACTAAGACTGTCAAAAACCTGTGTCTGCACTCGCCGTTTGTGGTGATTGGCTAGAGTTAGTCGAGGACTTCAAGTACCTCGGGAGCTTGATTTTAAGCGGAGGTGATATTGAAGAGATCAGTACGCGAAAGCGAAAGCTGAAGCCACTTTCACCAGCCTGTGACACATGTGACACCACCGTGACATCCGCCTCTCCTTTGAAGGACTGGTGCACAACACCGCGGTTCGTATTGTTTTGCTTTACGGTTGCGAGAACCGGCCAGCCCATATTAACGATGGCCGGAGTCTTTCTGTGTTCGACAACCGATGTCTCCGAAGCATTGCTGATTTCTGGTGGGGACATCGAGTGATTAATATTGAGGTTCGTCGTCGTACTTTGAGTGCGAATGGTTGCTGTCTGACGGAAGTCATCGCTGGACATCACTTACGATGGTTTGGATATGTTTTGCGAATTCCTGCCCACTGTCTACCTTTCTGAGCTCTATTCGCACGTTCTGGACAAGGCTGGAAGAAACGACGCAGCGCTCAGGCCATGACTTGGCTTAACAAAATAAAGAAGGTCGCATCAGTATTTGTTTCTGTCGGAGTCTTCCGTTTCTCTGATTGAGGCCAAATGGATTAGGGCTGTCGTTGGTTAGAGAAGTTGAGGGACATGGTTCGGAATGCAAATTAATGGCACACGTAGTGTAAGACCTGTCTGTTGAATTCCCGTTTCCCGGAAGCACATAAGACAAAAAAGAACAAAAATTGTCGGAACGTGTGCGGTGGAAACGAAACATTTGTTTTATGTGTGTACTAACTGCCCTTTTCTATCCTGTTGTTCCTTATCCTGTGTTATTTTATTGTGTTCCCCTTCAACGTTGTCGCTTTGGCACCAAGATTCACATAAACGCAGAAAGATGCTCCTGGAGTTGCAAAGAGCAACTGGGTGAGAAAAGGTGGTGGAGAAGGAAATAAGACAGTGGTTTGATGAACCGAGTGGAGGAAGTGAGGTAATATCAGAGAACAAAGAGGGAAAAGAAGTGAGAAGAAGGGTATGTATATGATCGCTAGCCCGATCGGAAATGTGTGAGAAAGCCAACAATTCCACTTAGATTGTTGACCAAGGCAAAAGCTTCGGCTTCGCACCACACAACTGATGTCTGAGAAGTGTGAAAACCAGACCTTACTGTGGAAATTGAGGCCACAAAGAATGGTAACTTGACCGCTGGAGTCTGAAGCAAGCAAGTTATCAATTGTAAAAGACGATAAGCCAAGAAATGAAGTATCTTTGCTGTTGGGGGAGTAATAAGCGGTACAAAAGTGACAGTTGAAGAAAGAGAATGGGAGTTTCAACCACGTTAGCTGGGACTCGCAGTTGCCAAAGTCCAAGCGTAAGGTATGGGAAATAACGACCGACTGATGGATGTAGGCGCAGACACCAGCTTCAGGTAAGAATGAGAAATGGAGAAAGTAGCTTGGAAAACGGAGGTAGGTCGTGTCTGATGAGGGACAGATTAACGTTTTAGTCAAAACTAAATCAAGGGGAGAAGATCGGATAAAATGGTGCGCAGAATCAACCCGCGAGTGTTGTTCAGAGCGAGGTTTTTTCTTCTAGTACGTACTGAGAAGACGAGCGTTGAGCCATTGTGAATTATAAATTTCACGAGTTTTTTTGGGTGAAACCGGCAACCTAACCCTGGGGCTTGGAGTGGTGAAACACATAGGGCTTCAAAAGGAAAGGTGGTGGTACTACCCCGGGCGATGGCCGGACCGTCTACCACCTGGAAATAGAGAGGGCTCTTCGCAAGTTGAGTCGAAAGGTTGGGGAATTGTGTCTCGTCAGCTTCCCTGAGGACATCCTGGTCAACACTTTCCGATTCGTCTGGTTGACTTTGGCCTACAGGAATCAGATATCGAAGCGCAACCGTCTCTTCCCTATCATCAACTAGGCGTGCATGTGCATATTCCAGTTTTCAGTTAAGTTTGACTTATTCCACTAGAGAATCATACTTTGACATATGTCCATCCCGCCGCATCAAACTCCAACCCGGTACTAAGAACCACCGAAGAAAGGAATTACCAGTGGCTTTTTTGTTATAAAATAACAGTCGCTCATGTGGAGGTCCCATTTGTGGCTTTGCAAAGCAATGACCTGATACCGTCTAGGTCATCTGAGTGCTGATTCCCAATGAGCGACGTCCAATCCTTTCGATTCCAAACAGTCACTGAGTTCCACCATGTGTTGTTAAGTCCCGACTTGACCATCGTATTGAAGATTATATGACGTAGCCCTATTAATCTCCACACCTCGCTCGTGGAGGGACCGCCTTAGTTTGTCGGACACAAGAGATGAACCACGGTCAGAATGGGCGAAAGAGGGCATACCAAAAACCGAGAAAAATTCGATTGGGCGAAAATTAACAATCAACGAGGGCATATCAGGATAGAGGAATATACGAGGAAAGCGTGAGTATTCATCGACAAGTGTCGAACTATAGTTGTTACGTGAAGCAGATAGAAATGGAACTTTGAAGTCTGTACTAAGCCTCTCAAAAGGCTGTATTGATTCTATCAGCTGTCCCTTAGGTGGCTTGTGGAACTGTGGTTTTAACTCCGCCTAAACCCAACACTCGTGAACCGCATATCCTAATTCGTCTAGGGAGAAGAGAAAATTATTAGAACTAACAAAACGAGAATGAACGATTTGTATCAAGATGACAAAGCGTACCGTGCTAGTGTTTTAATTCTTCTGGGGTGACGTTGACACAAACTTCTGAGTAAAGCATTGGCAAATTTGCTCTCAGTTCTGGAACAATACACCATATCGTTTCATGAACTGCTGCCGAATTTAATCATTCTTCACCTCTTCCTTTTCCTTTGAATTGCACATGAATGCCATGGGGCGCTGATGAATGATGAGCTTAAGTTGGGCTACCAGTAGATGATGCTTCCATTTTCGAATTGCTTCCGCAATAGTATAGGCTTCTTTTGCTACGGTTGACTGATGTTTTTTACTCGGGATTAAAACGCTACTAGACGCTCATGCTGATTGAGGATAACAGAAACAGCGATATCAGTTGCATCCGTTATTAGGACGTAGAGGCAGCCCTATCGATTGTGACGATAGCGCCCGTAAAAGCTCTTTCAGATTTTGATAAGTTTGTGCAATTGCAAGAAGCAAGAAAAAGGTTTTTATTGTACCAGGGAGTGGGTTTTACCGGAGGAATGTAAAATCTATTGAGAGTAATAACCAAACATTCCGACAGTCCAATATTGAACTTTCTTATCTCGAGGCAACAGCAAATCCATGAGTGACTTAAATCTGTCGGAACCAGGTCTCATCTCACCTCAGGAAGTTTTAAGCCCCAGTAGTTCAGTTTTCTTTGTAGTGTATGTGTATTTACTCGCATTTAAAATGAGCCCAATGTTGGACGCAGCAGATAAAAATGGACGTAAGTTTCCAACATGTTCAGAAAGATCGCGACCACTTCCACTAATGTCGATATACGGAAAAATTCCCTCCACCTGTTCCTGGTGTATGGCTTCGTTGGTAAAACGTTGGGTACATGTGACAACATTGGCGACACCGAAGCGAATGCGGCAGATATGAAACAAGTTGTTGCAAGCTTCAAAAGCGGTTTAAGTGAAATTTGATGACGTGCACTTTCGAGATCGAGAATGTTGAAGCACTGATACCGCGAGATCTTTTCAGCCAGAGTGTCTGTTCTAGGTAACGGGTAGGCGTCAAGATATATAACAGATGATTGATTATAATCAACAACCATGCGTTTTTCACACCGTTAATTGATAGTGACAAAAACTTGCACTCTTCAAGGGAACCGTCATGACTCCATAATGTTGTCCTCCAATATCGCGCTTTCCGCCTGAATGAAAGCTTCATCTTTAGGGTTATGGCGGCGAGACTTTACAGCGATTGGATAACACTTGGGTACCAGATGCGCAAACAGTGGTGGGGGGGGGGATGATCTCAGTAACGAGAGGCCGAAATGAGGTGTTCTGTTTTCTAACAGTCGTCTGATAGAAGTAGATAATATTCCAATGACAAATTCGTCGAGTGTGGCATCTCGATATTCGGCGATGACTGCTCTCCTAAGCTTCGCCTCCATCCTTGAGAAAGGCTGAAGACAACCTATCCATCCCAGCAGCTTTGTATTCTTTCAAATAACCCCCCCCCCCACCTCATAACCTCCGTTTCTGATGAAGGAATGACATTTACCTCTACTCTTTCTGAAGGTAAATTCGGGAGGTCCACTGTAGAAGTGGGTCAATTGAACTGTTTCTTAGAATGCTCCTTCCAGTGGTCTAAACGACGTCCCTGAGAATAAATCAGTAAGCTATCGGAATTTTTGATTAACTGACTTACACCAGGTTCCCGTGGACCGGTGCTTGTAATCAAACGGTGAAGGTTGCCAGTATTCCCAACAGACGCAGCCTTCTCTTTTTCCTTACATTTCGCAACCCACTACTGCTCACGGTCATTCTCGAACCCCTGTCCTATTCATTCTGCTCTCAGCTCGACGATGCTAGAAGTAGGAACGAAAACCAGAGCACAAACGCGAGTTTGGTGGTTGGACTGACCTGAGCTGAACTGATGGCAACTTTGTAATTGTAGTCGTTGGAAGGAAGACAAAAGCTTAGGTAAAAAATGGTCCAGACCTTGAGCGGTTTCTTGTCTGGACGCAGCAAGTGTCTTGCGATGATTTCGTTCTTATCTTGCTCAGCAAGAGCGCGTTGCTCAGTTCTATCATAATTAACAAAATTCGATGTTTTTGGAGTAATATGGTTGCCATGGCGCAGTTAGGTCAATGCCTCAAGGAAGTTGATGAATGTGTTATGATTCCTGTTCTCCGGAGCTTCCCTCGACGGTTCTCCTTCCCCTTCCCTTTGCCGGCTATTGGCGTACACAGGCGGCCAGTCACCCTTGTCAGGTTTCTGTCCCCAAATGTCGTATCTCCATCTTCCAATCTTCCTTTTCCCCTCAGGCTGCTAAAATTGGAAACTATCTCTTTCTGTCTTCCTACCCACTGACCCAGGCACAGTTTTTTTCTTCTTTAAAACCTGTTTCCACAAGCTGGTTTTGACTTAAATGTTCCCCAAACTCCCTCTTGCAGTACCCCTTTTGGCTATGGCGTTTACCCCTGTAAATTACTTTGTGTGTAATAGAAATATGACGCTGAATCGGGAGCTTTTGGGTCAGTATCGAATTTATCGGAACGGAGAACGTTATCCATTTACTAGTGAATAAATTGTTCCGTGGTGAGTATCGATAGTAACGCAACAGAAAACGAGAAAAGAGTGAGTGTGAGGTGTAAGTGCAGGATAGATTTAATAAACTGGAAATCTATATATATATATATATATATATATATATATATATATATATATATATATATATATATATATATATATATATATATATATATATATATATATATATATATATATATATATATATATACTTACGAGGTTCTAGTTTTAATCGTCTGGAGTGTAAATGGAGAGTCCACAAATAAATCACTGCTGTGTGTGTTTCTGTCAGTTATTCTTGTCCGGGTTACTGCTAACCCAACAAACAACAAGGCTGCATGTGCAAATGCTCAGATTGATAACAACGGAGTTTTCAAGTATGGAAATGAGTGGACAGAGGAGTACCGGGTACGCATGTCTGATGAGCGGCAACAATCGGGAAACCAGTCGTGTGCTTCCGGGGAAATTTTGTCCACACATTTACATACTACTCACTATCAGTGTATATATATTATGTATATTGTCTGAATAATGTAGAATATATAACGGTGTTTCAAACCGGAGCAGAATAAGTAACGGCTACCTGATTGCAGTCTACGAGACGTGTGGGATGAAACTTTTGGTGAGGTACCTGTGGGTCGTAAACCTTGGTGCTTTTTTCTTCATCCCATCTGCCCGAAGTTTTCACGAGAGAAATCGAGAAACACTATCTCGCGGAGGGTTCGTAGTTGTTTGACTTAAAATCGACAATCTGGGAAACTTCTGAATTGATCCTAACAAAGCACCAGCCATGACGGAGCACACGGCCAACAATCGGGTCTCACGTAACAGGCCAAAAGAAGTTTTCTCACGAATGCTTCGGTCACGTTCCTGTACTGAATTGACGCCCCACTGCTCTGTGGTTCGGATCTTCGAGTAGATGGCCCAGGTTAGAGTTTCCAAAGGAAAGCCTCTTCTATGTTGTGACACCACGAGATGTGATTCGCTCAGAAGCATCCAGTATCCTTCCTATAAAAAGCCTTGATGGTTTTCTTTCCTTCGATTTAGGACATTCCTTATAACACTAAATCCATCGGGCTCGAAAACTGAATGTTTTCAATCTTTCAGTTCCTAAGTTTAGCTGGGAAGACTGGTTTGCTATGAGGTAATGCATCAGGTTATGCCTCACATGAGAGTGTTCATGTTATAGGCATAGACATATCTGTTCATTTGTTATAAGCTTATGTAATGACGAAACCATGATTACCTTATGGATTCAGTTTCCACAGTTGCTCCGTAACTACCCTGATTTCACTGTGATAGACAATTCAGTATGGATGTCGAAGGGAAAATTTAACGCAATTTCGCTACATTGAACTTCGAACGCAAAACTCAACTAGCACAAGGTAACCAGTGGTATCAACTGGGTTGGTGGGGGCTATGCTTAAACAGTTGAAACAAGTCACGGTTAGTTGGCACAGGTCAACATATTATTAACTAAAGAAATATATACAATTTTAACATTATAGTAGGAGTTTGCGTTCTTCTGTTTTTGGTTCACATGCACATGCACGATGTCCCATACGAAATGACGAATATATTAAACTTATTTTGCTATGTTCTTCACTGAGGAAGGATAATCCGGAATGCCTTTGTATTTACTAGTCCCAAAGTGGTGGGTGCAAGTAACATAAATTAGAGTGAGAATTTATGTTGGGGGTAGAATAATTCCAAAAACGATGATTTCATTCAAATTTTGATAGTACATTTAGTTGTGTTTCGAAAGATTCCGTCAAAACCCGTCTACTTGCCGACTAACTCTGGCAGCAAGTGGTTCTGCTGTCACCTGTTTTACTCCTCCGCTTGATCTACAGCTCATCATGTGCTTCAGCAATCAGAATCTTGGGGTTGGGAATATTGTTTCCTTCAATGGTAGTGAGTTCTGCTGTCTTCCGGGACTGCTCTCACATTGTACCCATACGTTATCGGAAAATCAAAAAATGCGTCCGTTAGTGGGGAATGCTAAAAAAGGCAATCGACGGTGGAAACTGAAAATTCGGTTTCTTGGTTGCATATTTATTATTAGTGCAGGTAAAGGTGCATATCTCATTAACTCATGGGTCCATGACACTATCAAGGATAACGGGAACCAACGACCCTGGGTGAAGAACTGCAAAGGGTCTCATTAGACCACGCGTGGTAACGAACCGGGCGACAACGTATTACTGCTAAACAGTCATCATCATCATCATCGTCGTATAGCGTTAAAACCCGATTGATGTTGCTACCTTACCTTTTTCACTTTGTGCTTCTATTCTTTCTGCCCTTTACTGGACGATGCTGGAAGGTAGCAACCGAAACCAGAACACAAAAGTGTAAAGTTAGTGGTTGTATAAACCAAAACAATCTAAACCTTACCGTGGTGGTCGGGCTACATGATGCAGTGACTCCGAGGGTTATGCGGATTGGAACGCAAAGCGCTTGTTCAGGGTCACCCATACTGAGCAGGCCAAGGGCGAGTAACCAGACAAAAGCAGCGTGGCATTGTTAGAGGGCGTGGCGGGTTTTTTGCCTAGCAACGAACTCTACACAAAAACGATATAAACCCATAGGTAGCAACGTGACGTGCACGAATGTGGCCCGCCACTAAATAAGGCCATTGCCTCTTGCCACTTACTCAGTTATCCTGAGTGGGGTAAGATTCACTGGGACGCGTTGGGCATCCTCGACTGGCGTGTGAACCACTGGTTTGGTCACCGGCTCCCAGCACAAACTTCCGGTTGCCCGACAGGTAGTACTTGGTTGTGCACTGGCTAGAGTTGCTACCTCGAACAAAAAGCCGAGTGACGCCGGGGACACCACTTACTCTTCGTGAACAGTTCCTCTGCACATACCACTCATTGGCGAGTGCCATTCGGAACATCCATGAAGCCGGCTCATCCTCTCGCAGGAGTCGCGTTAAACAGTAGACCGAGCCCCACTATCCACTGCCTTTCTCACCATGCTGCATGTAGCAGTGAAAAGAATGAAAATACACAGTGGACAGGGAATGAACCCAATGGGATAGATAAAGGGAAGCACGCCGTCGTAGTCAGCACACGGAATACACTGTCTAGCTATACAAACGCACATTGGCTAAACATCCTGATGCGACAGAAAGTGACAACACGATCACCACGGTTCGCTGCCATATCCTTCAGTGTCTCCAGCCAACTGATTGACGGATCTTTTGGACCTCAACCACGAAGACGTGAGGCACTTTCTCTTCCTAAGTTCGCTGTACATTTTCTCCTTCTCTACTGCCATGTCATCTATTGACCTCCACGTGACTTCTTCTATTCCCTAGGAGGAACAGAAAACAGAGCACGGTACGGTAGACGTGTGTTCGCCATACGTCACACGTGCCCCAACCAACGAAGTCTACTAAGCTGGATACGCTGTGGTAGAAGATTTTCTGAACTGGTACCCAATACACGACTTCTGACCCCAGCATTACTCACCTGGTCATGCCATCCAATCTTAACGATACTAAGCAAACATCGGTGGTCGAAAACCTCAAGGCGACGGGCATCCTCCGCACACAGATTCCATGTCTTGCAACCATACAACAAAACTGAACGCAGTGCAGTGCAGCGCAGCGCAGCACAGTACAAACAACCTTTCGACTTCAGAAAAATATCAGGTCAGCGCCACAAATGCTTCAGTTCAGCGTACGCGGCTCGAGCTTTGGATATACGCGTGTTCACTTCTACTACAGTGCTCTCATCCGTTGTCAAGCTGCTGCTGAGTTAACTAAAGCGGTCAACAACTGTTAGTTCCTCCCCATCGAACCTCAAGCACGGAATCGTTGATATCCAGTCTTGCAACATCACTTTACACTTTGGAGGTGCGAAGCGCGTGCCGAATGGGGCTACAGCTCTCGCAAGTCTATCTAGTGCACGTTGCGCACTTTCCGTGCATTTAAGCAAGCAGACAACGCCGTCCGCGTAGTCTAGATCACACAGCTTCTCACTACTTCTTAATTCGACGCCCACAGCTTGAAGGTTTTGCAAGGCGTTCTTTATTATCTCGTCCATGATGAGATTGAACAAGAACGGGGAAACGGGCCATCCTTGTCGAACACCGCTAGTTGTTCCGAATGAACTAGACAGTTAACCATAAACCCTTACGCGGCCAGAAGTATGAGAGCAAAATGATTTCCGTAGATTCACTAACTTCTGCGGCATACCTTTTCGATGAAGAGCACTGAAGAGCGCTGTTTGATCAACTGAATCGAAAGTGTCTTTCAAGTCAAGGAAAGCCATTATTGTTGGTCGACAGTGTGTGTGCGCGTGACGCACTTCAAGTAGTTAACGAAGATTAAAAATCTGTTCGATGTATTCTCGACATAGGCGGAATCCGGCCTGCTGTTCGTGGACGTTTCTCTCGAGAGCCGGTGTAAGACGGCGCAACGAAATCGAGGTTAATAGCCTGGTGACTATCGGAATTAAACTAATCCCACGTTGACTACCAGTCACTGCGTATTCTCCTCTTGAAGACGGGTACAATCAATGGCTCACCCCATAATAATGGAACATGCTCTTCGTTCCAAATGTCGCGCAGAAAAGTGGTAAGTGATTTTATCAAATCATCTCCACCCAGTTTGAAAAGAACCGGAGGTAGCTCGTCAGGACCGGCCGCTTTCCCTCGCTTTAGTATTCGAATGCCTGACTCAACTTCGACTTTCGATGAGGGCTCAAGGGATACTCCCCAAGGAATCGCAGTTGTTGACACAGGAGTAACTACATTATGCGCGCAGTCAGCTAAACTGATCTTTGAAATATTCAGCCCAACAGTCCAGCCTCGCACCTCTGTGCTCTGGTTCGGACGCGATACTTACCAAGCTAATCCCTTTATGGTTTTCACAAGTGCATCTTTCACCTTTCTTGTAAATCGGCACAACACCGACTCACACCATTCCCTGGGAATCTGCCCGCTATTCCGAATAATACGGAGGAGTTTTGGTAATTCGGAAACCAAAGCTTCACCTCCATCCTTAAAAAAGGATGAAAACAACTGATCCGGTCCAGCGGTTTTGTATCCTTTCAAGTAACCTATCTCCTGCATAATCTCCATTTCTGATGGATGACTGATAACCACCTGCATCGTTTTATTGGCAGGTATATTTGGAAGGTTCACCGTTGAAGTGGGCCAACTGAATCGCACCTTAATGTGCTCCGCCCAACGCTCCAGACGACGTCCCTGAGAGGAAACCGGACTAGACAATACGGGCCGATTGTCTGCGCAAAACTGGAGAAGCCTATCCCCGTTATCTGCGCGATGAGTGGTTGAAGCACAACGTTCACCTAAACAAGCTTCTGACGCAATCAGTTTGTCAGCTTTTGCACTGCACTCGTCAGCTAGCACTACAATGTCAGAGCCTTTGCTCCAACAAACGAGAGTGGTGAATTCATCATGGAACTCATCCTTCTGCGTGTCAGAGCTGCAGTCTGTTGGAGTGTATGCCGAGATCGCAAATACACTGCGCATAACACAGCTATCTTTTCGAACGCCGACTGACCCCTAAAGTCTCACTGGTCACAAACTACTGGTATTCAGTATCCGGTTTAAAAGCGCAGCTTCAACCTTGTCAATGATGACTACTCCTACACTACGTTGTCCCACAGCCCTAGCTACTTCGTCTCCTGAAGCGCGCAGAAGATACCTCGATGAGATACCAGGAGCAGTTTAGTTGAAGCACACTGTTCGAGACTTAAGCAAAAGACATCAATCTTCAGAGAGTCCATTGTGAGCGCCAGACACGGCTGCTGACCAGCCTGCATTGGCGTACGCTCGGTAAAGGAGCCGAGATTCAGAGGCTGAGGAGGTTTGAGAAAATGTGAGTTACCAGACAACGGATTATTCCCGACATTATTTGACAATGAACCGTTGCGAGTATCGGGCACATTACCAGCGAAAACATTATGGGTAGATAGAGGGAGCAAAGCGAGATGGTTAGGGACAGAAGACGACGGTTGAATGAAAGAAGAAGAATTGTGAGCAGTAGCCCGCTTATCACTACCCACCGCGCTCGATGTAATGGGCAGCACGCTCCTGATTATCCTGCGCGACGACCGATGCAGCATGGAATTCTTTGTATTCGTGTAGTTCACGGGAGATGTTGAACGGGTACTGCTAGGGTGTCTAGCCGCTAAGTAAGAGGACAATTAGGGTTCCCAACGAAAGCCTTTAGTTCTAACAAGAACCAGTACTCAAGGCAGCTGGAAAGGGGTTCAGCGAATGCCTATCTGCCCAGATAAGTCATTCTTCCACTGATTTTACCGGCTGAGTTGCCAGCTCAGATTGACCCCCAGCCTGGAGAACCGAGAGACTAGACTTTGTCTGGCCTCTACGCATTGACCTGTCATACATGATTGTGTCTCCGGCTTAAGGAAGCTATCCTATATGGCTCTTTGGGTCGTAGAAGCACGCAAGCCATCACACCACGTCAAGGTGCATTCTCGTCATAATGAGGAGGACAAATAACTCGCGGACAATTGAAACGATAAGAACATCATTTTAATGTTGCTAATCCGATTGCTCAGTTCCACAGTTGCTAGATTGAGCATAAAGCGATACAGATACTGAAGGGGGTCTTTATCACCATTTGGAAACTCGATGAATAATTTCAAGCAGTATAGACTTGGAATGAACACCAGTCATTGGTAGGGGTTTGTTAACATTCAGTTTCTCCTCGTCATTTGATTGGTTTATGTGACTTACGCCCTGTGAGTGTCAAGACGACAGATTTATTCGGCTTCGATCGATCTTACGACATGGAAGTTGGAGTGCCTGGACCAAACGCTTTTGGGCGCAAAGTTTGGGGGGTTGGCTTCCTGATTCCGATTGCCTCGGCTGTTGCTAGAATGCGCAACTGCACACCCTCGCATTTTTTGGGAAACCGACCGTCGACCTTCGCGCCCAACAGCGTTTGGTCCAAGCACTTCAACTTCAACGTCGTAGGATCGATCGAGGCCGCATAAATCTGTCATCCTCTCACTCACAGGGCGTAAGTTGGATAAACCAATCAAATGACGAGGACAAACTGACTGTTGACAAACCCCTACCCATGATTGTTGTGTATTCCATGTCTTTCCGCATGATTCTTGTTTAATGTCTCCCATGTAATTTGTAAACGGCTTGAGAACGAATTACCAAAAAACAATTGTTTCGCCAAATTGGACTTCTATGAGATACAAGGGGTATTTTCCAGACATCTTGTATGGCTCGTTGGGTCACTAAGGCGCCTAGTCATCCCACCACGTCAAGGCTTAGTCTCATTGCGAACGAATGAATGAACGGACGAACGAAGGAATGGGGGAACGAAGGAAGGAAGAAACGAACGAACGCCATGTCACCGAGGTTTTTGGACCTCGGTTACCGTCAACATGGTTTGCCCGGCTATCGGGCGGTTCTCTGGGGTGTGGCCACTGATGCGTGCTTCAGCATCGAGGAACCACAGGTGATAGCTAGGTTCCTGATAGAGGTAAAGGAAGTGGAAGGTATCCCAAAGGGCACGACAGTCCATCAGCTCAGAGGTGCCACTCCTCTCAAGGACCTTATACACCCCGTCAAGTAGTACTGGTGGCGTAATTAGTGAAGTTGAAGGTATTAATTGGGTAAGGAGAAGGAATACATGCTAGTGTTCGGTCGGTGTTGGCTTAGAGCTTTTGCTTACCACCTCGGAGGTCTGAGATTTTAATCCCCTCCATCACCGGCTACTTTGGTGGTAGATAGTAATCCAATGCCGTCCGGATCGTTCCCGCACCTGACCTATTTGGACCTTATGTGGTTCTCCACTTCAAGTCTCAGGGTCTGGTTACCGGTTATCCGTAACAGTGCAGTGGACCTTTGTGGCTATGCGATGCATACCTCTTCCATTGGATTCATGCGCAAGCATCTGATGAAAGGAAATTTGATAAGTATGATTATACTTTTTAATGTCTGTAACTGTTGAGTATTTGGGTTTCATAGATGCTATCCACCATACCTAACATCTGAAACAATCAAATCCGATAGGCTCGGCCTCCACGTTTTTCGTCAAATGAATGGACCAATCGTACCCATTTCTTCACCATCATTTGTTCCAGCATAAAGTTAGAATAATTGGATTTTTCCTAGACTGTTTTCCACTCCGTCATTTGTTATACACCTGAAAATTCAATAGATCTTTCCAACAACTGCAGCGGCAGCTGCCTACTTCAATGCTATCGCCTCGCTCAATTCAACTGTATCATCCGCCTCCCAGTTGACTGGTAGTCAACTGGGGTCTGTAATTACCAGCTCAATCGGATATACCGAAGCTATGGCAGCATTGGCGGCTTCCGGTCTGTACTCCCCATCTCCTAATGTGGCGACAGCACATTCTGGCAGTCTTAGTGCAGTACACAATCCTGCATACGGGCAACGCAATTCACCACTCAGTTGTTCTGTTTCGGAAACATTGGGTTTTCCCAGAGACATTAGCAGTTCTCAAGCCAGTGCTGCGATGGTGACTGCCCTTGCACAATTACAGTCCGGAGGCATGGTGAAGGCACTCGCATCTGGACACAGGCATAATTCAGGTAAGCGAATTCACTCATATCTACCCCGGATACGTAGGTTTTGGGTGAATCTTTTTTCGGATGATTCAGGTGATAGGACTAGGCCCACCTCAAGACCGTCCACATCTGCAAAAGTGCGATAATTAGATTCTGGAATGCATTCTTCGTCCGAAAGAAACCCTCGTAGTATGCCTGAATAATGCACTATCTTACAATTCTGAATTTTCTTTTTGCATTCGGTGCCGTTTTAATCTTTTTTAATTACATGCTTGCACATGAGTGCCATAAACGCCCACTGCACTATCAGAGGTAACCGGCAACCAAGCCCCGAGACTTGAAGTGGATAACCACACAAGGTCCCAATAGGTCAGGTGTGGTAACGATCAGGACGGCAGCGGGGATTACTGACTACCATCAAAATAACCGGCGATGAAACCCTGACCTAAGCCCTAAGCCAGTCACATTTTCCAGTTATCTTGGGTAGCTTTTCTGGTTGTTCAATTTTCCTTAACAAGTTACTGGGGCTACTATTTCTCTATTTATATGTGCATTTGTATGACCTTAACAAGCACACGTGCTTACATTTCATTCAAAATCACTTACTAGAAAATCATCAAGTCCTGATTTTACGGGATATATGAAATGGAATAAAACAGCTGAAGTTTATGCACCGAAAATAATGTACAAATCAGTTATTACTTTTCTGTTTTTCATCAGTATGCAAGCCAAGTACGGAATAGGGGAGACATGGCAAATTAGAGCGCTTTTTCGGTTGGGACTAGTAGGAAAACATTGTTGTGTAACGGGTGCATATTATCTGAGGATAATTTGTATGCAAAATTTATGCACGATTCAGTGCGTTTTTTGATAAATTTAAAGATCGTTTCCCAATAGGGTTTGGGGAAACGATTGATTACCATTAGTCTGCGCAACAGAACTTTGAAGTTTTGTTTCAGAAATCCAGAGAATATTACAGGCGAACAATAGGATGGGGAGACCACTCTAACAGAAGTACGTAGATGGGATTGATTGCGGAATCTGAAGTTGTCTAAGCTTACGAATATCGAGGGATACGTCGCAGTTTTGCGTATATTTGCTAACATTTCTAATTCATGCTCGCAGCACGAATAGCGTTCCGGCCTGATGCAAGACCATCATGCACATTATAGGCGCATCTGGATATATTCCTCTGAAGATTGGTTTTCTTTATTGAAGTCAGTATCAAATATACTCGTTTTGTTTTGATCCGAAAGCTGTTCTAGAATCAACCAATCGTAAAGCTCTCTGGTACCAC